>CAIGQZ010000379.1:12128137-12141341 GCA_903798205.1 Danio tinwini
CAGTCTATTATTATTTAGCCATTACTTGAGGCAGTCTATTATTATTTTGCCCTTACTAGAGGCGGTCTATTATTATTTAGCCATTACTAGAGGCGGTCTATGAATTATTTAGCCATTACTAGAGGCGGTCTAATATTATTTAGCCATTACTAGAGGTAGTCTATTATTATTTAGCTGTTACTAGAGGCAGTCTATTATTATTTAGTTATTATTAATGATTCACTAATTTAAATGATCGGACAAAATAAGTCTCTAGTCAATGACTCAATAATTCAAATGGTCCGGTCAGAGTGAACCTCCAGTTAACGACTCAATAATTCAAATGATCTAGAGTCTCCGGTTAACGACTCACTGACTCAAGGTAAGTCTCAAGGTAATGACTTACTGATTCAAATTATATGTTCAGAGGGTTTCTCCAAATATTGATTCACTGATTCAAATGACCTGGACAAAGTGAGTCTCCAGCCAACGACTTACTGATTCAAATTATCTGGTCAGACTGAACTTCCCATTAATAACTCACTGATACAAATCTGTTCAGAGTGAATCTTCAGATAATGATTTACTGATTCAAATGATATGTTCAAAGGGCCTATCCAAATAATGACTCACTGATTCAAAAGACCTGGACAATGTAAGTCTCCAGTAAAATACTCACTGGTTCAAATGATTTGATTAGAGTGAGTCTCCAGGTAATGACTTACTGATTCAAATTATTTAATCAGAGTGTTTCTCCAGGAAATGACTTACTGATTCAAATGATCTGTTCAGAGTGACTCTCCAGATAATGGCTCACTGATTCAAATGTCCTGGACAAAGTAAGACACCAGTTAACGACCCACTGAATCAAATGATTTACTCATCCAAATGATGTGTTCAGAGGGACTCTCCAATTAATGACCCACTGATTCAAATGACTCTGTCCAGTTCATTTGACTCACTCATTCAAATAAACTGGACAAAGTAAGTCTCCAGTTAACAACTGATTGATTCAAATGATCTGTTCAGATTGAATCTGAAGTCATTACCTGGAGACTCACTCTAATCAAATAATTTGAATTGAATCTCCAATCAGTGACTGACAATCACCGATTTAAATGATCTGCTCAAAATGAGTCTCCAATTAAAGACTCACTGGTGCAAATGATCTGATCAAAATGATCTAGTCAGAGCAAGTCTCTGGTTAAAGATTCACTGATTGAAACAGGTGTGTGAACAACATAAGCAAGCTTAAAATGCAGACCAGTGTACATCTGTCATTCCAGACAAATACAGGTTTCATTAAATATCCTTTAATTATATGTCACTTTGTTAAAATATTGTAAGGTTAAATTTCCAACAACAAAACCTTTCAGAGCAGAGACCAGGGTCTCAATATACAATTCAAAAGCATTAAAAAAGCTGAAAACCCCATGTGAATCTTGAGCAAAAGTCAGTTTCTATTAAAATAAAGTCAACTATTCTTTAACATATTATTTGTGTAATTTGACTCCAAATTTCAACCGGAAATTACCATTTGGACCCCCTTCAGAAAATAATGGATTTCTTATTAAATATGCATCTTTGACATTTAATATTTGGCTTTCATCAGAAGAAGTTCAAACAAAAATGAGGACATGATGTGCTTTGTGTATGTGTGTAAGAACCAAAAGCACCCTATTAACATGGTGTTATTGCATCCAGTGACAAAACCCCTTAGCTAGTGTGCTAAAAAGACTCTCTCAGTAAGCATCCCTCTAGCTTAAGCCTAAATTTAATCCACCCACTAAAAAAATATGCTGTAAATAAATATCAGTTTCAAAGTAAAGGCACCAAAGCCCTATAGGCAGGTGTACTTATTTCAATCAGGTGACATTTGTTAGTTACCCACACCGAGGAGGAGGCAGCCACTGGCTAACCTTTCAGCTGTGAATTATGAGAATTTACCTTCATGCTTCAGTGCTTTTGCTGTTCTGCTGCCTTTAGTGTCTAAATCAAAGGCGGGATCTGCCACCTCGGCACTTTCTCTGGCAAGGGCAGCCATTGCACAAGCGCTTGACGATCAGTGACATTTACCGTGTCGCTCAGCCCACAACAGCAGACAGCACAGAGCCCAGGAGGCAGGCACAAGTCAATTCATCGCTTGCAGCCATTTTCCACCAATACTGCAACATTGGAGTCCTGGGAAAACAGAGAAATATATGGACTATAATTTTCAGTATAAATGTATGTTTAGTTAGTTTTTGATATGTTTGATGCTATATGCTGATATCTTGAAATAAAAATTTACAATGTTTATTTTGCCAGCGCATATTGTTAGTCTTAAAGGTCCCGTGAAGTGCTTTGAAATGTAAATTTTTATTCAATGTTTGACGTAATTTCAACCAAAACACAAAGAGAGGGCAGGACAGAGTAGCTCCCCCCCTTTACAAAAACAGCCAATAGCGTTTTGTTTCATCACAGTGGTTGTCATTTGTTTCTGGCAGTGGTGTAAAGCGTCTTAAAGGGGGCGGGGCATGTCGGATACAAGAGAGCATTTGATTGGTCATGATTTAATGTGAAACTGAAGTATGAGGTGACGTGATTACAATCGTTAATCGATTCAGACGGAAGTGACAAACTACAACTTTACATGTTTATAGCAGATTTATATCTTCTTAACACAAATTTTGTCACTGTTTTGAAGCACACTAGGTTATAAAAAGTAACATCTAAAAAAATGTTGCTTTAATTTCATGTAAAATTTATCCAGTGATAAAAAAAGGTCTAATTTGGTCATCTTTGATCAAAATCTGTCCATTTGCTTCCGCTCTGGAATGGATGTCTTTCTATGATGATGTCAGTTTGAAGACTAAATTGAAATATGCTAAGCTACGCCCCTCTAAGCATTTTGCTGAAAGTGTAAGATGAGAGGAGGAGCAGAAAAATAAATCCCACCTCATTCACTATTCTGTTCAGTTGTAAATACATCCTTATACTAAAAGAAAGTCTGCTGCTGCAACTTCGGGTTAACTATCAATGATTACATTTATTCATTCATTTTCCTTTGGTTTAGTGACTGATTAATCAGAGGGTCATTATAGCAGAATAAACCACCAATTACTCTGGCAAATGTTTTATGCAGCGGACGCCCAGTTCCCCAGCACCAACTAGTGAACCCCCAATGCTGGGAACACCCATACACTCTCTCACTCATACACTACAGCCAATTTAGTTTTACTTAATTTACCTATACAGCATGTCCTTGGACTGAGAGGAAACTGGAGCACCTAGAGGAGATGAATGATCACATGTTAACTGATAATACAGTCGAGAATGTGATTGACTCATATAATAAGTCATCCAACTAATTCAATGGCAATTACATTGCTTTTATTTGATGGTTCAGCATGCCTGTGTAAATTCCTTCTTGTACAACAAATATTTTTTATGTCAAAAAATATTTTATATTATAAAATATATTTAATACAAGTAATTGTACTGTAAATGCACTAGTATTATTCATTAATTTGATGGATATTTTCATTTTGCAAAAATCTAAATACAGGTAAAACAACAGTAATAAATTAATTCAGACAATTGTCTATACAGTTACATTCACATATTCAAATAGTACATTTTGCCCTCTTATAGTACATCTGCACTCCTTGAACACCATTCAAATCCTCAAATCACAAATCATAATAAAAAAAACTGATAGAATGAAGGATTTAATAATTCTCTAACAAACATACTGACTTGTTTTATTCTGGAAACTGTCAGAATAAAGGATTCAATGACTTACTAATTATAATAGTGACCCAATTAAATTCTTTGAGTTTGTTGAGCAAACATTTTCGATGATTCAATGACTCAAATAAATATACCAACTCCTTTGATTCCTGAAACAGGGTTTTTGAACAAACTAATAAAAGACATGACGAGGTTGCAAAGTTTCAATAGTGACCTATTTTGCTCCTGAATGAATCAGCATTTTATAACAAATCGGTTGAATCTGATTCTCAATCTGCGCTCTTTGAACACTATTCAACTTCAGAGACAAGACATGTAATTGACATTCTTACTCACCATTACCGAAGAAATAATCACTGCAAAAGAGCTTCAAGAAAGAAAAGTTTAAAACTTCAGCTCGAGGCAGAAGTGACAAAACTTCAGATTAGATCCAGGAAGAGCAATAGATATTTGCGAATAGAGCATCGCCTTGGGGAAATGAGCGCGGCTCCCAATGTCTGGCTTCCTGAAGCCGGGGCCGCCACTCCCCAGACAGTTCTAATTTATTTAACAGCTCAACAGGTAATTTTCCAGCAAAATGCTGATTTTCCTCACCGGCTTCCTCTTCAGCATGTATTCTAATTACCAGTGGCTCTCTTTGATCTGAGGCCTGCACTTCACACTGCTCTGGCTTCCCCGGGATCTCATTTCATTAGAGGTTCATTTCGTCTTGGCTCACTCCTTATTCCACCGATACACATTCAGTTAGGGGGGGAGATACAGCTTGACATATTAACTGAGCGGCCTGACAAATACTGTCAAAATACACAGCGGCACTTCCGTCTGCTCCCTAGAGACGGGGCTCAAAAACAAAGTCCGCTGCATTTAAGGAGATGGAAGACGGGATTAAAGATGAGTCCGAGTTCTGATTACCTGATTAAAATTTGGAGGCTGGGTTAAAGACAGCGGTATTAAATTAATTTCATCAGCTCTGTATCAATCATAGCGCCCTGGCTCACAGGGGTATGAGTTTTAATCTGAGCTTGGCACTGAAAGGAGGTTTTCTGATATCAGGGGCCACCTGTTAATGATTTGAGGGACGTATCGAGTCCTGTAATAGTTTTCAATGTCAGGGTTTTGTTGTTACGATGGAATGTGACATGAAAATACAAAAGCTCATTACAATCCTTGGCCCCTGATAGACTTGACTTGACTAGCCTAGTTTGTTATGGTGCTAAGAAATAGGAAAGGTCTAGATGGAAATGCATTGCAGTGCCGATTTTAGAAGGGAATTGACACATTTTCAGATGGTAACATACTAAACACTTTGATTTGTGAAGAAATAGGCACAGCGATTGTTAACAAGTTTCAAAAAGTAAAGTCTGAAACTTCGGTTCAAAGCAGGAATGGCAAAACTTCTTATTAGACCAACAGAAAAAAATAAAATAAAATAAATAAAAAAAAAAATATATATATATATATATATATATATATATATATATATATATATATATGAATATAAATACATAGAAAATTCAAAAACAGATGTAGATGTGAAAAATAGATACGACTTATTTCATTTGGTAAAACTGAACTCGAGTTTAAGGAAAAACATTAATGTCACTATTATTAGAAAAAATCTTGGGTCCTGGAAAAGTTTATAAAGCAATAATAACAGCAACAACAGTGAAAATAGACAATAATAATAATAATAATAATAAGGTTCTAGAAAGGTGTTTTTATAAACAAAAAAACAACAAGTCATTTACTATTATTATTATAGTTTTAGAAGGTTCTAGAAAGGTCCTTTTAAAAACAAAAAATAAACACAACAACAATAAGTCATTTACAACTATTATTATTATTATTATTATTATTACTACATGCAGTAGTAGTAGCAAAAAAAAAACAGCACAAATATAAACCAAAATATTTACCAAACAAACACAGAAAGACTGTGTGTTGTGTAGAGCTTTGCAAACGACCAATTTATTGTTTAAAAACGTAATCCCAGACGATAAGTTCATATCACAGGGCAATGTTACATGGCCGGTGTTGATAGACCACACAACTGTGAAGTTTGGGAATTTTTGATGTGTGATCCGGCACTCGCAGACTCATGAACATAACGCTAAATCAAATTTGCAGTTTGGTTAATATGCAATACTAGCTCGATGGCCAAAAAAATAAAAACAACTACAATAATTGTCATTTACTACTACACTCAAAACAATAACTCATAGGATGAACTTATTTTCAATTTAATTGAGGGCAGGTTTTTCATCCAATAAATTTGTTAAGCACCAACTAAAAAACATATTTACACAATTAAATGCAATTGAGTTGGTCCAACATTATTTTTATCAAATAAAAGTTTAAATACATTTGTATTTTTATTTAACTTAAACTCAAAGGTCTGATAATACCATGTATGTCTATGACGGTATGTGTCGTACATTTCAAAGTCTCTTTTTATTTGAAGTTATCTTAAATGAACTAAAAGCCTTTTTTAAGCATATTTCATGAGTTACATATACAGTTGATTGAGACTGATCTCAGAGCTAATTTTAGGACAATTATTGCTCAGAGAGCAAAGCAACAAACAGTATTTTTGCTAATTAAGCTGCCAACACCCAAAGCATGGGTGCTTCTGCAAGGTGGTAATCTCCAAACTCAAAGCTTTACATGAAAATCTTCTAACTCTTCAAACTAAAGTGACAAGTCACTAAAAAGTCTTTGTATTATCTTTAAACACCTAAGATTACATTTATTGTCAACATTTCACTCTCTTAAATCAATGCCACGCAAAGCATGCTGGGAACCACAAATCCCCTAACCAGGCAGTTAGACCAGCACAATTCCTTCATGTTGTCCCAACACAAAATTCTTAAGTTAACTTAATGGTTTACAAATGTAAGTGGATTGAACATAAAACAACAAATTGGTTCAGCTCATTTTAAACAGGTAGCTTGAACAAGCAGCAGTAGTTTGTGTGTGTGCGTGTGTGTGTTATTATTTGAGTAGTAGTAGTGGAATACAGCACAAAGAATAACAAAAATATTTACCAAACAAACACACAAAGACTGTGGGTTGTGTGTAGAGCTTTGCAAACTACTAATTTGTTGTTTAAAACCTTAATCCCAGACGATAAGTTCATATCCCGAAGCCACGTTACATGGCTTGTGTGGATAGACTACACAACTGTAAAGTTTTGGGAATTTTTGTTTTGCGATCCGGCACTTGCAGACTCATGAACATTACGCTAAATCCAATTTGCAGTTTGGTTAATATGCAATACACCATCAGCTCGATGGCCCCAGAAACACGTCGTATTCCTCATAGCTAAAAGTGGGTCATTATAGCTAGAGTTGAACAAAGAGAAAAAAAGACTTGTCGTCCTAGAGCTGAGAGGCGACAGGACGCCATGCATTAAAAAGGGTCTTTTTTAGAAGGTGGTGGTTTTTCCGGGACAGGCCCCCTCAGTTTGCTCCATCTGTCCGTCTGTCTGTCTCTGCAGAGGGTCACTGCGGGGGGTGGGTGGCACACCCCCTTCGATGCCCGGAACCGTGCCACGCCTGCACACAACCGTGCCGTAATATGGACGATGCCCTGCGCTGCCATCGGATGGGCAAGTCTGCTTTACCTGCTGCGATTCCATTACCAGGCTGCCTGTTCCAGCGCTCAAGTGTTTCTGTAGCATATTAAACAGATTAATAGAACAATGCTCCAGGGAGCGAGCGGCCTGTCAATCTCGGCTAAAAACACAAAAGCAGAAAATTAAAAAAGCCCATGGCTGAACTCCAGAGCCGATAAAACACGCTGGAATCTGCCGAGGAGGGGGGAGCAACACAGATGGTAAATATTTATTCTCCATCTCGTCGCTTTAGAGACCACACAAACATACTGGTGTACAAAGACACACACACACACACACACACGCACATGAATGCAGCAGTGCCCATTTGCTTGGCCTGTTCGCCTGCCACAAACACACACACAAACATATATTCACTAACAGATCTGCTCCTTTATCAATTCAATGCAAAGAATCCAAGGTCAGATTCTGCTTAATAAAAATGTATGCTTGGAGTAATTAAATCTTTACTATTCACTGTTGGAGACTGTCTGTTTCGCCGGCTGTTTTACTGGCATGTCATGTTCATGTTGTCCACCAATGCAATTTAATGTTTTGATTTAAAGATCTAAAGACACGCCGCTCTCGCTCGTCCTCCGAGACTTGGAGGAAATTCACTCTGCGCTGTTTTATTTCTGCAGGAGATTCAGGCTGGTCTGCTGAGACCACAGGTGCATGATGGTCTATCTGCTATCTTTATCGCAACTCCAAGACCTGAGCTGAATTGCTTGAGGTTTGTGGGAAGTGTGATTGTGAAAAATATTCCAGAAAGGTTTTCAGGTCATTTTTTTTTCTTTCCAGGAAACAAATACAAATCCACTTACTTAAACTGGCAGCAATTGTGTATTTTGTCAAATCCTCAGGTTTTCTTCTGTCCCAGGGCTGGCGGTGGAGACAGTGCAGTGTATTAGCAGGTTAATTGCCATGTGTTGGATCACAGGAGGGTTGCGTTTGGTTTAATTGCGCACCGTCCTGATGGCTCACCTCAAGAAATGGATGGCCACTAGAGCAATGGATGGGGCACTAGTGAGTCAAAAACTTCCAAAAAAAAGGGCTGCAAAATGACTTTTTATATATTTAATGATTACATTTAATTAAACATTAAATAAATAAATAAACCAATCAGACAAAAATACCTGTAAAAATTTGGTAACACTGATTTGGTCCCTATTGCACATTTTGTTGACTAAAAGTTACATTGCAACTACATACCAATTTATTCTCATTTGAGTATATTAGTAGACTGCTTAATATCTGCTAATACTGCTCCTTCAACAGACATTTAACTGACTATGATAAACTTTGTAAGTTCATGTTAACTACACTAACCCTAACCCCAACCTAACAGTCTACTTATAATCTATTAAGACCAATAAGGGACCATCAAAATAAAGTGATACCAATGGTATTGGTTTTGTTAGTTTGTTTCTAAGAGGGAGATTTTTCCTAAAGTTTCCTAAAAAATCAATTTATCTTCACAAAATACACTGATGTTCACAATTTTGGGTTCAGTTAGATTTTAAACAAAATTTCTTCTAGTTTTACAGGAGATTCAGTGAGACTGTTAATATGCAAGACAGTGAGGAAGATCAAATTCTACTGTAATAGACATTTTCTTAACTAAAAACGAAATAAAAATGTAAATATTAAACTTTAAAGGCTTGGGACTAGCATGCTTTCTTAAAATGTGCTTTTTTGTTTGTGTGTTTGTTTGACGGTAGAGAGAATTTTACTAAAATATGCCAACACTTATCTAAATAAATAAGCACACTGTTAAGCAATTGCAATATTTGTACTAAAAACTGAAGTAGAAAACATTACATTTAATTATGAAAATAAAAGTTTAAGTAAAAATAAACCGTTTTAGATTAGATTAGATTAGATTACTGTAGATTAGATTAGATTCAATTCGATTAGATTACTGTAGATTAGATTAGATTAAACTTTATTGTCAGTACACATGTACAAATACAAAGCAACAAAATGCAGTTTAGTCTAACCAGGAGTGCAATAGTAGCAAGTGCAGGATATAGGTGCAAGTTATAAAGTGCAATTATAGAAAAACTATGGTGATATTTACAGATACAGTAGATGTACTATGAACATTATATACAGGTAGTATTAACTATAAACAGAGATTAGCAATAGATGAATATATTTGTACAGGTTGCTATTAATAATCAGAAGTGTGCAAATATCTATGAACAATTACAAATGTGCTGTATATGTATTTTACAGATAATAATTTTTTTTTTTTGTTTTTTTGTACTTTGTGAGAACCTAATACTTTTATTGCACAATTTTTGATTTTAATTTATTTTCAAAAATACAAAAACTTTTGGTCACACTTTACAATAAGGTTTCATTAGTTAATGTATTTACTAACATGACCTAATAATGAACAATACTTGGTAACACTTTACAATAAGGTTGTATTAGTTAATGTTAGTTAATGCGTTTACTAACATAAACAAACAATGAACAATACATTTATTACAGTATTTGTTCATGTCGGTTAATGTTGGTTAATGAAAAAACAATTGTTCTTTAGTAGTTTGTTACCTCACGGTGCATTAACTAATGTAAATAAGCATGAATTTGGATATTACTAATACATTAGTAAACGATGATTAATAAATGCTGCACAAGTATTGGGTCCCACTTTACAATAAGGTTTCATTACTTAATGTATTTACTAACATGAACCAATAATGAACAATACTTGTACAGCATTTATTAATCATCATTCAATACTGTATTGGACAATGAACTCAAAAAAGGTTAAACCCTCCTTCTCTTTTTTTTAAAGCAAGAAAATACAGAATGTAATGAGTAAGAAATCTAATAAATGGGTAATAAATACAATTTTCTACATTAAAATCAATATTTATTAGTTGACTATTGTTCATATATGTTTGTTTTTTTTACAAGAACAGACTTATCCAGTCTCCTAAGAGGTCACCTTACTGTTGGACAATTCATGTGCCTGGTTCTAGAAAAGTCCGCTGGAGGCTTCATCAATAGATACTGAAGGCCGTTAATAATGTTTGTCTGAAAAGTAGAGGGAGGAAAGAGGAACCATGCAGATGAACCAAAGTGCCTGCTCAATATCAGCAAGTTCCACCCATTTTGCCTAAAAACGTATGTGTGTACATTAAAAAAATGTAAATACTTTTCGTCACACTTTACAGTAAAGGATTGTACACACTGGGACGCTTTTCTTTGCGTTTATCGTCAGCATTTTCCAAGACGTTTTTCCGGATTCAAACCCAATCGATTTTCACAGGCGTCGAGCAGAAGAGTATGCAAAATCACTCCTTGACGTTAGATGGCGCTACACAATTTTAAGCTTCTGACACCTGCTTGTAACACAGAGAAAGAAGACAAAGTTGACACGCTTGTTGTTATAGATAGTTCAAGTAGCAGCTGCAGCTCTAGCTTGTGGCTTAGCTCGCGGCGCGTCAAAACAAAAAAACGAGCATGAGACTTTTTTTTTTAAATGACGCTTTTGCGCCTGCCGTTTTGCGCGTTGGTGTGCACGATCACATTTACGCCCTTTATTTATTCACGATGCGTTAAACGTCAACGGAAAACGCAAGCAAAAAACGTCTCGGTGTGCACGGGCCTTAAGGTTTTATTACTTAATGTATTTATGTATTGTTTACATTAGTTAATGCACTGTGAGTTAACATGAACTAACAATGAACCACTGTATTTTCATTAACTAATGTTAAGTAACGTGAACAAATACTGTATTAAATGTATTGTTCATTGTTTGTTCATGTTAGTAAATGCATTATCTAACATTAGAGTGTTACCAAACATTTACGCTGCTACAAAGGATTTTTATCTGTAAAAAACAATGACATGCAAAATCTATATATTTTAAATGGAAAAATGTCATCAGGTTTCACTAAAACCATAATTAAACATTACTGAATCTTACTTAACCTTTTAATGTTAGAATATAAGCAATGGTTTTCACTGAAAATTTACATTTTCTTTAAAAATAATTATTATATAATCAATTAAATAAAAAATAAACATTAAGGAGTACAGAAACAAACATCAGGAAAAAATGATCTACATGAATATTGAACATAAGTAGATACTGTATTGGACAATGAACCCAAGAAAGGTTAAACACTCCTTTCTTTTTTTTAAAGCAAGAGAATACAAAATATAATGAGTAATACATAAAATAAATGGGTAATAAAAAAATTCTCAACATTAAAATCAATATTTATCAGTATATGTTTTGTAAGACGATTGACTATTTTAGTCTTTTTGCTTATGGTTGTGTGCCATTTGCCTTTTTTATTAAAGCCTTTCAATTTCTGCATGTAAAAATCACCCAAACAGTCAACCAAAATGCACTAAGAAATAAAACATATATAAGACTCTATTAGGATCAGAATATCCACACTTGGACTTGTGTGTCGCTGTCCAGGGTGCTGAAAAGAGAAGCTAATCACCAGCCCACTGCATCCAGTCATTTCAAGAGGAGGTTATGACAGATTCTCTTCACTCTCCAGTCACAACCATCCACACCTTCATTCAGCTCAGCCTGACCTTCACAGGTGCCCTTTATCCTGCTCCGTCGCAGTGCAGCCACCAACCTCTCTCTCTCTATCTCTCTCCTGAGCCTGTCATTCTATCTCTCTCTCCTTCCCCAAAACAGCCACTCGTTTGCATTCCTCTCCGGCCGCTCCTGGATCATCTTCACTTGGCAGCCAAGCCGGCCCTGTCTGTTTTCATTCCTCTCCAAGAGGACAAGTAATTTGGGAGAGAAGAGAGCAGATGACCACTGGCTTCTGACCTTTTCTGCCTCAATTTAACTCCTCCGTGTAGCACCGCGAAAGTGGCAATCAGACTAGGCAGAAGTGACACCCTCATCTGAGCTCGCCGGAGCCCCACACACAATCACAGTGTCACTTTCCATCACGCCAGCGAACGAGAGCGAACGGCCGGGAGGAGAGGAGGGGTTTGGGGCTCAAAGCCACGGCCGCTTCCCTCCACATGAGCTCTTGTTAATGCAACGGTGGAGCGGGCAATGAGGAAAGCATCATTAGTGCCGACCGGACTGCAGTCTTGTCATCAAAATGCGATGACATAGTTGGAATGATCCTTACACTTTGTGTGTCAAGTGCTAATAGACTTGGTGTTGAGTGAGTGAGCGAGCGAGGAAAACAGCAATGGGTTTGCTGGAAACACTGTTTGTAGCGGTACATGCAAATGACTGAATAAGTTTATTAGCAATCAATGTGTATTTGGGTTTTTAAGTAAACCTGGTACAAGCTTATATTTTAGGAATAGGGTTTAATGTATGTTAATACTTTAGTTTTAAGAATTTTATTATTATTAACATAAAACTTAAAATAAATAGGGTAGTATATATTATATATATACACCCTCCACAACTCTCTCATTTAAATTAATATTTTCTATAGGATGCTTTACAACATTATATTTGTGCATAAACATCTGAAGCTAATCTAACAAAACAATTTACAATAATGGTTCAAAAATTAATAGGCCAAATTTATATGTTTGGGGAAAAAATATTAAATACAATTTTCAAAAATGGCAAAAATCAAGAGAAACAAAAATATATATATAACATTTTGTTAAAATGTTGTAGTTTGTATTTATTTATTTTTTTTTTTTTTGCAATATTTTGCATGAATTTAAATGTATTATCTTTCCATTTCTAAAGATGTTTATGTTTAATAAATCTGTTTTGTTTAAATGCACCAATATGTATATTACCTATATTCACTGAGAAATGGATAAAAATATACATTTTTAAAATGGAGTGTACTCAATTATGCTGAGCACTACATATATATATGTGTATATATATATATATATATATATAGA
>CAIGQZ010000379.1:12148971-12160514 GCA_903798205.1 Danio tinwini
ACACACACACACACACACACACACACACACACACACACACACACACAAGTTTTTTGTTGGAGTAGTTCCACTTTTGAAACACATACATACATACATACATACATACATACATACATACATACATACATACATACATACATACATACATACATACATATATATATATATATATATATATATATATATATATATATACACACACACATAATAAATTATTAGATTTATATTAATGATATAATAAATGCAACAAAAATAAAAAACTATATTATTAATAATAACTGTATTATTATTATTAGTGCACAGTATAACTTAGTGCTTCTAGCCTAATAATAATAATAATAATAATAATAATAATCATCATCATCATCATCATCATAATAATGTTAATAACAAACCTTTAAATGTTTTGAGAATGCTTTTTAGCTTTATACATTTATATTACTAATATTTATATTACTTATATCACTAATATTTACTACTTTTGCTTCTAATAAAGTACTACCACTGTCATTAATGTGAATAATACTATTAATGAAGAAAGTCTTATTTGTTTTATTTTGGCTAGAATATAAGCAGTTTTTAATTTTTAAAACCCATTTTAAGGTCAAAATTATTAACCCCTTTAAGCTATTTATTTTTTCCATAGTCTACAGAACAAACCATCATTATACAATAGCTTGCCTAATTACCCTAACCTGCCTAGTTAACCTAATTAACCTAGTTAAGCCTTTAAATGTCACTTTAAGCTGTATAGAAGTGTCTTGAAAAATATCTAGTCAAATATTATTTACTGTCATCATGTCAAAGATAAAATAAATCAGTTATTAGAGATGAGTTATTAAAACTATTATGTTTAGAAATGTGTTGAAAAAATTTTCTCTCCGTTAAACAAAAAATGGGGAAAAAAATAAACAGGGGGGCTAATAAATCAGGGGGTTGAATAATTCTGATTGCAACTGTAAGTTCAGATTTCTCTGGTTTTGTAGTTATATCTACAAATATGTACAAGTTACCTGTACAAAGTTTTAGTAAGCTTTTTTAACTCTAAAATTATGAATGAATTTGCTTGAGAAATTTGAGGCAATCAGTTTCCACACTTTTTCCAAGTAAACTCAACTCATACAGTGTAATATAAAAGGTATGTTTAGACTTCTTCTCCAAAAAGATACCACATGGCTTGTTGTATGACATGATGCATGATGCATGAAAAGCTATACAGTTACTCTTCACATTATTTAATTTCACATTTTTTCACAGCCTAAGTCTAATAAGTAAGCATAATGGTGTAAAGTAACAAATGACAAATACTCAAATTACTGTAATTGAGTAGTTTTCTTAGAAATTGTAATTTACTAAGTAGTTTTGAAGATGTGTTCTTTTACTTTCCCTTACATTTGTAGTGCTGTATTGGTACTTTTACTCCACTACTTTTCTTCAACCTGCAGTCACTACTTTATTATTTCCTGTCTACGGGGATTCGAAAAATCAGTCCTGCGATTCCTGTTAAAGCATATGCTGAATAAGTTGGCGGTTCATTCCGTTGTGGCGACCCCAGATTAATAAAGGGACTAAGCCAAAAAGAAAAAGAATGAATGAATGAATGAATGAATGAATGAATGAACTACCATAACCGTGCATTCAGCTTCAACGCTTGACAGAGGGCGTGTCTGAAGTTGAAGCTGACACAATCATTGTAGCAGCATCAGCCAATGAAATTAGTCCACAATCGGCTACTGTCTGAGCTGGGATATTTGCATAAAACAATCTGATTGGTTGACTCTTTCAATTGGCACTTGAAAAGGTAAGAAATTCCCAACTTCTGCTTCCCAACTTCAAGCAGCGTCGCTGAAGTAGCGACAACGGATCCACAATTCAGTTCGACAACGCTTGACGTCACCCATTCAAAGTAAATGGGAAGCAAAGATGCTGATGCACCATGTGAATGAGGCGTAAGACATGCAGCAAACTTTTTGGAGGCATTAAAATAGTCCAAGAAGAGACTTTACACACAATGACCCAGAGACTGTTTAGACTGAATGTCAATGATGAGAAGATAACGGATGTTTACTGTATGATGACCGAAATAGCCTAAAACAACCATTAAATGCACTACAGAATGTTACGTTTACACACACACACACACACACATTACATATAGACGCATCAACTTTTCCCAACGTAATACTCACTGCTCACTACTCTTGAGTACTTTTAAAAGGTCTACTCATACTTATACTTTAAGTAATATTAACAACAGACTATGCTTGCAATGTTTTGGGGTAAGTAATGGTACTTTTACTTGAGTATGATTTTTCAGTACTTTTTCCACCACTGGTAAAGCACTACACATTATTGTATATGTGCAAAACTACTATTCATTTCCTCTTGCATCATAATCCCATTATTTCATGTTAATACATCTTTTGCAAGATGACAAGGGTCAAATAATAAATACATTCTCATAGCTTTATTCATTGTACAAAAATAATTTAAATAATGCATCCACAACAGAAGTAGATGCATTCTATCCAATGGTTAGCTATAGAGCTGTAAATGCTATATTTGTATGAGTGTCTCTGCTTATTTCATGATAGAGCAGAGAAACAAAGAGGAGGAGGAGGAGGAGGAGAAGATAGAAAGACTGGTTTTACATTTTCTGCATGCTCCTGGTGGCAGACAGCTGACCTTCACTGCAGACATGCAACGCCGCTCAAATTACGTCCATTCCAAAGCACTACATAAAACGGCCACGATGCTTTAAAGTCCTTCAATTAGATTATCCTTTTCATTTCTTTCTTCTTGTGTGCATTCAAGATGCAGACTGCCTTATATACACAATTGAAGGAACACACACATACGTTTACAACAGAGCTGGACAAAAAAGGGGAGAGATTGGGGCGAAAGAGTGTGAGAAGGAAAGAAGAATGAAAAGTATGAGCACAGAAAACGTGATCTGTAGCCTTGATTTTTTTGAAATTCAGCTCTTGAATCTGAGATCAAGATAGCTTTTTACAGTTACTGTTTTAATTTATTAATATATACCGTCTCATTATGCATGAGTCATATTTCAAAGAGGAAAAGTTTTGTCTTCATAATCGTTCATCAAAATGTAATAACGTTTTTATGAGGTGTCTAGCAGTTTGTGGATGACTGACATGAATGAAAGACAGGGTGTAACGCTAGGTAGGATAATTGCTAAGAGACTGATGTTACAAAAACTAATAAAAAACAGGTTTAACGCCAACGTTTTACATGCAATCAAAACTAAGAAAATGTATAAACAATCAGATAAATTTTTATATAATTAAATTTATTTTTATTACACATTAATACAAGAAAACGTCACATAAGTTAGGATAATATTTAGAACAATATGAAATAACATAAAAAGTATGATATTAATAACCAGAGTAATAATGATATTAATGTAAAAATTAGACCATAAAAAATAATGATATCATAATAATAGTAATAATAATAACAATGATTATGATGAAAAATACTCATTACTTATATGCAAGTTAAAATTGCAGTTATTATAAAAATATTTTTATTATTATGTAATTGTATAATAATAATAATAATAATAATAAAAATTAAGATAAAAAATACATGTTACTTAATGTAAAAGTTAAAATTGCTGTCATTATAATAATTTTATTAATATGTAATTGTATAATAATAATTATTATTATTATTATTATTATTATTATTATTATTATTACTAACAATTATTATTATTATTAATGTTGTTGTTGTTGTTGTTGTTGTATAATTCTATAATAATGATAATAATAATAATATTAATGATAATAAAAAATACACGTTAATTGTATGCAAGTTAAAATTGCTGTCGTTATTATAATATTTTTATTCATATATAATTGTATAATAATAATAATAATAATAATAATAATAATATAATAATAACAATAATGATGATGATGAAAAATACATGTTACTTATATGCAAGTTAAAATATTAAGTATTAATTATTATTATTATTATTATTAATATTATTATTGTAGTTATTATTATTATTATTATTATATAACTGTATACTACATAATAATTTTATAATTATTACTATTATATTTGCATTTTAATCTGAAAAAAATTTTGGTTGCTACAGTAATTAATTTTCCTTTTCATTACACTTTTTTTCTCTGTAATATATTTTCAATATATTTATAATCATCATCACAATAATAATACAAATAATAATCATAAATAATAGTAATAATAATAGTAATAAATACAAAATGACGCAGCTTTTTTCATTGACAATTAATACAAAATGACATCGCTCTGACTGTCATTTTTATTTGATTGACATCCACAATTAATTGTATATTCTCTACAGTTGCATAATTTAGTCATAACATAGGTTCAGTCAAACATTTTTCTCATTAAATATCCTGTCTCACACAGAAACAGGTTACACTATGAAATAAAAATGTGTCATGAATATAATTATTTTGGACCATTAGAAACATTGCGGTACTTTCCAAGCAACTAATACAACCAAAGCACATTATGTATAGGGCAGAAGATGAGAAAAGTCTCTTTCTCTCCCCTCACCCACAGCCCATCTCTCCTTCAGATTCTGCCACTTTCTCTCTCTCTGCACTTATTTTCTGCCCCTGCTGTGGTTTTGAATCCCTCCAGCTTGTCAAGAGGACTGGCTGTGTGGACAGAACTGCATCACGCATTACAATTCACTGCAGCTACGCACAGTGTGAGTGTGTGTGTGTGTGTGTGTTTGTGTGTGTGTGTAAGGGGGTGTTGGGAGGGGGTTGTATTTTCAGGGGAGTTACCATAATTATATGACAAAATGCTGCAAATCTCACAGGGTGCCGAACACAGGAGCAGGGGTCAGGGGACAGAGCACTTTCGGCGGGGTAATTTGTAAATGTCATTCAGGTGAGCTCCTCTGTCAAAGCCCGGGCTCCGCAGCAGGCTTTCTCATGCAGATTTCCACAAGCAGAAGCTGCCAATGCTGCTTAATTCTGCTGACCTCCTTGGCAGTATTATCTAGTACTGCTTGTATAATCAGAAAAAAAAGTATAAAAAAAAAAACACTCATTGCAGCCATAAAAAATATTCAGTGTTATAAATTTGTATTTTTTGGTTTAGCAATATGGGCCTGCATGCAAATCACATTACGTAAATAATGTTTGTCCTGAAAAAAATACAACCCAAAAAAGTCCTATTAGACATAATATTTTACTTATTGTTTTAATTTTTCCTGTCACGTTTTCGGGTGGTGAAAGGACAAGGACTCAAATGCAGAACTAAAATGGGTATTTATTAATTAAAAAAAAAATAAAACAAAATGGCACAACATTAACAAAATAAATAAACAAACAAACTTGACTGGGGTGGCAGGCAAGAGCAGGGCTGGACAAGACTAGACAGGACAAGGCAATAAACGACATGCGATGAACTAGCGCAGAACAGCAGACAAGAAGAGACTATGAAGATAAAGAATTTACTAACAAACAGGTGAACTAAATAAACTAATAATGGGTTAACAAGGAGGGTGGGACTAAACAATAGACGGGAGAGCACATGACACAAAGACACAACATTATCTATGTACTCACGTAAAATGGGACTAAAACACGCAGCCAATGAGAGAATTCAATAACCGCGTGTTCACGTGAAACACAACACTAAAGCACGTGGTCACAATGTAAACACAGAGCCACATGCTTTGACAATGGCAGCACAAACAGGACGCAAGACATGAACACACCATAAATAAAAACACTTACCTTGCACTTACACATGCAACGTACATATTCCATCCAACTGAAACTGAAACCAACTAGACTGAGAGGCTGAGAATGAAACAGCATGCTGCAAACAGAACAAACACAAACACCAGGACGAGAGCGTGCATCCTGAGCACACCCGGACCGCATTGCCAAGACGGTGCTCGTACAAAGACAAATACAATGACAGAAAATGAGAGCTCAACCCGAGAATACTCGAGCTGAGCACAACATACTAGACAAGACAGGACTAGTGTCTGGACTATGCCACCAAAACAAGAATTAGCAAGACCGAAGTGGCAGAATCCTGACATTACCTTCAGACAGCTTTACAATCCAAAAAAAGAAATAATAAACAGAAGCGTTTACATTTTTACAGTTTTGCAATGATTTGTTTGTAATTACATATTTAATTACATAAAGAATAATAGTAACTAATACTAATAAAATAATTCATTTTTAAAATTATGTATTTTTAACATGCATTTCAGTAATAAAATTAATAAACTGTTGTTGTTTTTTTATAATAGAAAGAATTTTAACAATTAAATTTAACCTTTTGTTGCTTGCTAGACATGTAATCTTATTAACCTGGAAAAGCCCTCAGCCACCCTCGCATGCACGGTGGATGAAAGATGTATAGTACTTTATGAAATTAGAGAAAATTAGATACTCCCTTCAAAGAGAGTTTTTGCAAAATACACACACAGTTGAAGTTAGAATTATTAGCCCCTCTGAATTATTAGCCATTATTTTTTCCCCAATTTCTGTTTAATGGAGAGAAGATTTTTTTCTACACATTTCTAAACATAATACTTTTAATAACTCATCTCTAATAACTGATTTATTTTATCTTTGCCATGATGACAGTAAATAATATTTTAATATATATTTTTAGGCTTAACTAGGTTAATTAGGTTAACTAGGCAGGTTAGGGTAATTAGGCAAGTTATTGTATAACGATGGTTTGTTCTGTAGATTTTTGAAAAAACAATTAGCTTAAAGGGGCTAATAATTTTGACTTTTAAATGGTTCTTAAAAAATTTAAAACTGTTTTTATTCTAGCCTAAATAAAAAAAGATAAGACTTTCTCTAGAAGAAAAAATATTATCAGACATACTGTGAAAATTTCCTTGCTATGTTAAACTTAATTTGGAAAATATTTTAAAAAGAATAAAAAAAAAAATCAAAGGAGGGCTAATAATTTTGATTTCAACAAATATATATATTGGGGGCAATGTAACATGGACACTTTGTGATCATTAAAAAAAGGTGTGTAATAAAATCAATAGTAAATAAATAAACACAAATATGACAAAAAAACCTTTATGTTAATTTTTTGCCAATGCCATTTTTTTTTTATTAGCAATTAAATATAACTAAATAAGTCATTAGGCTCTTTAAGTATCACTATTAATATACAAGATTACAGGATTATGGTTTCAGTCCTGAAACTAAAGTGATTCTGTGACCAGGTTCGGATTTAATTAGGTCTAGATCAATTTAGATGGGATTGTTTTAAAACAAACAAAAAAACAATACAGATTACATCTCATGATGCTTCAAATTAAGAGTAAAAACAATCATACATAAACATTAATATAAACATTTTATCCAATGCAATTCCCATTAAGAGAACAAAATATGGCCAGTGCATGAAACAAGACTAAAAATGCATTACTATAGCAAAACATTCAGCACTGTGCAATCATTCCTTAAGTGTTTGGCCTCAGTAGCAACAACACGGGTCAGACAGCAGCTATATGATTTTAGCTGTCTGTGAGCTGACCAGAAACATGTTCCTCCAATCTGAATAATCACAAGAGAGCAGTCCAGACCCGATCGATACGCTATCACTATTATCTTTTAAAGAGCGTCTCATTTTCCCTCAAGTGGGACCATCAGCGATGCCCTAAACCCATACATTTCCAGCCCCGGCCTAAGTTTCCATCTCATCGTTCGGTTCTCTGAATTCATTTCGAGGCCACCATTTGTTCCAGGCTTGCTTTTGCAGGTTTTTCCAGGACAGTATGTGCTCGAGATAGACACTTACACCTATGAGAATACAGTCAAAGCCTCAAAGACTAAAAACATTGCATGGAGTGGATAGTTGCACAATTGAAGGTTTTGAGAGAAGTGTTTTCATTGAAGAACAAAGTGATGTTGGGTGATGTTGTTCATTACCTGCATGAGGATCCTTGAGGAGCAGATCAGATAACCCCTATAATAGCCTATGATTTGGGAGATTCATAGCAGAACAATGTGCGAAAATTCATCTTGGTTAATCTGAATCAATGTTTAGTAAACCAATGTGATAAGTAGAGCCCTATTCAAGGGGAATCTTTAAAGCTTTTGCTGTGAATGATTCCAATATGATGCAAATGCAATGTTGCGTTCACGAATACAAACAACATGTAAAAGATCAAATGGAATCCAGAGAAAAACCTGGCCTGAGAAGCATGTTTAAATTTTATGTAAACAAATCAGGGTCATACTCTCTTTGTTGGGTCATCTGTGGAGGGTGCAACCAAAGTAAATGAGAAATGGTTCATTTAAAGATAATTCGTTTGGATTGTTGCATTTTAACAAGCCAATTTTATTATGTTTGTACACTCCTCAGCCTCACTGGGAAAGTCTATGCCGGGGTACTGGAGAGGAGGATCCAGCCGATGGGTAAACCTAGGATCTAGGAAGAACAATGCGGTTTTTGACCAGGCCGTGGTTCACTGGACCAGCTCTATACCTTCACTAGGGTGCTTGAGGGTTCATGGAAGTATACCCAACCAGTCCACATGTGTTTTGTGGACTTGGAGAAGGCATTCAACTGTGTCCCTTGTGGCATTCTGTGGAAGGGGTTCTGGGAGTATACATATATATGCTAACCAGTTCAAAGTGCAGGCTTGGGCTGGAGGGGGTCTGGTTCGGTGACCACAGGATTTCATCTCTGTTATTCACAGACAATTTTGTTCTGTTGGCTTCAGCATGTACTGGGGCGGTTTGCTGCCGAGTGTGATGGGATGGGATGAAAATCAGCACCTCCAAGTTTGAGGCCATGGTGCTCCACTGGAAAAAGGTGGTTTACCATCTCCAGGTTTGAGGAAAGTCCTTACCCCAGGTGGAGAAGTTCAAGTATCTTAGGGTTTTGCTCATGAGTGAGGAAGTATGGAACGTAAGATTGACAGGCAGATTGGTGCAGTGGCAGCAGTAATGAGGTTGAGTTATCAGTCCGCTGTGGTAAAGAAGGAGCTGAGCCGAAAGACAAAGCTCTTGATTTACTGGTCAATCTACAGAGGAGCTCTGTTACCTTGGAGGAGCTCGGAGTAGAGCCGCTGCTCCACATCAAGAGAAGTCAGCTGAGGTGGCTCAGGCATCTGTTTTGGATGCCTCCTGGACACCTACCTAGGGAGCTGGCCTGGGAACGCCTCAGGATCCCCCCGGAGGAGCTGGAGGAAGTGTCTGGGGAGAGGGAAGTCTGGGGTTCTCTCCTAAGACTGCTGCTCTCGCAACCTGGCCCCGGAAAAGCGGATGAAAATGAATGAATGAATGATTTGTGTTGGAACAACATGAAGTAATGGAAAAAATCATTCCATAAATTCTTTATTTTTTCTTACTTTTTTGGGATGAGATGCTTAATCAAAATATAAAAACTGTACCTTTCAGTGAAAATGTAGAACTTCAGTGCAGTCCAGTCATTTAATCTACTTAAACTTTGCCCAGAATCAATGGGGTGAGCTTTACATCCAGCTCCTCCCCATGGGTGGAGCAAAGAAGTTAAACCACACCCTTACGCTAAACCTATCATTATACACAACACCCATGTCCATAGAGGTGGAGCTGATACAAGTCAAGCTTCACCCAGAGAGAGAGAGAGAGATGTGGATGTCAATTCAGTCACAATGAGCCTTTAGACAACATAGGAAAAGAAAAAAAAAATTCAATAATAAAACACATCTCAAATTCAATAAACAGCACAGACACAGACACAGACACACACACACACAGACACACACACACACACACACACACACACACACACACACACACACAAACACACACACACACACACACACACACACACACACACACACACACACACTACTTTGCAGGTGTTTTGTCTACAGAAATGCATTATTTGCTTTGCCAGTAATGTTGCAGAATACAGAAGAGAAAACACATAGTCAATTCTTATATTATCGATTCATTGTTGCCGTCCTACATGACAAATTTCTCTCCACAATTTAGCATTTACTGGTGACTTTCATAGCTTTGAAATGAGGAAGACAGACATCATTAGACGATTTCCTTCAGTAAAGAGGCTATAATAGGGCCATGGGTTTTATACTCAAGTGGGTTTTATACTTATTCTGTCTGAGTACAGCGCATTGCAGCTTCCCATTCAATCATTACATCTAAAGCAGCTGTGATATTCATTATAAGGCGGCACCTCACCTTGACCATTCTACTCGCAGCCGATGCCACAAAAGAGTCTCCTCAATGCCTTGCCAACACTCATCTTGTAACGCCAATGCAACGAGTCTGTAGATATATATATATATATATATATATATATATATATGCTAACCTGTTTAATTCCATTTTACTCTACTGTTAATATCTGCTCTCACCTCTTCAAATAATTTAGCTTAAGTGAGAACAGAAGGTCAAAACCTCCAAAACCTTGAGCTAATGATTTGCAGATGTCTTAAATAAAAACTTTGATGAATTAAATTTAATGAGATTACTTTACAAAATAAAGATCCACATACAAGCGCTTCAATGAAACAGCATTCAGGTGAAATGAATTGAAATGAAGCAAAAGGCCTTTCTTGAGCTGAGAGGTCCAGGGTGAGAGGGTTTTCTCTCTCTTTCATTTTATTCATTTTTTTTCTCCACCACAGGTCTGTCTATGGCCCAATACTGTAAGAACTTAATGCCATCAGGGACCCAGCTATTTGAATGCAGGGGCTTTTTTATCAGGAGCACAAGTGGTGCAGAAAAAATTGCTTGGGATTAATTTGGGTGGCGGCGAACACACAGCTGGGATCAACGTGTGCAGTTTTCTCCACCCGTGCTGGTGATATGCTGGGCTTGCATGGTCTGTTTATTAACGGTGACTCGGCTCCTATTGAGGGGCTGAGACTGGAGTCAGTGGTGCAACTTTAAAAGGCATTTGGCCAGTAATAGCATACATGTACAATACGATAAGGAAATTAAACCTTTTTTGGGCCGCTCTCATCTTTGCAGCCACACCTAAGAACAGCCAGTTTCCCTTCCCTCTTTATCCATATCCAATACAGAGCTCGGCTGTATCATCTCAAAACATGCAGGATCATGGGTGTAAATAAGAGGAAAGCATATTACGACTGTGTGTGAAGAATCAAAGCATGCGGGTCTATGATACAACCCTATTGGGGATGTGAATGTAAATGTGGCTATGCTGTGGCTGTTTTATTTCTCGCTCATAGCAGACTGTTTCTGTGGGGTGCAGATGGGTACTGTAGTTAATGGAGCAGTACTCTATGGCATGGCTGCATTTTATTCGCTTTTTTCCAGCAGGAGTGGACGGTGGGCTTTGAGCAATGTTTGCGGTTGGTCATTCTGCCATTTAGCACAGAATCTCAGAGCTGATGATGGTGGACCCACAGTGGAGGTGATTCTCATGATGGGGTCTCCCTTGGGCACAAACGTGCAGTTACTGTAAGTGGAGACGATGACTAAGGCTTGGCTGAAATGTAGCAGAATTGGTTCGCTATAAATGGTAAAGGT
>CAIGQZ010000379.1:12160914-12172500 GCA_903798205.1 Danio tinwini
GTTGAGCACCCCTAGTGTAGGTCCACCTTTTGTGGCCAATACAGCATCAGTTCATCATGTGAATGACAGATACAAGGGATTTTGAGTCATTCTTCTTGCAGAATAGTGGTCAGGTCACTATGTGATGCTGGTGGAGGAAACATTTCCTGACTCACTCCTCCAAAACACCCCAAAATGGCTCAAAAATATTTGGATCGGGTGACTGTGCAGGCCATGGAAGATGTTCAACTTCACTTTTTATGTTCATCAAACCACTCTGTCTACAGTCTTACTGTGTATATTTGTGTGTATCTTCCTGATACATGGCACCCCTTTCAGGATCTATCAGGCACCCCTTTCAGGACCTATCATCATGCTTAAAACAAAGAATTAAAATTATTAAAGTGTCGATTGGGGGCGGGTGTTTCATCCAGTGTTTCATTTTTATTTCATTTTGTGTACAAAACAGCACAAGATCCTAGTGAAAGGTGTTCCCAGTACTACCTGAAAATAATTTGGAAAGATAAAAAACCCTGGTAACCATGTTTATTTCTATGCAAGTACATATGTTCTTGCAAATGTAAAGGTATTGGTGCTTGCATAGATTAATTTATGACTGATAATACAAATGTTTGAATAACTAATTTTAAACTGACAAATCCTGATTAATATAGAGATGTCTAATTCACATAAACAGACTTAATTTACAAACTACTACTAACATTTTTATTTTATTTAAATTTTATTTTTTATTTTGTGTAAAAAAAAATTGAAAGTTTAATGTATTTTCTATTTCAACAGCAAAGGAAATATGCTACTTTGGGAAAGGAAAAAAGGAAAAGAAATCTAATATCAAACCCATTTTCTCAATAAATGCTAATCTCGCATCGTTTTCAAATGATAGTTGCATGAATGCTGTAACAGGACACTTAAACACTCTGAGACTAGCAGCCATGGTGTCACTGCAACTATCACTGCAATAATGAGAAAGCACACTGCATTAAAGTCATTTGGAGAGGTCACGTTCAAATGAGCTTTTCATCAGGCATGCAGCCGCACATTTATGCAGATATACTGTTGATGAGAGAAAACTTACAGCAAATAAGCAGAGTCTGGCCAAGGGGAGGGTGTTATTTTACAACATAACTAGCTGACTGATTGCTCTGTATTGGAATAAAAAAAAAATGAAGAAAGACAAGAAGAGATAAGAGAGACATGTAATTCCAATGGAAAAAAAAAGGTGTTATGATTTAATGAACAAATTTCTGTCTAAAACATATACTATATGAAAACATACATTTACATTATCAAAATACATTTACTGTATCAAAAATAATAATAATAACAAACAATTTAAATTAAAACAACTTTTTAAATTAAGGTAAATACAACTGCTGTGTGTCTATCCTGTGTATTAAAGTTCATTTAACAATAATTTCTAGGAACTGAAATGACTCACTTACTCACCTTCACCTTATTTCCAGCTTTATCAGGGGTAAACCGAATGAACCGCCAGTAACTCTGACTATTGTTTTACAAAACAGATCCCATCAGATCCCATCCAGCACTGTACCAACACAGTACTGAGACAACAACCCTCGGTGCTGTGAAACACACTGCACACTTTGCCATTCACACACTACTGCCAATTTAGTTTATCCAACTTACACTGCATGTCTTTGGACGGGGAGAACATGCAAATTCCACAAATGCAAATGACTTAGCAACCATTTCGCCTCTGACTGAGATGACAGAAATTGAATAAATTTTTTTATTCAAAATAAAATAAAATAACAAATAAAATTAAATAAATCCTAAAAACTAACATAAAATAACAGCATGAACATGAACAAATGAATGAATGCTTTTAAACTAAAATAAAATAACAACATGAACATAAATGAATGAATGCAAAAAACTAAAATAAAATAACAGCATAAACATGAATGAATAAATGCTAAAAAATAAAATAAAATAACAACATGAACATGAATGAATGAATGAAAAAAACTAAAATAAAATAACAGCATTAACATGAATAAATGTTAAAAACTAAAATAAAATACAAACATGAACATGAATGAATGAATGCTAAAAACTAAAATAAAATAACAACATGAACATGAATGAATGAATGAATGAATGAAAAAAACTAAAATAAAATAACAGCATTAACATGAATAAATGTTAAAAACTAAAATAAAATACAAACATGAACATGAATGAATGAATACTAAAAACTAAAATAAAATAACAACAAAGACATAATGAATATGAATGAATGAATTCTAAAAGCTAAAATAAAATAACAACATAAATATGATGAATATGAATGAATGAATTAATGCTAAAACTAAAATAAAATAACATGAATATGATGAACACTAATAAATGAATGAATGATTGCTTAAAACTAAAGTAAAATGAAATAAAATAACAACATGAACATAATGAATGAATGAATGAATTCTAAAGGCTAAAATAAAATAGCAACATTATTATGGTAAATATGAATGAATGAATGCTAAAACTAAAATAAAATAACATGAATATGATGAATATTAAAGAATGAATGAATGATCGCTAAAAACAAAAATAAAATAGCATGATTATGATGAATATGAATGAATGAATAAACGAACGAATGAATGAACGCTAAAAACTCAAATAAAACAACAGGAGTTTGAATAAATTAATGCTTTAAACGGAAATAAAACAACAACATGAATATGATGAATATGAATGAATGAATGAATGAACGAATGAATGAATGCTAAAAACTAAAATAAAATAACAACATAAATATGATGAATATGAATTAATGAATGAATGAATGATAAAAAATAAAACAACAACATGAATAGGATAATATGAATGAATGAATAAATGAATGCTAAAAACTAAAATAAAACAAGAATATTATAAATATAAATGAATGAATGAATGAATGAATAAATGAATGAATGCTAAAAACAAAAATAACAACATGAATATGAATGAATGCTAAAAACCTCACAGCACATTTGTTATATTAAGTTTCTAAATTTAAATAATGAACTAAAAATGTTGCTTAAAACCTTTATTGTCAGGTAACAGAAAGTTAAGTAACTGTTAATAAACCAGAAAACAATAACAGACATCATTTGCATCACAAAAATGGTGGATCATACAGAGCTCAATATAAATCACACAAACAGATCTGGGAAAGTAAAACGTGCTAACCAGAGAAGAGAGAGGTGAATTGTAAAAGTGACGGGGGTGAACGTTAAACAACCCAAACTGTTTTGCGAGCACAGCAGCGCATGAAGAAACAGGAAACGTTGTGTGCGTTGGATTTAGTAAATGTGTCTGAAAGCAATCAAACAATGTCCGGACCAATACCGGCCTCATCATGATAAGAGGCAGGCGCGAGGCTGAGTGGCTAGAAGGCAGCTCTCTAATCAGAGGCCGGACTGCCGTAATTGCCTGCTACAATCTATCTCTGCCACTGCCGGCTCCATACTTTCCGTAGTATTAGAAGGCTGCCCAGTTCATTTCAATACGCAGCGCGCCGTCAAGTGAAATTGGCAGGGTAAATAGGAACCGCTGTTTATTTCCTGCTTCCTTCTGTCGTACTGGGGCCAAACACAGAGTAAAAGAAAGTGCTATTAGCTCGGGCAGAATCCACACAAACTGCAGAAATTACTGTCAGCGGGCAACCCTCCGCAAGCCCCAAACAATAGACGGCATCCAAATTAAAGCACAATAAATCACAATGTGTTTAGCTGCGGCAGAGTCTCATCGCTTTATGTGTGTGCGCTTCGCGTTTGGAGGGCCTTCAGGTCCTGCTGAAATCTTAGGTCATTATCAGGAGGCAGATTCAACAATTCAACCTCACACTGCTATTAAGCGCTCTCTTGAAAATAACGCGTGCCAAACAAGTGTAATGGCTTACAGAGAAAATAAGATAATAATAGTGAATGGTTGCGGGTAAACAATGAGGTTTTGTTACTCGTATTGTTGTCGAAGGCAAATTCGGCTCATTGTGTGCGCCGCTAAGCCAAAGAATGGATTCTCCAGCATTTGTTTTCCTCCTTGTCAGATACAATAAAAACAGGGTGGAATGTTAACTGAGAAACATACATAAAATACTGAAGAATTGCTTAGTTGACCTAATCTATAAGGACAACAAGACATCTAAACAAATGAGAGTTTATACAGAAGGTCAATGCAATCGCTTTAATATTATGTGCGCATTTACTCACAACATACAGTACATCCCAGTCAGGGATGATCAAAAGATCTTTAATTAAAGTTACAGAATAACTGCATACCTGTACTTGCGTGCAGGTGTTAAATAATTAGTTATTATGACCACCACGTAGCAAGCACGTAACACTGAATCAATAACCCATTATAAATGACCTCATGAATGCAAACGAACACAAACAGAAGCGCTGGAAACATCCACGCACCCCTGTAAGAACTCAAGGCTGACAGGATATGTATAGGACACCTCGGTTAACCTCAGTAAATCACATGCTTGCGCCAATAAAAGTGGCCTTTTCTGTACATTAAGTCATTGTGTTGTAAGTCGAACAGCAAATATTTGGAGGTGTTTTGACAAGACAGACAGGGGAGTGTTTTATATCATTTTTTTTCTCCAGGGTACTTCAGTGCTTTTATGAGGGTGCTTGTGCTTTTTCAATCAGCAATAACAACAGTATTTGGCGCCTACTATTCAGCAAGAGCCGCAAACAATAATGTTTGAACTCTGGGTTCAAAAGGCTCGGAGAAAGAAAGAAAAAACATCACTTTTTCACTTTTGGATGAATTCAACAATCGAGGCTGAATGGTGACTTCTTCAAAATAGGCGGCAGTGCTATTCCTTAAAATGACCTCTAATTACATGAAAGATATTTTGAGTCTTTTCAAATTATGACGTGTCGGCCATTGGTCTCCACTCAAGACTTTTTTTTCTGCTAAAGAAAATGGGTGAACAATTTTAGTTCTCTTTAGTCTATCTGAAATGGCTTTCTCAAGGCGGTCTAGTGGGTCTGCAATTGGGTGGTGCTGTTAATTTTAATGTCCACTGTTTAGGATTAAAGGCATAGTTCGCCCAAGAATGAAAAATTGCTGCTAGTTTGCTCACCCTCCGGCCATCGAACATGTACATGTACAAGTCAGAATTATTAAACCCCCTGAATTATTAGCTCCTCTGTTTATTATTATTTCCAATTTCTGTTTAACGAAGAGAAGATTTTTTTCAACATATTCTAAACATAATAGTTTAAATAACTCATTTCTAATAACTGATTTATTTTATCTTTGCCATGATGACAGTAAACAATATTTTGCTAGATATTTTTCAAGACACTTCTATACAGCTTAAAGGGACATTTAAAAGCTTAACTACTTTAGGTTAATTACATTAACTAGGCAGGTTAGGGTAATTAGGCTAGTTATTGTATAACAATGCTTTGTTCTGTAGATTATCGAAAACAAATATAGCTTAAAGGGGCTAAAAATATTGACTTAAAATGTAATATATATATATATATATATATATATATATATTGCTTTTATTCAAACCGAAATAAAACAAATAAGACTTTCTGCAGAAGAAAATATATTATCAAGCATACTGTAAAAATGTCCTTGCTGTGTTAAACATGATTTAGGACATATTTAAAAAAAAATAATAATAAATTCATTGTGGGTGGGGGGGGCTAATAATTCTGACTATAACTGCATATGACTATTTTCTTCATTACAACATTACAGAAGGTTTTTATTTGAAAAGAATAGGGATTCATAAAGTGCAAGTTAAAAGCTACCAGCACTCCAGGAGTGAAAAAATACCATACAGACCAGACAAAACTATCAGTTTGTGCTACAAATGTAACTGTATACAGCCTTATCATTTGCAAAGGCTGCAGATTAAATGTAATGATGTTGTAAACAATTCAGAATTTCTTCCACGCACCAATAATTTGTCACCAACCACTAATTTGACCAGTCATCAATTTGCATTGTCAGTCAACACACGTATTAATTTTGCTTTGCCTGTATGTATGCACATGTACATTTGCAGTAGGCCTGCACGCTATTGAAAAAATCTAACAATGCAATATTTATTTTTTTGTCATTTCGCAATATAGGAATTTCACTAGATAAGTTGCATAACTATTTGGAAAGAATTTATCATTTTAGATGGTTAGAGACGGATCTGTATAGGAATGCATAAATATAATAAGCACATCTACAAGCATAGAGAAATTCAATAAAGAAAAAGCTACAAATTAAATATACAGTGTTTAATTGTTTTCTGAGAGTATTCAGGTATACAGTAATTGAACAATCAAATGTTTAATGTAATATATAATGTGTGTATTTATATAGCGTATTTATCGTGTATGGCCATACAGCCAAAGCACTTATGTAAAATGTAAAAATAATACTGCATAGTGTTCATTTAATAAACAATTAAATAAAATAAAATTAATCATTATACATTTGTCAAACTTCTAATTTTTTTTACATTTCTTACAGTCACAGACCTTAAAAAAACAGTTAAGAAATGATAAATTATAATCCAGACTCATCATTGCTAATCCTCCGATGTGACTATTGCGATAATGATGCTAAAACGATATATTGTGCAGCCCTTATTTAGATTTTATATATTCATTTATTTCCTTTTTATAAAAAATATTTGAAGTGTCAAAAGTTGCCATTGACTTAAGACCATGGACAGAGGAAAATAGTTGCAGCTAAAATCTTCTTTACTCTCTTACAAAAGAAAAAAAAAGTCACCAAAACCTGAATAGCCAAATACTAAACAAAAAGCTAATTTTCAAATTTTGGGGAAAATGTACCTTCAAGACGCACAAACACATTTTATCTTTCTGATATGTTGGGTCATGCCATTACAGCCCTAATTTTCTCCAACACACACCTTGGGGTAATGTAGCTCTCTTCCACTTTGGTGTTATAAAACAAAAGTATTGAGGTACCACACTGTTGAAAACAATAGAATTCCTCACTTTATTTGTACTCTTCATAAAATGACAGCATTTTAATAAGAGCAGTAATTGCTGAGTAGCAATGAACGTATATGCACACCTGTATCCGCATAGCACAGGACTGCTTAGAGATGCTGCTCTTGCATTGACTGACACACATCTAAAGCAGATGCAAACAGAGAGCAACTAGAATAGTCAAACAAACACAAATGTGTATCCGAATGTAACCCCATGTAATTCTTTTTTATTGAATTGAATGTAATGTAATCCAAATTGAATGTAATCCGAATCCAATTCAATTCATTTTTTTTTTATTTTATCGCTTTTTACAATGTAGAGTCAAAAACAGATTAGCATACACTCAAAAAAATTATGCTTGCTGTTTGTTCAAACTACTTATTTTAAATGAGCTGACACAACACAATTCTTAAGTATTTTTTGGGACAACTTAATTGTTTTATGTTTAATCCACTTAAATTTGCAAAAACTAAAAAGTTAACTTAATTCCCTTATGTTGTCCCAACACAAATAGATTGTCTAAACCAGCATTTTTTTTTTACAGTGTACACTCACAAAATAAATCAGCTGTTTGTTCAAACTACTTATTTAAAACGAGCTGACTGAACACAACCTGTTTGCGCTTGTTTTGGGACAACTTAATTGTTTTATGTTCAGTTTGTTTAAATTTGTAAAAATGTATAAGTTAACTTAATTCCTTCACGTTGTCCCAACCCAAATTGATTGTGAGGAGCCCAGTATTTTTACAGTGTGGATGAAGAAAAGAGACTAAAAGCCATAATATCCAGGCAGGCAGGAGAGTGAAGATATCCTTGTAAACACATTTAGTAAAAGGTTAAGTTGGAAAAAGCATCCCGATATGTGCGCCATTAATTTGGGTTAGCACAGCTCTTAAGGTCACCATAGCATAGTGTTTTAGCTTTCTTCTGTAACATTTAATGTAAATAAAATTAAATTTGAAAAATTAAAGAAGAAAATTGCTTATTCTTTTTTAACTCCTTATGGTAGCATAAACAGTACATTTGTTTTTTCCAACTTTAAATAGCAATTGTGATATCGCAGTCAGCGGCTATATAGCGGTCGGATTTTTGACGTCATTTTTTTACCATAACACCATTGCACCTTCTAAATCATCTATACAATCGCTTCAAACTGTCATATTAAGATGCAAGAATACCAAAGTCCCCCCGTTATGTAGATCTTCTCATATTAATTACCACCAAAGTCTAAAAAAAGGCTCCGGCACTAAAGCCCAAGGAACATTACGGACAAGAGCCTTGACTAAATCAGATTCTAACTGCTAAATCAATGCCAATTATTGTGAGACAATTGACAGCAATGCATCTGAAATGAGCCTCTACGTTATTTCTGCCACTCTTTAACAAGGACTAGAGGAAAATATAAGACATTGAAATGTTGGTTTAGGTGACTTGTATTGGCGTCCGTGACAGGATTATACTGATTTACAGGAACAGGCTGCTTTTTTTTTTGTTCGAAGTATGTGTTCACACTTATTTTCACACAAAACTCCATTAACCAATCAAACACAACACATCTGTAAACACAGTCACTGAGGTCATAGACATGTTTTCGCATGTCCTGTAATAAAACATTGCAAAAACATCAACAAAATGCGCTGGCTATATCAACTATATGATTTTTGACTATAATTGCAACCGAACTGTCAACCATTTCAGTCTGTTTTCAGTCAAAACCCATTTAGTATCCAGATATTTTGAATTCATTTTGTTTTTAATTGGGGGTGTATACTTTTGCACGGGGGTCTCCAATGCATTGCAGCGGCTCTCCGTTTGGACACACCACAAATCACAGTCATACATTAATACTACAAGAGTAATCGATTAATTCTGAATGTTGGGTCTTTCACAGTACGCTCTATTATTTCTAATTACCCAATGGGTCACGGAAGTATGCCTCTGCAATTGCACAGCGCCTACCAGGTATATAGAAAAGAGAAAAAAAGGAGCCATTCCAGCCATCCTGTCCACTCGTTCTCCCTCTCTCTCACACACTCACACACACACACATTTACTTCTACCAAAAGATCACAGCTCCACCTAGTGCAATGTACAAGAAACGAAAAGCAGCTAGTAGAACTGACGTGACTATGATCTTTGCAATACGCTCTATGGCAAAAATCTGCATTAGAAGTTTTTCTTCGACCTTCAAAAAGTGCCTAAAGATTGATTAGGGGAAAAAAAATTCACTCTGTCAAAAGCAATTTAGCAACTTCTTCCTCATAAATAAAACAAACCAAACATCCGCTGGGAGAACGGAAAAAAACACACTTACAGTACTTCCACTGCTCTGATTAAATGAGATTTTATTTCCGAATGCGCAACAGGCTATGACTATAAAATGTTCGAATAAATATGGAAATAAAAATGGTGTACGTTTCACTCCCATTTACTATGAGAAATTAAGTACGCATAGCTTTCTTGGCTTTTGAAAATCAAAACATTCTCACATTTATATTACAATTTTATTTATGTTTATGTTTTTTTTTTTTTTTTTTTAGTTTCATGTTAAATCAAGTCATCAATCTGGCTGCTAAAATGTTATGCAAATTTAGCTCGATTTTTATATTTCTTAATTTATTATTCTTGGTTTTTGAAGTATTTTTTTATTGTATACAAATCAATATACAAGTCGAAAAAAGTGATCTAATGTAGGAAAGATTGCATATGTGAATATAGTGCCTCATTATGTAATTAATAGTTCATACTAATTCAATTTTTTTATCCAGCTAATTTTCCAAATTTAGTTATTTAAGCAATGGGTTTGTTTCTTGTACAAGCCATTAGCCATTCTTTGATAACAAAAACCTTCTCACATGATGTACTGTACGCATCAACATCATTATTAAATGATGAAAAGTATCAAATGTAGATGAGACAGCATATACAGTTGAAGTCAGAATTATTGGCCCCCCCTGTTTATTTTTTCCCTCATTTTCTGTTTAACAGAGAGATTTTTCAACATATTTTTTATATTTTAACATAATAGTTCTAATAACTCATTTCTAATAAATGATTTTATTTTATCTTTGCCATAATGACAGTACATTATATTTTACTAGATATTTTTCAAGACACTTCTATACAGCTTAAAGTGACATTTAAAGGCTTAACTGGGTTAACTAGGCAGGTTAGGGCAATTAGGCAAGTTATTGTATATCAATGGTTTGTTCTGCAGACAATTAATAATATATATATTACTTAAAAAAGCTAATAATTTTAACCTTAAAATGTTTATAAAAAAATAAAAAACTGCTTTTATTCTAGCCGAAATAAAACTAATAAGACTTTCTCCAGAAGAAAAAATATTATCGGACATACTGTGAAAATTCCCTTGCTCTGTTAAACATCATTTGAGAAGGGGGACTAATAATTCTGACTTTAACTGTATGTATATGCTGCACAAGTATGTCTTAATCATTATTTTTGTTTATATTAGACAAGTTAGGGCAACGTAGTGGCGCAGTAGGTAGGTTCGAACCTCAGCTGAGTCAGTTGGTGTTTCTGTGTGGAGTTTGCATGTTCTCCCTGCGTTCGCGTGGGTTTCCTTCGGGTGCTCCGGTTTCCCCCACAGTCCAAAGACATGCATTGGGTAGGCTAAACTGTCCGTAGTGTATGAGTATGTATGAATGAGTGTGTGTGGATGTTTCCCAGAGATGGGTTGCGGCTGGAAGGGCATCTGCTGCTTAAAAATATGCTGGATAAGTTGGTGGTTCATTCCGCTGTGGCATGAATGAATGAATATTAGACAAGTTCATTTTCATTTGTGAAGTTACAAATGCAGCAGCTTTTTCACAACACAGTTATTTAAGCAATAGGTTAATTTTCTATTTTTCCTATCGGCCATTCCTGTTATTTTTCCCTAAAATCAGCTCATATGAAGCACAAATCAGTACTAAAGAAGAATAAAAATGTACACAAGATAGCATACAGCATTAATACACACTAATTATGTCTTAATTCCTTATTTTAATTTAAAAAGAATTCTGTTTTGATAGCCGCAGATTTTAGAAATGACACATTTAACCGAAAGATTGATTTTCTTACATTTCTAACTGGCTATTCTTGATTTTTAAAATACAAATTCTCACATCAGGCACAAATCAACACTGAAGAAGAATACCAATGATTTCTGTAAATGAGACAACACACACACACACACACACACACAAGTTTTATACTACACAATTATTGTTTTGGTTTTCAGTTTTCATCTGACAACCAACATTTCTTTAAGCAATAGGTTTCCTTTCTTGCCATCTTTTCATTTTTCACACACACATCAAAGTTATGCAGAGCTGTTAATTTAATTGAACTTTAACCCCCAAAAAAGTATGTGAACAGTATTTATGCATTTATGAAAAGAAAACGAACATCTATTTTTGTACTGTCACATCTTGCCAATCCAGAGAGCAGCCCGAGCTGGAAAATAGGCTCACCACACACACGAACGCATGCACACACACACACACATATATATACACACACACACATATATATACACACACACACACACACACACACACACACACACACACACACACACA
>CAIGQZ010000379.1:12193370-12204927 GCA_903798205.1 Danio tinwini
GAGAGAGAGAGAGAGAGAGAGAGAGAGAGAGAGAGAGAGAGAGAGAGAGAGAGAGAGAGAGAGAGAGAGAGAGAGAGAGAGAGAGAGGGAGAGAGAGAGAGAGAGAGAACACAAAGCTGAGCTCATCAATATTCATGACCATCCCACATATGGTCAATATAGAGCTTCTGATACTAGGGGCAGTTATGGAGTAGTAAATAAGCATGTAAAACCATTTCTGGAGATGTTTTGAATCTACTCTGCCACATACCTACTATGTAGAAATCAGAGAACAATTTAACTTATTGAACCAATGCAGTATATGCCACCTTTAAATGCAGTATATGCCACCTTTAAAGATTTGGTTTCCTACCACCCAACCCCTATTGACTAATCCAGGAGCACAAAAGCAGGGAGGAAGCCAAAAGAGAGAAAGGAGGAGAAAGAGGAAGGTGTGAGCTGCTATTCTGACACACTCCGGCATGTGCAGCATATTTGTAAACATCGTTAATCACAGATTAGCAGATGGGGGTGTTAATTGCACCTGTGGAAATAACATGACCCAAAGGATGCTTCTATTTACCGCCTTCAGATGGCATTTCCGCATAGGGCGGCAACAAGGAAAAACAGGAAGGCTTTGCTTGCGACACGAGCGGCCTGTATTTGAATGACTCTCCGAAATGTTGTCGCCCAGTCTGACGATCAAACCCCCACTCTTATCATCTCACACCTCACGTGTTACTCTAAAGTGAGACCCAAGCATCACTTTCCTGCTCTTCCTCCCCTCAGACTGAGATGAAAAGAGCTGCTCTCCTGACCACCTGCTACCCTGAAAAACAGTCCCACTGCCAATTAGAGATGTGTTATTGGAAATATAACTTTAAAAACAACCAATGAAAATGCTTGATATATTGCACAATCTAGTGGAAAGTTTGAGAGGGACATATGATGAGATTGTACTTTTAAAAAAATGTATAAATAATTCTTATCTCACAGTGTCTGTCATAATATTTAAAATATTGTGGGAAGGGCTTTATCAAACAAGAGAGCATCTGATTGGACAATAGTGCAGGACGAGTCATCAAGAGGCCCACACAGAATCTGCACGTGCAGAAATCTGCCAATTTTTAGACCAATGTCTATTTTCTTTCTTGTTTAAATGTGTGCAAATTTATATTTATTCCATTTTTAAATTAATTTCAGTAATATTATTGACTAATGTCCATATGAAAGTGTTTCTGCAAGTTTCCTCAAATCAATTTTAGGACTTAAGACCCTTTATATACCATTATGAATGAAATTTTAGACTTATAGAGGGCTAAACACTAAGGATTTTCTTTAAATGGCCCGGTTACTTCTGTAAATAGTTTTTGTATTAATGAAAGACCATAAAGGGATGTGTTGCTTCAGTTTTCCTTTCCTGATTAGGAAAATTAATTTGGAGAAATTGCTGTAGAATAGTGAAACAGCTGTTGTGAATTGTATTTCTTTGCAACAAAAAGCCTAAATAAAAAAATAAATAAAAAATCTGAGATTGATTATAGGTGATTGGGTGTTGGCCAGATTGGGTAGCTTTACTTGGACTAAAATTTTGTTTTTGAAAATGAATACATTTTAAAACCCTGCGGACACCATGATATGAAAATGTTCATATGTTTTATTTACAATACAGTTTGTAAAGTAATATTCTGTCTTTTAGTAGATAAATTATATAAAAGACTTGCTTTGTTTACCAAATAAATGGATTGAATTGGATTTGCATTGTAAATATTAAATAAAAGATAAAGTTTTATTTTATATCTTATATATTATTTAGTTACGATAGTACCAAAATTATTGCACATAAATCTGCAGATTTTTTACAAAATTCTGCGCAAAAATCGTAAAAAAGTAGATTTGAAAATGCAACGTATCTGCTTAAAATAAATTGTCTACATTTAGGAGCATGTTAGCTTGCATAGACCACTTTACAATTTTAAAAACAGGAATTTATTGTCGATTTCTAACACATAATCAGAATCAGCTTAAGAAATTAAATTGTAAAAACTTTTTCTAAATTAATGTTCTATTATTATTCTATTGTTAAATTTTGTGGTCCACCAAAAATGTATATAATGCAATTATTATACTGTTACATAACAAGATTATGTATTAAGTATACAAATATTATATTAAATGCATTAAATATTTATAGAAATTACAGCAAAAACATATTTAATAATATAATACAAAATCCAATTACATTTATACATTAGTGTATTATTAGAATTATATAAATTGTAATAATTTTTTTAATAATTTACTAGAACTTTCTTATATTGTAATGTACATTTAAAAGAGCGCTCATATTTTTGTTTTTAATAAAGAGATCAAATGTATTATGACTTATATATATAATCAAGTAATATTATGTATTACTGTATTTTGAGAATTTATTACTTACCTTTTAGTTAGTATTAACTAGTTAATTACCTTTTAATATTTGTTTACAGTACATTTTATTGTAACAAAGCACAAGTAAACTTTAAAATTACAATAATGTTTTTTTTTTATCTTGTAATATTAACAAGATGACAATTATCACTCTAGCAAATTTCACTAATATAACAGTTCCAGGTGACTTCAGGTATATGGTGTGCTTACAAGGTCAACAAGGGCCATATGGTTTAATTCTGCCATCATGCAGTGAAATTAGTCCTTTGAACTAATACGCAAACAGCTGGTCACCACACACATGCGCGCGCGCACACACGCACACGCGCACGCACACACACACACACACACACACACACACACACACACACACACACACCCCATCATGCCCCATGCCCAGCCCAAGCAGTAGCAGCCTCGATCAATCAGACTCCTCCCATGCAGTGATTGCTAATTGATGCACTAATCCAGTCGTTAAGTACTGTGCCAAAGAGCTTGGGAGAGCGTCCAAAGTAAACACCTGCCGTCACTCATCAATGTGTTTTGCTTCTACAAAACGAATCGAAGGAGACGGTGTAGTTACAGACTTACTGTGCATGAGAACAAACACATGCAGGAGGTCCAGATATGATCAGTGACATGAACACAAGATGCATTTTATGAATGCGCCATGACTGATCCAAACTGATTTCAGGCTAGAAAACAATAAGAAACTGGATGAAATTACTTTGGATTAAACCATACACAGAAAACGTAGTTTAAAAATCTGAATATGTCTAATAATTCCAAGGCTTTGCAGGACATTTTTCAGATGTACAGTTTGCTGTCGAAAAAAATGCGAAAATATTTGTGCATTTTTGTTTTGTTTAGCTGCGAACATGTACTGAGATAACAATCCTGTTAAAATATTGTTTCTATTTTGAACTCAAGAAAAAAATGGGTTCTGTAATGTATATAAAAGAAAAAACAAAGAGAATCAGAGTGAGATGATTTGAAAAGAAGCGTTTTACTTCTTAACCCTATTAAGTGCACTATATCATATTTAACACCCAAAGGAATGAGTAGCATTAGAAAAAAACAAGCTAAAGTATATTAATCAAATATGATGTCTTTGTGACCAACACTTTTATATATAAAAATGTAAGCATTCAAATGCCATCTTACTAACAACAGATCTTTTGAAGATTTAGAGTAATACAATATATTTCATATAAGTCAACTGTAATTAGGGCTGGGCGATTTGGCCTAAAATCAAAATTAAACGATTAATCAAACATTTTAACTCGATTACGATTAATAGACGATTATTTTTATTTATTTATTTCATTTTTGCCCTCACAGTTCACTGACAAGTTTTGGACAGTAAATATGCTTACATATTACAAGTGAGAGATTTTTAAATGAAGTGTGAATTACTTCATTTCAACATAATTAAAGGAAACACACACACTATCTACTATCTATGATTATTTACTTCAACGTTGAACAACTGAAATTAAAACACACATTGCCTAAAACAGTCACTCTTTCTTATAAAAAAGTGAAAATTTTAATAAAATTAAATAAAAATAATAACTTGCACTTTTGGATAGTAATTATTATTATTATGTTTTTCACATTAAAAGTAGAAAATAAGCAGCACCTCTTCTAAATAAAATAACTATTGTATATCTTGTAAATAATAAGTAGGGAAAGTAATTGAAAAAATTGACCTGGAAAAATGTAATCGATTATAGGTTCTGAATGTCGATTCAGATTTTTTTTTTATTAATTGCCCAGCCCTAATTGTACTTTTGTAAAAACATGTGACCATGGATGGCAAAATGTCTTATGTTGTACAGCAGTACCCAAAAATATATATTGTATGGGTCAAAATAATATTCTTGTCTTTTATGCCAAAAATCATCATAATATTAAGATCAAGTTCCATGAAGTTATATTTGAATATTTGCCTACCATACATTTAAAACATTTAATTTCTGATAAGTAATTTTCATTAATGACAACTTAATTTTAATTTTAAATGCAATTTTCTCAGTATTTTGTGGGGTTTTTAACACCCAGGTTTCCAGATTTTCTCAGCCAAATATTGTGGAATACTAACAAATAAAACATCTACCGTATAATGTGCAAATCTCAATTTTTTTAAATTACAAATCTCAAATGACACTTATGTTTGGTATTGTGGTCCACGGTTACATATAATACAATAATTAAAAAATTACTTTTAATTCCATTAAAAGTTGGAAAATGTCACATGACTTATTTAAGTCTGATAATGTCACAAGATACATCATAAACCCAAAGTCTGTGGCAAATCTTTTAGCAATTTGTTTAAAAAAATAAAGCTATTTTGAATTGAATTAGCTTGGTTTTGTGTTTAATTTAGTGATTGCAGAATTGCAAAGTCTTAGTGAACTACTATATAAATAGGATGATAAAATTAGATCTTCACAATGTTACAAATGTGACAATCCCATTGTGAAGTAAAGGATCCATTAGCTACAGGGGGTCTGTTGAAGATGCATGGATATGGGTAAGCGTCTATAACAAGTCCTCGCTTTTTTTTTGGTTATCCCATCACATCGAAAGGCTGCAGCCCCTGACGCCCACTTTCATTCAGTGGAAAAGCAAACTCTAATATTACATGAAATTACTTCTGCAATTCTCAGTGTAATCTAACCTACTTTATTCTAATGATTGTCATCTTGACAGAGGTCTCTGTAGACTCTTCAGGTTGTGTCGCCCTCAGTCGAATGCAGTCAAATGTGACGCGCTACTGCCACCCAGCGATCCAAACAGATATAGCATCCTATCAGAAGAGATGTGTTAAATGGATCCAAGAAAGTGATATTCTATTTTATTTAACTTAAATGATGATGATTTTCATGAGGTATTTGAATTGGTCATGGATTTTGAGGAAAAAAGCAGTGGATGTTTAAATGTTTCTCATTTAGGTCAAAAGAACTGAATACAAGTAAATGTATTCATACTTTAATGAAGAAAAAGATAGATTTTTTTTAGAATGACAGCTAGACAGAGAGAATGATCAACTAAATGACAGATAGAACAACAGATAAAAAGAACTATGAAATGACAAACAAATAAAAATTGTATAAGCAGATATAGAATGGTGGATATATAGAACAATACACATAACAATAGATAGACAGAAATATAGTAAAACAAACAAACAAACAAAGCCTCAAACAGAAAGCTGACAATAACAATGTCATTAAAACCTACAAAGAAATATGCAAAGCTTTTAGAATTCATCGAGTGCAGTGAGAGAGAATACAAAATGCAACTCTTCACCTCAACATATTTTCAACAAAAGCTATATAGGCGTCACAAGTAAAAGAGGCAAAAACTATGGTTACTGCTCCTGATTATATGAATATACTATGTACATTTTGTTGGTTAAAGTAGGAATGTATGATAGTTTTGTACCATACTAAAATTGGCTGATTTACTTCTTGCTAGATTTTTGATCATTAGAAATGGTACTACTGTGATGGTGAACTACTTGTAGCATTTAGAACAACTGAGTTAAGTGTTTTACTTTTAATACATTAAAATAGCATAGAAATGTATAAAAATGTGGCAGGAATTAACAACAAGGCTCCATTTTACTTTAGTTAACATAAAAAATAAAGCATTTAATCTTAGTTAACATTAAATTTCAATTTAATTTCAATCAACTTTTGATTTGAATAATATTTCAGCAATGTTATTTACCGGACCGGAGCTAAAATTAACTAATAATGCTGTTTATGTGTTCATTGATGTTAACTAATGGACCTTATACTATTATAAACTCAAATCAGAATAAAATAAGCATCCCTAATTAATATCTATTGTATTAATATAAAGCAATGATATATTATAAAGCAATACATGGGACTCTGGAACACAAAACCAGTTATGTGTGTCAATGTTTTTTAGATTACATCACCTGAAAGCTTAATAAATATAAGGACAATATTTGGCTGTGATACAACTAGTTGAAAATTTGGAATCTGAAAGTCTTAAAGTTGCCTTTAAAGTCTAAATAAAAGTGTTTAGCAAAGTATATTACCAATCAAAAATTGAGCTGATACATTCACAGTGGGACATTTACAAAATTTCTTCACTGAACATAATTATCCAATGTTTTTTTGCATAAGAGTAAAATCTGTAATTCTGACTCATACAATGTATTTTTGGTTATTGCTAGGGCAACATAAGACTAGTTTTGTGGTCCCAGATCACATATACCAAACATAAAAATTAGCTGCCTCAGCTATGCGTAATTTGGTAAATGAGGAGAGAACTACATGAACTTCACTCCTCATATTTTAATCTTTTGTTTAGTTCTACTGATCCACAAACCTGTGTGAGCTCATTCAGGACATGCCACACAGTCTCTCGCTCACGTCCCAAAGCTTCCTGGCCAGAGCATCATCCCGTCCCAAAGCACCAACTTCTTGCAGAGCGCAAGATGAGAAGTAGCGTCCACTCAGAGGCTCCAGGCCCTCCTGCAAAGCACAGTAAAGCGTGGTCTGCGCACCTGCCTCGGGGTCCAAGAAAAACAGCTTCGACATGGGCAGGCAAAACAGTTTCTGTAGCGGACCCATATTCCTTCCAATTTCAGTGGATATGACACCTACAAGAATGAGACCATAAATAGAATGCATTAAAAAAGAGGGATAATGCTTAAAAGTAGCAAAAAGTATAAATGCACCAATAAACTGTCTAGTTTTTGATCCAAATGTGCAACTGTTTGGCTTTTGTCTGAAACTTTAACTGCAAAAATACAATGGTGTGCAAAAGTGTTTGCACCCTTACTGATTTTTTTCTTTCTTTTTTTTCAGATCATTAAACAAATTTAAATAGCCAAAGATAACACAAGTAAACATCATGCAGTTTTAAAATTAAGGTTTTTATTATTAAGGGGGGGAAACAATGTGTGAAAAAGTGTTAAAACATAACTTATTTCAAAGGACATCAACAAGTCCACTTCTGAATGGCTAAAGAAAAAAAAAAACTTTGGAGTGGCCTAGTCAAAGTCCTGATCTGAATCCAATTGATATGATTTAGCATGACCTTAAAAATGTGGTTCGTCCTTGAAAATCCACCTAAAATTCTGCAAAGATGATTCCTCCACAGTGCTGTAACAGACTCATTGCAACACTTTACTATGCTAAGTGTAATTAGGTTTAGGGTAAACACTTTTTCACACAGGGCTATGTAGTTTTGGATTTTATTTTCCCCTTAATAATAGAAACCTTTGTGTAAAAACTGCATGATGTGTTTACTTGTGTTATCTATATTTATATTTATATTGTGTTATCTAATATTTAAAAAATTTTGATAGTCTGAAACATTCAAGTTCTGAATCAACAAGTATGACAAACATGTAAAAAAAAAATAATAAAAATAATCGGTGTGGGGTGGGGGTTGGGAGGGTTGTGGCAAGCACTTTTTCACACCACTGTATACTACAAATTTTGCAACCAGAGATGCTAAAACTTACACAAGACACCGTTTAGACAGCACAATCCAAACAACCATGGAAAGTCATCTGCATTAACAAATATTAACATTTGTTTATTTTATAGTTCCATGATTCTGAAATTTTACATTAAATAAAAAAGATTGCATGAATACGAGTTTTGTGTTTGGGCCCTTTTCATCAAGTCTCATGTTAAAGTGTATGTTAATTTCATTTTTTAAAATCAAAAGATCTAAAACTAGAGTAAAAAACTATATTTATTGCACTATACATAAGCCTTATTCAGAACACTTGTGCATCTGTTAATTTCATTTTGTGTATGGACCGTGTAATTGTATTTGAAAAACTTTTCAGCACCTGTGATAGGCAGAGAAGCTTAGTGTTTTTGAATGGTGTATTGCTGGGCAAAGAATTCCTAGATATTGTTTGGTGTTATGATGGTATGATAGTAATGGAAAAGTTACGGTCTTTTTAGATGCATGTTAAAAACCAGTGCAGCCATAGCCGCGTTTCCACTATTGCGCCTAAAGTGAGCATGCCAGGGGCAGTCGCATTTCCACTGATATGGGGGACAATCTGGGAGAGGGATTTACGTGACGCGCTACGAGCTACTAGTCCAACAGTGGAAACACGACCTGATTTCAGCCTTACTGCTCAAGCTCCCGAGCTATTGGCATGGCCCAGCCCGATAAAAGTTCTGGCTCGCAATAGCCCGACAGTGAAACTGCGGCTATTGTTTTAATCACTAGCCATAGAAACAAACACTGTTGTTCCTGCTATTATATAATGCCATCAACAGGCAGAGAATGAATCTGCATTTAAATTGAGCCTATCTACTGTTTTTGATTTATACAGGTATGTTTTACATAGCACCATTTCACAAATCTAAGATCTTTATGTTTTAACTAAGTCAGATCTTTATGTTTTAACTTCATACTTTGATTACATTAAATTATACAATTTATTTTAAACCACTGCCTGTCAAGGCTAATGTATGTAGTCCAGTTGTGTGTATTGTGTTTAAAGTGCAATAGTTGTCTCTAATTTGAAATTGCATCAGTTCAGCTTGTGATAAAGCAAATAAACACCTAATTTGTGTACTCATATTTAAATTTCCTAGCTTTTTCTTTTTAAATGAAAATCGGTATCAGTCAACTTGCTTTTAAAACAATCAGCAATGAAAAATCAAGGTTGGTGCATCACTAGCAGAAAAATAAATAAAACAAAGTTAACCAACCTGGATGCATGCAATAGCAAGTGACACTCGTGCCCTCCAATCGGTTTGCGAGCTCTCGGGTGAAGAGCACATTGCATAGTTTGCTGTGGCAGTAGGCTCTGATCGCGTGCCAGTATGACTGACCCATGACCAGATCCTTTTGCGTGTTGAGGAGGTTGAAATCCAGTGAACCCAGGCGATGCAGCAGGGCGGACACGTTGACAACACGACTGCTCTCCGACTGCTTCAGCCGCTCTAACAGCAAAAGCGTCAACAGAAAGTGGCCCAGGTGGTTGACACCAAACGCCATGCCAAAACCATCTTCAGTTCTGCCCGACGCAATAAGACCTGGAGAGAAATGCTACAACTACATCTCTGAAGCATGCATATATTGAGATCATTCATAAGTGCAGATGCTAAAAAATAAATCAATGATCAATTACTTTTTGATAATCATTTAAATCCATAGAGCTAGTCAATTAAGCTTGGGCAAATCAACTTACTCAACTGGTACATGTAATATATAAATATTTAAAGTTCACAATAACTAATGGCATAGGCATTTAACACATCATGGACATTCAGAAACAAACATTGGCTTTTTTTTACGATGTCCAGATTTTCCTTAATATGCTAAATAATATTCCATGCACATTTGGTTAGAAAATAACACACTTATAGTAACAAAACTATTTGGTATCATGGGCGTACACTTGCAATAGTTGTGTGCCAAAGACTATAGAACACTTTGGTGTGTACCGACATGCCTTTTCATCATTCATATCAATCATTTCATCTAATCATTAAATAGTTCTTTTAAATTATCAATCATTTATTCTTTTTACAGTCCCACTAGCCTTTTATTTACAGTAAAACATTTTCCTTGTGATGATGTTTGTGTTTGAGTGTCATTTGCACATCTTTCATACACATCTTTATTTTTAAGTTACCAGCATTGTTAATGAGCAGGTCGAGCCTCGGTTCTGTCTTCAGAAAGGTTTCTGCAAAATCCCGCACAGACTTTAAACTGGCCAGGTCCAGGTGCATGTACAGAACCTCAGAGTTCCCACTTTCCTGGGGGATAAACAGCAAATTTTTTTCTTGATACAAGCCAGAATAAAAGACAAGAAATGGGACAAATTGAGGTAAATAGATAACCTTTCTTATGTCATAAACTGCAGCTTCAGCTCTCTCTTTGTTTCGGCAGGCGAGGATCACTCGGGCTCCTCTTTTGGCCAGATCCAAAGCAGTGGTTTTGCCAATGCCTGTATTACTACCTGCATTCAGATTATTGATTATTAGCAATGAGGTACCGCAAACAAACTACAATATTAAATACAGAATTATTATAAAACAAAAATTAATGTATTTAATAACTTTATTCATTTTAGCTGTGTATACACAATTAAAGATTATATTTTATTGTATATAGCCTAATAGAATACAACTTTAGTCTTCAATCCCTATCAAATGTGATGGGAAAAAAGGTATGCAACAAGCATTGTAATAGTTTTAATAGGTTACCAACCTGTAACGATTGCTGTTTTCCCATTTAACTTCGCGTTACCCTTATATCTTGCTCCTTTAAACAAGCAGTAATAAATCAATATGTAGGCAGTAAACACGCCGACCAACACTGCCAACAGGACAGACATTTTCTCCTTTATGTTCGTCAGCTAAGAAATGTTAAAATTTTTCAAAGTTTTGATGAACACGTGTGCTTTCCTCCCGTTCGTTATCTTGTTTATGTTATGTTGTTTCATAACTGCCCAACGCCTGCTTCCGGTCTTTAACTTCTGACAAACGCTTGGTAGCGCTGTTTCTCTACGTCACAGGCGAAGATAAAAAATCGCATTTTCTGAACATGGAAAAAAACAATAATGCTTGAAAAATATAAACATTTTAACAAGAAATGGTAAAATATTTATGTTTGGCTTTTTTAAATTCCACTGTGACACGTTTTAAAGGTTTATTTACATTTAAATGGGGAAATAATTTTCTATTTTATCTATTCAAGTTTTTAATTATTATTTAATTGTTAATAAAACTCATAAGGCTATAAAAAATACATACACAGCATGTGCAAAAAAATAAAGGGATCATTTAAATATTCTCAGTTTATCTGGATTACTGCATTTATTATATTAGGTATGTATTTGAGTAAAAGGTTAATGTATTTATTCTGTAATATAATTCTATAAGCACAAAAATATTAACATCGGTAGAAATCAGATGTCTTGTTTTATTTTCTTTGTCATATTAGTCAATTCTTTTTACAGAGTGTATTTTTGGTATCTCTTTTCATCAACTGAGAAAACAAATGTGAACAGCCAGGGAATAAACCTATATAATGAAGTGTTTCATATAAAAGGGCCTGTCTGAAATGAAATATATATATCTCAGTTGATGAAAAGAGATACCAAAAATACACTCTT
>CAIGQZ010000379.1:12222222-12232289 GCA_903798205.1 Danio tinwini
GACAGACAGATAGATATCAAATATCAACATCTAATCATGTTACGCCTTAACGTTGTGTGGACGTTATCACTATGACATCTATCAGACGTTGGATTTTGGTCACTTTCCAACGCAACCTTAAATCAACCAAATGTCAAAGTAATTTGACGTCGTTATTGAATGTCAAAATTACATTGTCCTTAGATGCTGGCTAGACGTTGAATTTTGGTCACCTGACATCATGACCTAAATAACCTAATAATATTGTCTTACGATGTTGTGTGCCTGCTGGCTAAATACATGTTGTTGTTTTTTTTCAATTGTGTATGATGTTTATTAGATCTGCATTTAATGATCAGCTCCACAAAGGTGCTTGCATATATTGATGGACTAATAGACATAGTTTACAATTCGAAATCAACAGCATTTTTTCATTTATTCACCCTTTACTTGTTTCAGACCTTTACATTGAACAAAAAAATATTTTGGAGAAATCTGGAAACTTGTAACCATTGACTTATTTGTTTTTCCTACCATGGACGTCAATGGTTTCACCTTTCTTCGGATTATCTTCTTTTGTGTTCAATAGAAGAAAGAAACTGAAAGGTTTATAATAATTTAAAGGAGAGTAATTTGTGAGTAAATTTTAATTTTCAGTGAACTATCCTAATATTACTCATCTTGGCATTTGATATTATCCTGATTGGTCCTCTTATGTGCCTTCAAAATGTTGACTGGTTCATAAATACAACCTATAAAAAGTTAGAATATGTATTTTGTAGAAAGTCCCAATATATACATAACTTCACATGTGTAAATAAGTTATCAGAGAGTAAGAACATGTAAAAAAAAAAAAAAAGTAAATTTTAACATAACATCAGATAGAACCTTATAATTCCAATAGCTTAATTTATGTTTTACCAGGTGGGTTGGATACCAGTATCCGGGCTACCGTGGATATCAGTACCTGTTTGAATTTGGATCCTACAAACACTGGAATGAATGGGGTGCCAATCACCCTCAGATCCAGTCTGTGCGCAGAGTGAGAGACATGCAGACGCATCACAGAGGCTGCTTCGAGCTGGCATAAGAAAACAAATACCATGGACAGATGGACACAACAAGGACCTGCAGAATGTAAAAAGAAAATCCATCATAATCAAAAATGCTGCTCAAAATAGATATTACCAATAAGGGATGAACTATCAAGTGACCTTGTGTGTTGCAGAACAGAACAGCCAACCTCTCCGTTTCAAAACAATAAGTATATTATTGATTGTTAAGTTTGTTTGATAAATTTGTATCATTAAATGTGCTTTTGCCTTCCTTTAATCTCCTACTGTAGCCATTAGTTTATATAAGAATACCATATGAACATGAACAACAACCCAAAGCTAATCTGAACCAGAAGAGATGCAGTTCATTATACTCAACTGCTTCTTGATGAAGCTCAGTTGTATTATGCGATGATCAGGGTGGATTGGATTGGAAGAAGAGAACCATATTTCCCTCTTCTATGTCCCAGAACAGATTTCACACCCTCTTTATTTATGAAATCGAGGAGATCCTGCTACATTTTACTCTTCATCTTTCTCAGGGATGGATCAGGCTGGCATCTAAAAGACATTTCCAAGAATACAAATAAACAAAAATAAAAGACTTCTAAGCACAGTTTTACAATGTCCTTAATTCACTGATCAAAAGCTCAGTTTCAGAACTTAGACTTCAGGACATGTTGTTATTATAATAATTCTTTAATAATTTATGTGTTGTTATTTAGAATGCATAATAAATGAGATGAGAACAACCACTGATGTACATAATGATTGAATGTAAATTTTTGATCTGTATGATAGCAAAAAGGCCAGCATGGTGGTGCAGTAGGTAGCGCTGTCATCTCATAGAAAGAAGGTCACTGGTTGTATCACTGTGTATGCATGGGTTGCCAGCGGGTGCTTTGGTTTCCCCCACAAGTCCAAAGAAATGCACTATAGGTGAATTGGGTAAGCTAAATTGTCTGTAGTATGTGTACGTCCTGGTTCTTTATGTTGGAGGTTGAGCGTTGGGCTAACGAACCACCTTGTAAAAATCAGATGTGACAACACACTCATTCAGCGTAATTCTTATTCTGTCTGCCTCTTTTTAAACTTTCTTTTATAAAGGAGTAATTGATTAAACTGAATTTTAATTTTAATTAAAAAGTGACACATGGTCACAACCTAACCCTACTTGACTTTACTTAAAAATAGTTGCCTTAAACCATTTAAGTCCAAGATGAATTAACATAGAACTTAAAGTTTTTTGTTAATTAAACTAGAACTGTTAAGTTTCTCCTTGTGTAAAAACTTAAGTTTATTAAATTTTTTGAAAAATCCATATTTGTTTTTTCTACTATAGAAGTCAGTCGCTATTGGTTTACAAAATCTTCCAATTATCTTATTGTGTTTAACAGAAGACAGAAACTAATAAAATAGCCTAAGCAGGGGCGTATAGTTGACATTTTAAAAGTGGGGGACAGCATACGAGATCTAAAAGTTTACATTCATATAATTATTAATCACCTGTTTCTAAAATGGTCTGTCTCTAAAAGTGAGGGGGCGAATCTCCCCTAGTTGCTACGCCGCTGAGCCTAAGTAAATAAATGAAAAGTAAAAAATTAAGTAAAGGGTGAGTAAATGATAACAGAATCTTCATTTCTGGTTGGGGATGCATCTTTTAAAAATGTATTTTACACGTTTATTGTAAATAAACCTCACAAGATTTTTTAGCTTGTCACTCATATCATTGTTCATTATGTTTTACTCATAATAAAAAATTATTCAAAAGAAATTCAAAGCTATATTATTTTGTTGTTGTTGTTGTTGTTGTTGTTGTTTACGCTTGCACCCCATTTTCGTCTTTAACCGATTAACCCTCTATAAAAACAAATTATATAGAAACAAAATCCAAATTTTGTACTTTGCATTGCTATTTCATTTGCAGATAAATAAATGCAACTTGTTTTATCTGAGCATAAACAATAGATAACTGACAGACATTTAGTTGAGAACAGCAGCGACTTAAAAGAACCGTCTGCCCACTTCCTTCCGCTCTAAGTTAATACTGTTCATCTCTCGGGTATTGCTCGATTACATGAAGTGCTTGCTCTAATACCTTCAGCGACTACTGTAAGCAGCAGTCAGACATGCAAATTACAGAGCTAGAGCCACAGCCACTCGCCTTAGGAAAGACGGAGTAAAATAACTCAATATCTTCAGTAGACGGGCTGACAGACTGACTGACTGACTGGGGGAGGTGAATGCGCTATTCTTGTATCAGTAAAGAGCCTGCGTTAAATAACCAGGACGCAGGACGCAGACAGCAGAGGTGAAGCAAACAAACGGCCCTTGCCAGAGAGGAGACTGCAACTCGTGCGTCGTAAATATATCGCGTTTAGAGATGAAAGTGAAGCAAGGCTGCGACGCGGGAGTCCCATACACGACTGAGGAGGATTTGTTAAATAGCCCAGAAATAACGCCGGAGGATGTACTCGGGCTGCAGAAGATCACAGACAGTAAGTTCAATGTCACTCACAGGAAGCCTTCGAAAACAATCGCGCCTCACGAGCTTCTCTGCTAACTTACATTGTTGCATATACGATGTCGGATCGTTTTTCGCGCCGTTTTTTCTAGGTACAAAACTTCGTTTAGAACGGCACGTCTCGGTTTCAAATGTGACGTCGATGTAACGTTTTTATTCCGCGCGTATGTCTTTGCGAGAGACGCGGTAAGATGGTTTATACACCCAGTGATATAGTTCAAACGGGTCTTTCCTTGATTAACAAACTCGATTCAAGTAACTAACTGACAACGACGCCGTAACGCACTGATCAATAACCTGAGAATTGAAAAATATATATTATTTAAACAAAAATAATGAAACTAAATACGATATTTGCAGCGCCCATTGAAGCAGACCTAACACTGTACCAAAATCATGTTTCCTGCAGAAATATTTGTCAACGACAGAGTCAAAACATACAGCGAAAAGTGTACTCGCGCGATCATCGAACGAATGACTCATTTGAATCGGTTCTTTTGGTTAGTGAATCAAAAACAAAGCGCGCCCTGCGTTTAGCGTCCGCTACGCTTCTCGAACAAATGACTTTAATTAACCGGTTCATTTCTGTGAATCAAAAACTGTTATAAATCATTTTTATCAAGCTGACTCCTGGGATTTTCAGTCTGTTAATTTGTCAATGGGTGGCTAAATTTACGTATTTTGAGTTTTGTTGTATTTTGTGATATTCAACATTAAATATATAATAGCCTATATGATGCTAAATAATGACCAGTTTTAAGTTAGGATTGATTGTGGAATTATGTGTGAAGAGGAGGTTTACTCAAAACAGGCTTCAGCATGTACTTTAATTAGGCTACTGCATGTCTTTTTTTGTACCACACACAGATAACTGCACATTAGTTGTTAAATCCAGTAATATTGCCAGATGCTTGCTTACTGAAGCAACCTACAAGAAAAGGAATGTTTTATGTAAGTAGCACATACTAAAATGGCAGGATTATTACAGTGGAGTACATAACTATAAAACATTTCCCTACTTTAATGTTAACTGAATTAATAAATATTTAAATAAAACTTCCAAATAAACCTATGTAATTAATACTTAAATGATAAAAAACGTTATTAACTCATTGTAATTAAACATTTAAATATAAACAGAACAGAAAAAATAAAACTATATGAAAATATTGATAGAAACATTAATAGTTTCTTAATGCTATAATAGAGCAGTGACAGATGGTTGCAGCACTTTGTGACTGAACTTTATAAAATAAAGAACCGATGTGCTAAATGAATTAATTTGACAAATTGATGATTGAGTATTTTGAGATATTTTTATCATTCAAATAGCAGTCTTTAATTTGAAAAATAAAGAAAATGCTGATATGGGATTGTTGGTGGGACAGTATGTTACTTTACTTGACAAGCATACACTCAAACAAATATTTTTGCTGCTCGTTCAAACTACTTATTTAAAATGAGCTGAAACAATACAATTCTTGAATAGTTTGGGACAACTTAATTGTTTCATGTTCAATGCACTTAAATTTGTAAAAACTAATAAGTTAACTTAATTCCTTCATGATGATTGATAGGAAACCCAGCATTTTTTTAGAGTGTACATTCATCATCTCAACAGGATCTCAAGTGATAAACTTTAGTATGACTGGAGGACAAAAAAATTAGTTGTGATGTGTTTTGGCAGTTATTTTCTTCTATGTTGCCTTATCTTGTTGCTCCTGCATGTTATCTGGCACTAAAACAAAGATATCTGAACAAATCAGCTCTGTGGAATGCAAATGCTACCCGATCGTCAGTATGACAGTTTAACAGAGCTGGTCCTGTCTCAAATGACTGAAATACATTTGCATTACTCTTTATCACATGACATATCAGAGTCTATAAAAAATATTTCACTTGGGAAATAATAGCTAAATTGTTTTGTGTTTGCTACCACTTGTTCAAATGAAATACAGGTCTTGTGGACGAAAAACCAACCATGTATTTATATTAAACATCTATTTGAATAAATATTTTGGCAAAAGCCTCAGGGAAGGGCTGAGAAATCATTTAAATGGAAGAAAAATCTGGTGTCTGGCTAATCACATGGATTAGTGCTCTAAAAATACAGGCTGCTATTCTAAAGAAGGTGGATCTTCTTCTGTATGCTGAAGAAGATACAGAATGTATGTTGCTGTATGCTTGCTGGGAATTTATCATTCAGTCATGCAATTTTTTTCTTTTTTTGTCAACTTTTCATCACGTTTTTTTATCATAATTCATAATTTTTACTAGGGTTGTGTGATTAATTGAAATCTAATCGCAATTTGAAACGTTGCAACTAGTTAAATCGCAATAGGCTGCAGTATACATATACAGTTGCAATCAGAATTATTGAACCCCCTTTGAATTTTTTTTCTTTTTTAAATCTTTCCCAAAAGATGTTTAACAGAACAAGGAAATTTTCACAGTAAGTCTGATAATATTATTTTCTTCTGGAGAAAGTCTTATTTGTTTTATTTTGGCTAGAATAAAAGCAGTTTTTAATTTTTAAAACCCATTTTAAGGTTAAAATTATTAACCCCTTTAAGCCATTTATTTTTTCCATAGTCTACAGAACAAACCATCATTATACAATAACTTGCCTAATTACCCTAACCTGCCTAGTTAACCAAATAATCTAGTTAAGCCTTTAAATGTCACTTTAAGCTGTATAGAAGTGTCTTGAAAAATATCTAGTCAAATATTATTTACAGTCATCATGTCAAAGATAAAATAAATCAGTTTTCAGAAATGAGTTATTAAAACTATTATGTTTAGAAATGTGTTGAAAAAATCTTCTCTCCGTTAAACAGAAATTGGGGAAAAAAATAAACAGGGGGGCTAATAAATCAGGGGGTTGAATAATTCTGATTGCAACTGTATATGTATTATTTAATTTCCCCTTCCCAGAGCAAATGCTTGACTACCGTATGTGTTTGAGTCTTACTAGCCAATAAGTCAGCAAACTTTCATTCTGCCCATCCAAAATTGTCCAACCAAACTATGCGGAAAGCGCAGACAAGTGGGATAATGGTGTCTGCTGCTTCAGAAGCATTAATAGAAAGAGCATTGGTAATATGGGAATTTTGGGTTTAAACTCAGACATCGAATAAAGACAGGTCATTTTTAAGAGCTGTTGCAGAATTGTTGCCACGGCTTACAGATTATTGAGCTGAAGCTTGATTACAAAATTAAATTGCAATCGCAATATCTGTCAGAAAACTTTTTTAAATAAATAATAAAAAATTTAAAAAAATCGCAACTACATATTTTCTCCAAATCGCACAGCCCAAATTTTTACTTAAAGTATTGAGTTATATTTTACAATTGTGTGGAATAATCTCAGTCTGCACGGTGGCTCAGTGGTTAGCACTGTCGCCTCACACTAAAAAATTTGCTGGTTCTTGTCCTGGCTGGGTCAGTTGGCATTTCTGTGTGAAGTTTGCATGTTCTCCCCATGCAATGCATGGGTTTCCTTCAGGTGCTCTAGCTTCCCCCACAATCCAAAGACATGCGCTACAGGTGAATTGAATAAACTAAGCTGGCCTTAGTGTGTGTGTGTGTGTTTGTGTGAATGTGTCAGCATCAGCTGCGTAAAACATATACTGAAATAGTTGGCAGTTCATTCCGCTTGGCTACCTCTGATAAATCAGAGATCAAGCTGAAGGAAAATAAATAATAGTATAATCTTAGAACTGCAGGATCTAAAAAATAAAAAAAAAGCACTTTGTGGAAAAATTTATGCAAATTAATCCACAAAATAATTACAATTATCACATTTTAAATCACAATTCTGAATTTACTGACTTTCTTTTGATTTGTGTTTATACTGTATCTCGCCAATCTGATGTGAAAAAAATCTGTTAATTTACAGCAAAAAAAAAAAATCTGTGTACATTTAACTCAATTTGAGCTTAACTAAACACTCCTTGGGTGTACATATGACTCCCTCCATTTTGGAGCTAAAATAACACTTTCTAAAGTGTGAAATTTGTACATTACTCTCAGAGTTCATTTTAACATTTTAAGAATAAGAGTTTATTCTTACATCGAACTGGAGTGTGGGTTACCCTTCAAAGTGTTAATATATTATCTTTTTTCCTATATTATCAATTGGTGTGTGTAACAGATAACAGTGATCAAATATGTTAAAAATAGTTTTAATTTATTAAATGTTCATTAATCTTTTCAGAAATAATTTAAATTTCTCTTTGCATTTTTAAATACAACAAGACATGTTTCAAGTTTAAGTAAAACATACTGGGTTGATCACTGTTTGTCTGAAAGAACCGGTTCGAGTAAAAAAAAAAATAGACTTCCTATCACTAATGGGAAATACACTACACATTGGGTTAAAAGTTTAACATTGAGGGGAAAAAAACTCTTAAATATATGCTCTTTCACACTCGTGGATTAAAATGTACTCCGGTTTTAACACCAAAAAATCACATTGTATATTTAACCCTGAATTTTAAAGTATGTATCCAGAAGTACGTATGGCTGCATTTCGTTTTTTAAAACAAACACTAGGGGGTGGTATGAAGCCGTTTCTTTTCGCGCTTACCAGCTGACCGCTTACCTCCTTACCGCTTTCCATCTGTTACCAGTTTGTCCAGTTAGCTTGCCATGTACGTTGGTGGACTTAAGACGCGGAGAGGAAATGACCATGACGACGGGGTTTGAGTCCGGTGAAGAATGGATTTTGGATTGCTTTTTAAATATGTCCGTTGGGTTTAGGAAAGTGTGTAAGCGGGTCAATCTGTTCTTTTTAAAATACTATTGGTTGGGTTTAGGAAAGGAGGGTGGGTCAGTCAAACAGTAAGTCAACAGCGGCCTCTGGTGGATTTACGCAGGCGCAAATGGCACTCGTGAGAAAAACTTGAGATCTCAAGTGTACACAGCGGCCTCTGGTGGATTCGCGAAGACAAAAACTGCAACAAAAAAAACATACCTCCTGGGACGTATTTAGCGCTCTCCAGAAATGTATTTAGAGGTACATTTTCAGAATGAGCCTGGGTTGCCATTATGGATGTGACAGATGTGAAGTTGCCACTTGTGTGATTTTGGTAAATCCAATGTAATTGTTTGAAAACACTGACAGAGAGATTTTTGAGTATTTTTACAGTACTGTAAAATACAAGCCTACACAAAAAAAAATTCAGAAAGGGTTTCGCTATTTTGGTGAAAACTTAAGAATTGCTCTTATATAAGTTGGAAGTAAACAAACAAATTAAATTTTGTGATGTTCTACTTAATTTGTTTAAATTTGTGGAATTTTAATTCAGCCCAAATAAATAGTTTACAACCACTTTAAAAAAAAAAAATTGTAAATCCAAGGAATCATCTTTGAATAAATTTTTTTCAGTGATATTACATTCATAATTGAAGTGATAAACATAGTATAAGTATAGTATACCACTGCAATCGTATTATGCAAGTGTACTGCCTTTTTTAGCAAATGTTTACATGATATCCTCCTATAATCTCTGGATTAACTCCTGAATTTAGTGCTTCGCTTAGTTTAGAGTGTTTGTAAACATTACTTCATAAAAGATGCATTATGGTGTCTAGATATGCACATTAGGCCTCATAAATCTAAATGAACACGTGTGGTCTTGTTAATGGATGCTGGATCAATCATAATCTGTTTTTGTTATATCCAGCATTTCCTTTTGTTTACCTTAAAATAACAGGTGGTAGTTATCTTGGATTTCTATCAGAAGAATATGTTGCTAGGTGACAGCATGGAAAGCAGTGAAGCGCTGCTCCTTGGTGATTTGGAAAGCTACACTGACATTTGACTGCCACAAAGCACTGATTACTACATTTCTGTCTTGATAATGAATTGCATGTATTTGATTTTGCATCAGACAGTTGAACTGGCTTTGTTTGGGTTAACACAAGCAAAAGTCATCTTTAAGGAAATAGGCTTATAAAATTATATAACAGTATTATATTTTATTTTTTTGTTATTGTTATTGTTTTATTATTGTTGTTGTTGTTGTTGTTGTTGTTGTTGTTGTTGTTGTTGTTGTTGTTGTTGTTGTTGTATCTGCACAGGATTATACGCATTTGACAAGTTTTACAATGATGTCTGCGAATGGGGAGAGCTAGAAAACAGTCTTTTTATTTGACTATATTTATGAGGCTTCTACCATGAAAATGGGGTTATGAAAAATAGATAATACATTATCTTCTATTATGTTCTGTTCTGTTACATATATCGTTTTAATTGGGTCATAAATATGACAATTTTGTTATGGAAAATAGATAACAGCACATTATTCATTTATACAGAGCACCTAAAGGAAACCCATGCAAACACGGGGAGAACAAACTCCACATAGAAATGCCAACTGACCCAGCCGTGGCTCGAACCAGCAACCTTTTTGCTGTGGGGCGATTGTGCTACCCACTGCGCCACTGTGCTGCCCCCTATATATTATATTATATTATATTATATTATATTATATTATATTATATTA
>CAIGQZ010000379.1:12246177-12268255 GCA_903798205.1 Danio tinwini
GAATATAAAGAGTTAACCAGATACAGTACAAGCGATTACAAGTAACAAACCACAATTAAATACATAATTTGCAAGCTAGAGAAAACAAGGAGGCAACCATTTTAAACACACTTGAGTTACTTACACTTGTGAAATAGAGGAAGAAACTGATCCATGAACTGTGTACTGTAAAGTTCCTGTCAAGCTCTGACAAAGTGTCATACATTAGTAGCCTTTTCTGATCCTACCTTTAAAAAAAACAGCCAATGGATCCCCCATTCTAAGTGTGTAGATTGCTGAAGCACTAGTCAGAAAAATGACGGGAACACAGCACAGGGCTGGGGCTATAATGCTGAGGTATTTTTGCAAAAGTAAACTTCAACCACTGACTCTTCACAGCCTTATTTTTGGGTAGTGAAAACAACACTACCTTTCCCTCACACTTCAGAGCACAGCATCTTCACGACATGATTCAACCGGGATCTGCTAAAGTGTTTGTCTTCTTTTTCATTTTACGATGTCAATGGGTGGGGCCACGAGTTTTAATGTTTCCAGGTCTGTGCAAGCAACAAATGGGCGGGGCTTAAGTTCTGTATCAACGTCACCCGACACAGCTAAAGATTCATTACGCCGACAATTCATTTGAACCAATATGAGTCAACTCTTTTATAGATGAATTAACAGTTTTAAGCACGGCACACTTTTAGATTTAAGCCTTAGCTAGATATATCACTTAGAGCCATGTTACACACTGCATGGAAGGTCAGTTTCAAAAACTTATAATAGGGGCTCTTTAAATTTGAACTGCAGTACTTACAGTAGTTCAACCACTACCTAGTTCAATCCTACATACTGCACCTTTAACTGCATGCTCTTTTTTCATGTTTTTGTTCAAACCCCTAAGCCAAATGATTGTAAACTACCCTGTTTGTACAGTGGTTTTCGAATGGATAAAATGAGTCTTGAGAGTTGTGTTAAAGGATATTGTCAGGAAATGTGTGTTTTGCCCTGACTTTGCACCCACTTCCTTTTGGCCTCAATGAAAAGGCCTGATTTCCTGTCTTTTTTCACTTATAAGCTTATAATTTGGGCAATGATGATGCAAATCCGTTATTTATATTAATATGCTCTTATTTTTATTGATATACATTGTCACAATATTTTTAATAGCAAATAGTGGTCAAAATTTGTTATGTGTGAATTGTTTCATGTGTTTGACAAAAAAGAGGAAAATAAAAAAGTTAGAGTACTTGAGATCTTCATGTTGTTGATTTAATTGATGTGTTTTATTTATAAAGGTCCTGCATAGTGATGTAATTGAGAAAACAATGCTTGTATTGCACACTACCATACAAAATATTTTTGGTCACTTGCACTTACCGAGGCTGCATTTATTGGAATAAAAACAATGTGAGAGAATTTGTGGGGGGAAGGATGATTTTTATTTTAATTTAATTTAAAATGTAATTGTTATTTATTATTAAATTAATAATTCCTGTTGTGTAAACTAAATTTTCAGCAGCCATTTCTTCCATTTTTGGGTCCCCTGTGATCCTTTTAAAATGATTTGAATATGGTGATTTAATTATTATTTGTAATACTTTGTTTTATTTAAAACCAGCATTTATTTTCAATAAAAAATACATGTCTTTATCACTTCTGATCAGTTTAATGTGTCCTTACTGAATAAAAATACAGATTTTATTATCTTACACAACGGTAGTAAATAATTAAAAGAAAAACATATTCCAATCAAAAGCAAAATTAATAATTAACAGTAATAAACATTCGCTATATTTTCAAAACAGTTCTATTACAGTAAAAATGCATATGTCTGTTGTATACAGTATATTATTATTATTCTTAGACGAAGAAAAAAAAGTTTAGTTTTGCTAGTGCACTAAATCAGACAGGTCCACTAGATGGACTCTGTCATAAGCCAATAGGAGTATTCAGAAAAATAAGTAGAATTTTTTATTTATTTATTTTTATTTTTTTGACAATGCATGCACATATGTTATAAAAAATAATGCTGTGATCTGTTTTAAATTGCTATAGTGCTTTGCTTGGGAAAGAAGAGTCAACCACACCCCCCAGTGGTTAAAACACTTTCATAGACTTGAAAAAATCATACTTGCACAAATGCAAACAACTTAATATATTGTTGAACTGCAACAAACAGCATTTAGGTCACATTCAAGTGATTGTGAGCATTAAATGCTCACAGAATTGAGCATTTAATGTACATCAAGTGCATTGGTTTTGAACCTGGGGTTTGAAAAAGGCATGCAATTATTAAAAATGAGACAAAACGAAAGCAAGCATAAGAAAAAAATATATATTTTATATTTTAATTTACACTTTTAATTATTTTTTAAGTGTTTTTTAGTGTCCACTGTCTTGGATTTACAGTATGAGGATTTTTTACATTTTCTAAATTGTGTAAACTGATAAAATCACAACTCTTTTGTAGATGTATTAATTTTATAAATATATAAAAATAAAAATATTGTCAAGTTTTGTAGTTCTTTGTAGTTAGGTAGATTCTGAGTGAAAATATTTTACTATAAACCAATAAACGTTTTGAGGTTGATTGATTGTGCCTGTTTTAAATGCATTTATTCAACTTATTAGTAATTCAGTTGCTTTTAAGAATGGATTTTGTGCAGAAATGACCCATGATGCTCTACAATAATCCACCAATCAGAGAGTCATATTGAGCAACAAATTTTCAGAGCTCTTTCAGAGCCCAATCCCAATTCTATTTTTGTACCCCTGCTCCTTCCCCTTGGCCCTTGAAACAAAGCATGAAGGAAAAGGCCTTCAAAATTTAGCCCTAAGAAATGGGACACCACTACAACACCTGCAGATGTCATCATAAGTCATCGCAATCTCTTACTACGCACATATGATATCGACAATCGCAACTGCTGTAGTTATTCCAGTTATGTTATTTTTTGGTATTTATCTTCAGGAAATCACTGAAGGCAAATATTATGTTATCATAACAATATAATGTGGCAATAAACTCGTAAATACTGCGCATTTACACAGTGGCCATATTCATCTATAAAAACACACAAAAACAACATTAACATTATAGCAGACACTGTAAAAAGCTCATTCCCAGCCACTAGACTTTTCTGACGGGATTCCAGTGTCATCGAGTGACAGAATGTTGTGGGACTGCTGTACAGGAGTTATAATTATGGATCATAGATAGCGAAATTCAGCAGTTTTTATTTTAGCGTTTTTTTGTAAAAGCATGATGGTAAAACACGAACAAGGTTATGAATGTATTAAAACATATGCTTGTTTGTCAGTGTTGGGGAGGTTACTTTGAAAATGTAATAGATTACAGATTACAAATGACCCTATTTACAATGTAATAAGTAGTGTACCTTTTCAATTACTTTATAAAAGTAAAGTAACTGATTACATCTGATTACTTTTTGATTACTTTTAAGTTTCTGATGGATATTTTCAACTAAATCATTTTCAAGCATTTATACCGAGCAGGTGTGACCTTACAGTAGCTCTGTTTACTTTTAGAATTTCAAAATCTTTCATCACTTGAATTAAGATTATATTCATTTAAAGCCACAACAAAACCAGACCTAACAAAAAAATTGTTTACTGTTGTTACAAAATCTAAAATTTAGTTAGTTGTGCAGGGTGATTTTTGTGGCATTTGCAATAAAATAAATACATCTAAGCAATTTTTGCTATTTTCATTTTTAAATCGAAGCAACTTAAATCCAAGTCAATCATATCTTTGTGATCAATAAAACTGTCAATGAAATATGCCGTATGAGGCATAATTGTTCAGTTCAGTTATTTACTGTAAATAATATGCTGTACTAAACAGAAACAAATTATAGTGTATAACAGCAAAAACTCCAATCAAACCAGGTGTTACACATTTAAAATACTATAGTAATTTATAGTAAAGTGAAATATTTAGGAATGAGCAATATATGGTAAATATATTTACAATTCTTTATTAATAAATTACACTACATAATGTAGTATCATCAAAGCAAATTTCTCGTGTTAGCCTTGGTTGGCGACATCACTGACCAAAGCGAGAGGTGGCAGTAACGCACCAAAATGTTGATGCAATCTCAGCTTGCATTATAAAGGCTGCATCCAGATACTATTGAAAAAGTTTGTGGTCGACCACCGAAAAACAGGTAGGAAAAAAAATTGTCATTCTTGTAATCATATGGCTTTATTTTCATCGGCTAGACAGTGGCCTCACAGCTCTATGAATGCCAGTGCCATCACTTTTTGATCCGTGATTGGTAAATGTAGCTTGTATGGATGTTACTGCGCTACTTGACTAAAAAAATTGCTTTGCTACTGAAAAGCTATTTGATTTAGAAAGTAGCGATGCTACCGCCACGCTACTGAGAAATGTAGTTATTGTCACGTTTGTGGGTCTGTCTGTTTCTCTAGTGTGTGTGTGTGTGTGTGTGTATGTGTGTGTGTGTGTGTGTGTTTGTGTGTGTGGGAAGTGGGTGTGTTTGGGTTGTGTTTGGGTTGTGTTTGTTTGGGTTCTTCACCTCGTGGTGTGTGTGTGTGTATGTGTGTTTACATTCATCAGCTGGGTGGTCACGTGTTTTGTCGCTACTCTCAATGCACAGGTGTTTGTTATCAGTCGCAGCTGATATACTGAACTATATATGTTCAGTGTTTTGTAGTTAGCATTATCAGTCCGTTGTTGTTCACTCCTGTGTCTGCTTCTGTAAGACTCTCTTGCTCGCTTTGGTGGTGGCTCTCTGACATACCTGTTTCATGTGTACCTTATGCACGTCTCCGTCTCTTTGATGTTGTTACTACTGCCTGCTCTGAAGACAACATTATCTGAGAGAGACTTCACCCCAAATCCGCTTCTCTTATGAACTTTATCGTGGGTAAACTCGACGATTTCCTCGAGAGCTGCTCCATAGCGCTACCTTTCCCTTCCCTCGATATCTGGTGAGATATCCATGAGAGACTGCTATACAACGTTGGTTCACGGATGAACTTTCACCACTGTTTGGCGTGTCGTATTCTGGTGTGAGCATCCTTGCCCTACACTATATCTGGTGAGATCAATACCAGTTGTGACTCTTTAAATAAATCATCTGGTTTTCACTTGCATTTGGGTCTCCTGTGTATATCATTGTGACAGATATAGCAGAGTAGCACCGCTTTAATAAATGACCTTAGCAGAAGGCATCGTGTATATCAAAAACACGCAAAGCTACAGATTAACATATTCCAGATTTTTAAAAGTTTTTTTTAGATATAACCCCATTTGTAATCTTTAACATTTTCATAAGTAACTAATTTAATTACACATTTTTTCTCAGTAACTGTAAGAAATTAGTAACATTTATTTTGTAATTAAATTATGTAACGCCGTTACATGTAACTAGTTACTCCCCAACACTGTTGTTTGTTGTAAAAATTCATAATAATGACAAAAAATACTAATTTGCTTGGCTGGTGTATTTTGGGATTTTTTCATACCCCTTGGTTTCAAGTGTGGTCCTGAAAAATCTTTGTTTTGAGGACTATCTAGCCCTTGCCCTTAGCCCTACGCCTTCAAGCTAAAGAGAATTGGGATACCACTACCCCTTCATGTGAACACGCAAAACGAGGGGTAAGGGGAAGGGCTAAGGGGTAGAATTGGGATTGGGCCTTAATTACATAATCAAGTCTTTTTTTGTGTGACACAGAGCCATTACACACTGCTGTGGACAATAGTTGCTATTTGCTTAAAAAAAAAAGTAATAAGATTTCAGCGGGATTGAATATCATACTGCATTGAAAGCATTAAATGTCATTTTCATAACACAAGCAGACCATTCAGCAACGAATTCACACTTTTTAAACATTCAGAAATACACCTGGACAAAAAATAAAGATGACTAGCTTGCACATCACTCTAGTGGTAGAGCGGTGTCTTTCTCATAGTAGAGGAATAGCAGTGTTTGGTGAGGAAGAAATGAGCCCTGGCATGTTTTCTGCACTGGTGAAAGCTGTTGCATAGAAGCTGCTGAGATACAGCTCAGAAATGCTCCCTTGCACCCCATCTTCTGTCTCCGCAAGACCCCCACAGACCCCCGCGCTGTCTCGTGCTGGCGGTGAGCTGAGCTGGGCTAGAGAAGAGGCCGAGTCCATGACAACCAATGAATCTGGAGCAAGGCTGTCCTTCCTGAGCTCCTCCCAAAGACTGCCTTTATAAAGAGAGAACACAGCATAAAACACATCAGTCCATTCATTCATTCATTTTCCTTCGGCTTAGCCCCTTTATTCATTAGGGGTTGCCACAGCGAAATGAATCGACAACTTATCAAGCATATGCTTTACACAGCGAATGACCTTCTAGCTGCAACCCAGTACTGAGAAACATCCATATAAACTCATTCACACACACACACACACACAAAAGTTCTAAGTTCTTCACATATATAGTGCATGTCTTTGGCCTGTGGGGGAAACCGGAGCACCCAGAGGAAACCCACACAAACATGGGGAGAACATGCAAAATCCACACAGAAATGCCATCTGACATAGCCGGGACTTAAACCAGCGAACTTTTTCATGTGAGGCAAGAGTGCTAAATGTCACTGAGCCATCGTGTCACCCACATCAGCCCAAACTCACAATATTTTACAAGTGTGAACAGGGGGAAATACATGTTCAAGCTACAATGGGTTTCAGACGTTCAATTAAATTACATTTCTGAAAATCTGTTTCAGCACTGAGCAAATTTTAATCTAATGCTACTTTCTGAAACCATAAAAACATGAACATGTCAGACGCCATTTTGAGAAAGTCAGTGCAGTGTAGTAGCCTACAGATTGAGGGGAAATTAAATCCCTGCTCTATTCTCGTTTTTTGAATGTTTTAGACAGGTGAAGATAGCAGCACAAAGTAAAGCCACTCATGCCTGACACCTACTGTAGGTTTCTGCCACTGCACCATAATACAGCAGTCCAAAAGAAGCTTATTTCTGACATAGAACAATGAATAATAAAGTTAACAAAGAAAATAATACATTCTGACTTTGTTTTGGAGTTTCCATCTCACAATTCTGTTTGTAAATTACAATCTTGACTTCTTACAATTCAGAGAAACCATGTAAGACATCTATAAACTCAGAAATAGGACAAGCTAATAACTGAAAAAATTGTGAGATGTAAAATCAGTGTCTAGAAAGTCAAAACGACATTTTAATTAATTTTTTACATAAAATAATTAACTTATGACTAGGGCCAGACAGAATCTGCTGACGTTTTTTGCAATTTCTGCTGAGAATTAAAAAAAAAAAAAAAGGATTTCTGCAGAATTATTTTAGGAGTCTCATAACTAAAACCGTAATATGTAAAATATGTGTAATTTAAAAACTGAATAAATTCAGATTTACACACATTTACTCAAGTAAATAAACTGAATTAATGATGGGCTAAAAATCTGCAGAATTCTGCGGAAAATCTGCAGAATTCTTCGCGCGCAGATTCTGTGTGGGCCTACTTATGACTTATGTTTGGACAGATTCAGCAGATTTCTTTGGGAAATTAAAAACTATTTAAAATAAAAAGAAAGAAAGAACAAATAACATACTATTTCATAATATTACTGAAATTAACATAAAAAACAAATATATATGTATACTAAAAAGTACAAAACTTGATTTCTGAAAAATTCTAAAAACTGTGATCATGTTTTTGCAATTGAACTCTAACTTTTTAAATATTATTTACAACTTATTAAATATATTAATAATCAATTCAAGTTTATTTTGTTTCTAACTTAATTTGTAAAAGTTTTAAATCAGTTTAAAGTAATTAAGTATGAGTGTGAGTGTGTATGGGTGTTTCCCAGTGCTGAGTTGCGGCTGGAAGGGCTGCATAAAACATATGCTGGAATAGTTGATGATTCATTCTGTTGTTGCAACCCCTGATAAATAAGGGACTGAGCTGAAGGAAAATGAATGAATTATGTAATTTAAGTTCAAATAACACATGAGGTTATTTTGATTCAACTTAACAATTTAGGTCAACCATGACATTTTTTAAAGTGCTTCAGATTGTCAAAAATGCATAATAGTAACAAATAATTAGATTTGATTTATGACTAATGTCTAGGCTCAAACAGAATCTTTGGGCACTTTTTGCTAATTCTGCACAGAATTTTGTGAAAAATAAAAAATTCTGTGAATCTATGCAGAACGATTTTGGGAGAGTAGTAAATAAAAACATGGAATAAAAAATTATAACTTTTATAATTAAGATTTCCAATGCAAATTCAATTAGATTCACTTGTTTGGTAAACAGAGTTTGCATATTCTCCGTGCTTCGGCTTCCCCCACAGTCCAAAGACATGCGGTATAGGTGAATTGAATAAACTAAATTGACCGTAGTGTATGAGTGTGTGTATGAATGAGTGTGTATGAATGTTTCCCAGTGCTGGGATGCGGCTAGAAGGCCATCCGCTGTGTAAAACATATGCTGGATAAGTTGTCGGTTCATTCCGCTGTGGCGACCCCTGATGAATAAAGGGGCTGAGCCGAAGAAAAATTAATGAATGTTTAGTGAACAAACCAAGTCTCTCATATAATATATCAACCAAATAACAGAAAATATTACATTATAAACTGTATTGTGAATAAATCATATAAACATTTGCATATTATTCAGTAATACAGCTGAAATGAATATAATAACTATATAATAATATAATTAAATAGTTATGTCTTGCCATGTAACTGCAGATCTGTAAGGCTGGGATTTAAAGCATCAACATCATTGCTGATTTCTCCATCCAGCAGAAGCTCCTGCATGCTCGCCGTCCCGCTGTGACTGGCCTGCAGGACGGTACTGTAGCTTGGTGGAGTGTGTGCTGGTAGAGGTGAATCCAAACTGCCTGTCCTGGGACTGGAAGGATGGCCGACGCTGGGCTGATGAGTGACTGGAGAGTAGTATGGGAAGGCTAGGGGGTCTGGAGAAATATAAGGGGGTGGTGGAACTGCATTTTGAGATGTTAAAGGGTTGTAGAGAGTCTTCTGATTCAGGATCCTGTTCGCGTGGACAGGCTGGTGTCCGTAGGCAGGATGCATGTTAACTCTAAAGGGCTGGGAATGTGTATGGCTGCTGGGCAGACCGAAGTGACTCTTCAATTTTTCAGGTCTCTCGCCAAGAAGACGTTCCAGCTCCTCTAAAACAATAAGCATAATGGGCAGTATGAATAAATAAATATGTTACTTTTGATTGTATTTTTGATTGGAGACTTGGTGAACATGAACTATCTTAAAAAACAAATTCTGAATGGTAGTATTTATTTTATTTTATTAAACCCATGAATTAATCATCATTTAAAATGTTAATTTATTTACCATGAATTTATTTACTATGATTTACCATTTTTTTCCATTTATTTACCATGATTTATTTACCTTATGGAGGATAATTGTGCAGTATAGATTTCAAATAAGTTAAAAATAACCTCAATTATTTTGTACAATAATTCTTTGTTTTGCTAGTCTTTGTTGTTATTGTTGTTGTTGTGGTTGTTACTTTCTCCTATTTTATGTTATTGTTTTAATTCAATGTTTTTTCATATTTGTAAATGTAATTTCAAGAGTTCACACTTAGCTGATGATTGATTATAAAGTGTGTTTGGCATGCTGTCCAGGAAAACCCACATGAGCGCAGGGAGAAAGTGTAAACTCCACACAGAAACGTCAACTGGCCTTTTAGAGACTTGGACCAGTGATGTTCTTGCTGTGAGTGAACAGTGCTAACCACTGGGCCTCCGTACCACCCTATTAAGGAAAAGAAAGAAGGAGTAGAGGTGGAAGGGGGATTCTTCAAACCAAATATGACTGAGGTAAGGAAGTCTGGTTATTCATAATGAGTTAGGAATCACCCAATTGGTGAATCATGCATTAGCTGATGCGGGACCAGCTGTGGTCAATCATAAGCACATGATCCTCTCAAAATTTGTTTATACTTCACTTATCTGTGCATCATTTCTGCATATTATTGTTTTTGTTTATTATTACATCAACCATTGCAACTATCTTTATGTAACATCAAAATGAGAAACGTTTTGACAAAATTTGTGACAATTATACCATGTATGGATGGTGGGGTGGGTTGTATTTTTTGTTATTATTATTATATATTTTTTGCTAATTGTTAAAAAAATGTTGTGACACTCATTGTATTCTTACACTCTACATAATGTTATGTATATCCACAATAAACATACTTATTAAAAAGCCTTTTTTAATTTTTAAAAGCCATTTTGGAGTGAAAGCGATCGGCTGTCCATTGAATCTTATTGCTGTTGCGATGGCAAGCAGCTGCTTTGTTTTTTATTTATTTATGGGGATTTACACCTACCTAACTTTAAATAGTAATAGTTCCTGACTCCAGTAAGCTACAAACAGAAACTGGGTATCATTGGAAAGAAGACACTTTGAGCTTTACTGTGGTAAAAAGGAAGTTACATGTTAAAAAATATAAAAAGTTATACATTATGAAGTCATGAGAAAAAAAATGTAGTGTTCAATATTTGTTTTTCCATATACAAACACAGGAAAACATTAATGTAATGTCCTAAAAAAATATGACTTGAAAGCCAAGTGTCTCATGAGTTTATATTTCAAATTTGATGAAGATAGCATGCAAAATGAGAGTCTGTAAAAAGTTTGCTGAGACTATATCGGTGTCCTTCTTTCCCTCACTGTCAGAGGCACTTTCTCAAAAATGACCATCCCAAACTAAAACATTTACAGTTGCTGAATAATTTGGTCTACATGTACAATTTGTCAAGATTACCTATGTCCATTTTGATGTAATCTATTCATAAACATTGATGTGGAAAAACAGCGGCTTAGGACGTTGCGTCAGGGCGCTGGCTATGAGGTTAAAAAGCGCATTAAAGCTGAGATACAACCTGAAAGACGACAATACAGCCCTTACTATCACAATCATCAGCACTTTTAAGAGTTTATTTTACAGACTTATAATATGCTGTTGTTCTATTGGAATTTTCATTCCAAAATGGCCGTTGCGCCATCTAGTGGCTGTTTCCCAAATCGCTCTAGAGTGTCGCCTCTTGGTGATTCTATGCTCTTTGATTGCACTGTAGAATATTTACGTCTGTTAGGCTCCAGTGTGAATGTAAAAGGGGCCAAACATAACCTTAAATTTAATGACCTTACAGAAGTCCTTTAACTTTACAGCATTAAAGAAAATCAAAAAGAAAAACACAGAAAAAAGTGAATAAAATTTTTTTTATATTATTTGCACAATCTTCAGCACAAAATTCATGATTGTAACAAGTAAATTTTTTTTTTAACTTTCAACCCTTTTAGATGTCAAGTATTAGTACTCCCGCTGCATCACATTTAAGTTTCCATGGCAACACAGCGTTTTTATTACGTGACACCGCAGCCCTGATGATTTATGCTTATTTAATTTTTTGTTTCTTTATTTTGCTTTTGTTGCAAATATAAATAATTATATTGTGAAATTTTCTGATACAGCAGTCCCTCGTTATTCGCAGGAGTTACATTCTAAAAATAGCCCGCAATAGGTGAAATCCATAAAGTAGTCAGCTTTATTTTTACAATTATTATAGATGTTTTAAGGAAAACCCGTCACTACCCACTTTATACACTTTTATCAGGCAGGCATTAACATTTTCAGTTTTCTCTCTTGTTTAAATACTGGCATAATTTCTACTTTCCTTAGCATGTCCAGAAGTCCAACTTTCTGTACAATTATTAGCATCTTTTGAGCATGTCAAATTGCACAAAAAAATCTGTGAAACTGCAAGACCGCGAAAGGTAAACCGCTTATGGCAAGGAACCACTGTTCATCATCACTGTTTTCATCATTTAATTTGATTTCCAACATGTTAATTCATCAACTTCTCCTGAATCCCATTAAATTAAGTGTCTGTTTAACCGGGAGAAGAATAGAGGAAACATTCTAGTAAACTAAACAGTGCATCTAATGTGAATAAAGCACATAATGTTAGAAACCATAATTTTATGTTTCTCTATAGTACTTATATGTATTTAAATCTCTGAATCCTAAAACAAAGATGAATTGTAATCTACTACAAGTTCTCTGGCCTAGCACTAAAAACCCTGGTGTGATCATGTGCTCATTGTTAATAAATACAGTCCTAAAAGGACACAATATATGTTGAAACAGCAGTGCACCTGGTCGGGCCATGCTCCTCCGTACAGTTAGAGGATCTTTACGTCTCCACTTATGAAGCTCCTCCTGCATCTTCTCCACCTTGGCTGGGTTCAGGGCCCATAGGCAGCCCTTCCGAGAGGAGTTCCCGTTCTTGTTCTCCACCTTCTCAAAGCATTTGTTCAGAGAGAGGTTGTGTCGGACCGAATTCTTCCAGCCGTCAGGTGCTGTCTAAGTAAATTACAAATGAAATATGAGGCTTTTTTGCTGCTTGTTCAAACTATTTATTTAAAATGAGCTGAATCTACACAATTTTTTAGTTTTTTGTAGGACAACTTAATTGTTTTATGTTCAGTTTATAAAAATAATTCTGACTTAATCAATTTGTGTTGGGACAACATGAAGTAGTTGTGTGAAAAGCATCATTTTTTAAAGTGAATATTCTTAAAGGGTCACGCAAACACCAAAACACATTTTTCGAGATGTTGACAGTCATATATATGTCCCACGTTGCTTAAAAACTATTTAAACATATATTTAGTGAAAATTGGTTGGTTTTGCATCGTTTTGAGCAAATTTGTTTTTCCGGTTTAAAAAGAAATTTTGAAGCTACGTCACAACAATGAGATCATCGTGTAAATTCCAGCATGGAGATTGGCTGTGTGTACCAGACGGTACAAAGTGACGTCAATGAGTTATCAGCATCTGTTCATTAATTCATGAGAAAGACTTGGTTCTAACCAGTGCTTAATTTGTGATTTACGAGGTCCTGGAGCAGATCGGGGTAATGGATCCGGCATGTTACCCGAGGATGGAGAGGTGTCATGCACGAAAGTGGAGAGCAGGGCGGTGGATGGCGGAAGATAAGGACGAAAGTGAAGAGAGTTGGGGAGTCGCGGAAGAAAGTGAAAGTCCTGAAGAAAGAAAGTGAAAGTGGGAAGGAGAGCTATGAGGTGGGGGGTCTGTAAAATGAGGTGCCGGATCAGATATCAGAGGTGCCGGATACGACGTGTTCTGGCACAAATTAAGCCCTGGTTCTAACCAATCAGCGTGCTCTATTTTGAATAAGATGCAACTTCATTAATATGCATGATATAGCTTCGAAGACTCTTTTTACCTGTTACAGTGTTCAGAAAGATGCTGTGTTGTGTTACCAACCGTAATTTAAACAAGTAGTAGAAAAATTGTTCGGAGACATGGGTCATCAGTATTGCATTTATAAATGTGCCACAACAAAGGTTTTGTTTCCATTTCCCTGCGATAAGAGCACAGTTCGTGTGTGGATTACAGTGGTCTGCTAACATGTGACAAAAATACATTTGTAAGGAACATTTTCGAATCTGGAAATGGTGAAATCTGGATTTGCCACTCATCTTCTTTAAAAAAAAATGCAGTTCCAGTTCGTGTTGATTGTCCTGTCTTTACAAATTTGGTAATTGTGTGATCAATGTTTTTTGTTTCTGTTTATTCAGATTTCAAAGCTAGTCAGTATCGTCAGCAGTACTCTTTCAGTTTTAAAAAACATACCTTAGTCAAAATGATTTAGTTAGTACGTTTACAGTAATATTATTCCAATAATATGGACTGAAAATCCTCCACCTCCACACAGCTCTCAGATCCGCTGTAAATGCTACTCTCCGAATCACTGTCTATCTCCCCTGTGTCTGTATTTGTGCTGCGGCTGTAAAAATCATCATGTGCACATACTGAAACTCCCCTTTTTTATGCAAACCCTTCCCTATTTTGCCATTCAGCACTCCCACTTAAATAAAACTGAACTCACCTACTGTCCTGACTTTTTTCAAACTAGAGAAGTGAAAACACCCTGCTGGGTGTGGTTGGGGTGTCATGTCCCTTTAAAGTCCATGAAAATTGGAAGCTGAGACTTTTATCTCAGTATTTTTATGTACTTCCATTAAAAACAGAGTATTGATTAGTGGGCAGGGCTTTCTTTTTGCACATCATTTGAATATTATGCTCAGCATAGGAATACTAAGGCTGAAGCCGTCAAACTGACATCAACAGGAAATACTGCCACTACAAACATGGAAGCTAATGGTCAGACTTTGATTTAAAATTACCAAAACAATTTTTTTTCAGTGGATTAACTTTTATGGATGAATTATTCACCCAAAAAATCCCCAAAAACTCAAGAATTGTGTTGATTAAGCTCATTTTAAATAAGTAGCTTGAAAAAGCCGCAAAAAAAATCTTTTTTTTAAGTAAGCGAGAAGTAAAAGTTTTTATTTTTCATCTAGCTGTCTTATAATTGTGCACACAGATATTAGGTAACACTTTATTTTGATGGTCCATTTTAGTATTAGTAGACTGTCTGCTTAATATCTGTTGATACTGCTCCTTCAACAGACATTTAACTGACTATAAGAAACTTGCAAGTACATGTCAACTTACACTAACCCTAAACCTAACCCCAACCCAACAGTCCACTTATAATCTTATGAGAATTAGTTGGCATGTAGATTCAATATAACTTAAATTCAACAAACGGACCATCAAAATGCAGCGTGACCAGATATTATTCTTAGGAAGTCATGATTTAACTTTTATTAATTTATTATCATTTTCTTAAATACCAAGGTTTGAAGCTTTATTAACATTTTGGACTGACTAAGAGAAATGTTGTTGTTGTTGTTGTTCAATATGCTTTGGAGTGTTCACAGAAAAAAAAAATCAGTAACTAAAACAGAGATTGTAACAACTCGTTAAACAAATATCTTTCTTACAGCCCATCCCTTAGTTATCTGAGGATTCATACACCCCTTATATTCACATATTTACCAATTGAAAAGCCAAAATAATCTTTCACCAAAACAGCCCCAAGACAAGGGCATATAAAGATCATGCCATTACAGGCACATCCCATAATGCCTAAGGGACTGCTGCTCTGTTAAAGAACTTTGTTTGCATTGTTATCTTAAGCATACACAGGCCTTTGCCAGGATCCTCCTCGAAGATATTAACTGTTCTCCTTACATAAGTGTGCATTAGATAAATCTGTTCTGAGAACTGGTAGTTCAACTTACTTTAAAGTATGGGAAATGCTCTGTCATGAAGCTGTAGATTTCACTCACTGGAAGGCTCCCTGTTTTGCTGTTCCTCAGAGCCAGGAAGATAAGAATACTGCAAAAGTATTTCAATTCACATTTTATGCATGCTGCAGGTACTCCTATGCAAAGATAGGGGAGCGCAGGGCACAAAGTAATGCGGGGTAAAATGTAACACAGAGTTTTAAGGTATTTGCTCAAGGTTAACCATGGCATGCTTCTGAGGTTGTCACCACAGTGTCGGCAGAGGTCTTCCTGCCAATTATTGAAAAAGTTTAATGGAATTTGCATGAAAAACACGGGAGAAACCATTTTTGAAGCATAAAAGTATTTTTTATTACAGTCAATTTTTTTGTTTTAATAAATCTGTGAAAGTATGTGAGTGAAATCTTATATTGTTTTGATTGCTGTCTTCTAGGCTAAAAGATGGAACCATTTTTAAAGATGTAAAAAAACACAGTGACTGCTAGCCCATTTTGAGCCACACACAAATAAGCCACACAATGTTGGACACCAATTAAACTAACAAAATAATTGTTAAATTTTGTTTGTCATGTTGAGAACTTTTTTATATAAAATGTTTTTTATAGAAAATGAAAATATATATAGAAAATATAGATAATAATGCAAATAAATTCAAATGTGTTTATCCAACAGATAAATAAATAAATAAACATGCTGTGCTATGTAGAATAAAAATGAGTACTGAGGAAATATACTATTTAAAGTAAACTGCATTTAATTCATTGTGTGAAATCTGCCTTTTTAAGCATGTGTTACAACTTACCATCTGTCTGCTACAACTTGCCCTGCAGGTGGGGTAAAAAGTAACTTTTTTACACCTGGCAACACTGTACCAAAACCATAGGCAAGTGACCATACAACCAGTCGTCACTTGTACACTGTAAAAAAATCCTGGTTGCCTTAAATTTTTAGGCTGAATCAATATAACCGTAAAAGTCCATTAATCTTGTATTATGTTAAACTGACTTAAAACAGCTTTTGTAGCTTATACAACTTAGTTAGAACATGATTAAAGGTGCTGTATGTAAGTTTTTGACTCTTCTAAAGCATAAAAATACCATAATATGTGTGCAGATATTTAAGAAACATCCCAAGTGAACATACTTGTTTAACTGAAAAACAATGTTGAAGTCAGATATTCTGCTTTAAAAATATTTTTCCGTGCCGGAACGCTGTCTTTGTTTAGGTATATTTAATCTGCACAATGCCAGTTTAGCCAATTATAATTCAGCACACCGGGTTGCCTTGTTGGAAAACAGCGTATTTCATTTATTCATTCAGAAAGGCTCTGAAAGCATGCGTCTATGACCGAAAAAGACAGTATCAGACATCGAAATGAGACAGATTCAGTTCCACATGAGGTTATTAATTAGCAAATGATATAAATATTATAAATGTAAACATTAGGTGATCAGGTTACATTGTCCTAACAACACGCTTCATGACGAGATACGCAGTGATGAGCCATTTGGCCGTTTGCACCAGATGAAACATGACAGAAATTTAATTACAGCCATTCAGAAGCACAGAATATGCACTCACTGAAGAAACGGTGAGGTTTACAATCTGTTCAATACATGTTAACCCTCTTTAACATCATTAAATGTAAAATGGCATTCAAACTCATATTGTTAGCATTTCGCACTGAATAAAGCACCTGAGGTTTACCTGAGGTGATCACTGTCATAGGTTTCTGTTGTTCAGCTGTGAGAAATAGAAGCCGTTTCTAGTATAATAATTCGAGGTGTTGGTTAGAACCAAAACTTATTTTAATATGGAAAATATTCCCTCTATCGCGTGCCATTGCTTTTATTTAGAACACAGTTTAAATCACTCACTCCTGTACTCAATCTGGCATCCTGCGCTTGCATTTGTTTTGATCCAAGAGTTCAATACCTGGTTCAACCACTGGGTGCCAAACTTACATACTGCACCTTTAACTTAGTTTAGTAAGTTACAATGGCCTAAAAACATATGTTGGCAGGGCATATTGATCATGTATTTTTTTAAAGAGGTTTGTTTGTTGTTGGTAAAAAAAAAAAAAAAAAGGTTTGTCTAACCCCTTTACTTTGGCCAAAACCAAAAAGTGTTACTTTGTGCCCCGCTCTTCTCTACTTTTTTTCATTTTTAGTATAGGTTGTTTTCAATCATGTGATTCTGGTTACGTGCGAAATTCAGTTGGAGGGCAGAAAGTAAAAAAAACTGATTGGAAAACATTCAAAACATTGGAAAATCTGTATTTTTACAATTTATAGCATACTTCAAAAGCGACAAAAATAGAAATTGACCATATATGTTGGACATGATCCTTATATTCTGAGGAGAAATGAGTTTTCTTCTGAACTAAAATATATTTTCTGCTATTGAGGCAGTAAATACTGTAAGCTACTTACATAAAACATACTAACATCATAGTAAATATACTGATTTTGAGCCATACTATATAGTTAATTACTTTAATTAAACTGCTGTAGTAATTAAATGGTTTCTGTGGTACAAAACAACTATCGTAATAACAAATTACCCAATGTATTATAGTACATCTTTCTACACTATAATTATACTCCATCATAATACCAAACAGTTTACACTAAAGTATTTGTTACAGTTTATCAGTTTACTTTACTGTAGCATTCATTAACAAAGAGTTGTACTACATTATACGCTTTACTATAGTGTAGTTCAAAAACATATAGTACAGTATTATTGTAAATTACTATAGTTTTTTAATTCATGTAGATAATGTCTTCCAGACATCCTTGCTTGAAAAAAACAGATGAAAGCATACAAAAGAATAGACGCATAGCCTACATTATTATTATTATTATTATTTATTTTTTTTTTTATTACTCCACAGCACTCCACAATAACAATTGTCTAGTTTTGCTCACAATGGTGGCATTTCTTTTTTGTTCGGTCGACTTAAGGCCCCTTGATACCAAGAACAACAACTATGAACATAACTAAACACTGCATATATTCCTCCATTGATGCATAGCCTGATGGAACCTATGTACTGCTGTCAAATACGTCAGGCCTTGAGACTAAAACAAATTTTGGATGATTCTTCAGAACATAAATCAGTTAAGTTGTTATACGTACCTGTAGGAGTAGACAGGTTTGGGGTAGAGCAGTTGAGGAGAACTGTCTTGAGATGTTTGTGATGAGAGACTTTGGTTATAGTAGTGAGAAACTGTATCTATTCCTCTTGAAGGGTAAAACTAGAGACAGTACACAGAAAAAAAAAACATTAATAGCCAAAATAAATCATTTCAAAAAGTGTTGAATGACATTACGACTACAATGAATTTAATGTTTAAAACTGACATTACACAATACACGTTCAACAAGAGCTAGACTTTGTTAACTGATCATTTAATCCTTGCCAATGTTTTGACTATGAACATGCTATAAATCTGGTATCAGTTCTATCTTCTTATATTTCTGTCTTCTTTTGCCAGGATTAACCTACAGTCATATTCATATCCTTCAGTAGTCATGTTGTGTTGTAATTTTTTATGCATACAGTTAAAATTGTGTGTGTCTGTGTGTGTGTGTTAACCTCATTGGGACCAAATGCAGTATCGCAATACCAGTATTCAGTCAAAATATGATTTTTGCTGCTGCTTGTTCAAACTACTTATTTAAAATAAGCTGAATCAACACAATTTTTAAAGGGCACCTATTTTGCCCCTTTTTTCAAGATTTAAGATAAGTCTTTTGTGTCTCCAGAATGTGTCTGTAAAGTTTCAGCTCAAAACATTTGGATTAGGATTTGGATCCTATTTTAACATTAGGAAATTTCAAAAAAGAAACTTTTTGGGCCCTATTTTAACAATCTAGGCGCAAAGTCCAAAGTGCAGGGTGCAAAAGCATTAAGGCCGTGTCAGAATCCACTTTTGCTATTTTGGGTTGAACTTATTCTCTTAATGAGTAATAGGTGTTTTGAGAATAAACCAATCAGAGTCCCATCTCCCATTCCCTTTAAGAGTCAGTTTGCGCCATAGCGCATTTGCTATTTACATGGCGGACTTTGTAAGTGGAAAAACTGAGCGCTTCACTAACAGAAAACAGTTAAATAGACCATCTGCAGCGTGAGTATGAGAGATGAACCTCCTCATTCTTTTCTTTCACTTTCACTCTCGTGGATAAGGAAAGGTGTTGTACACCCAGACATCCATTAGCCTATACATAATTAATTTTGTTTGTTATGCTCAAAGATTTGTTTCAAAACTTAATTAATAACAAATTAATTAACAAATTAATAAATGAACAATAATAACGAAGTGTGGTCAAGAAACTAAGTTATATCCAAATACACATGATATGCCCCATATGGTCTAAAAGCTGACAGGTGAGCCAAATCTAAGCTTGTTTTAATAAAAAACTAATATAAATATGCATATAATAAATAACACTGCTAATAATAATAACATTATACAAAAGCAATTAGTCATGAATAAACTAAAAAAGCCCCCCGAGATGAAGAAGGCATGAGGGCAGTAGTTTTTATATTTATGTAGGCTAGAAAGTAATCATTTTTGTAATATTTTAATCCTTTAATTATTTTTTATTTGTAAAGATATTTGCGTATTGCTCTACATTCTGTGTGTATTAAGCAATGTTTACGCGAGGCGCACAACTAGCGTGCTCTGTGCTGGACTTATGACCTACTCTTAGCTGGTCTATTAAACAGTCTATTTTAGTTTCTCAAAATAGCAAGGCGCCGGCAATGCGCCTCAACCAACGCAATCTTACGGCAATTCGTAAGCTTTGATTTAGTGGCTAATTCATATGAATTCGTACAATTTAATTTGTACAAATTTGCTCATCACCCAATGACGGTTGGGGTTAGGGGTGGGGTTAGGTGCCACGCCTCCTTTTTAAAATCGTACATTTTCGTACGACTGAACTCGTACAAATTCGTACAAATTAGAAAACTAGAACACCTATGGGCGCACATATGTTTTTGGGACATTTTTTTGTTTTATGTTCAATCCACTTACATTTGTAAAAGTTATCTTAATTGATTTGTGGTGGGACAACATGAAGTAATTGTGTGGAACCCAGCATTTTTTACAGTGTTGTTTTGCAATACCAGTTCATTTTGACCTCATGGGGGCATTTTTTTGGTCCCCCGATCCCTGTTTTGAAAAATGGCATGTAAATCACATAATGATGTATTTTGAAGATGTAACAATGCAGATTGTTTCCTGTGAGGGTTGAGTTTAGAAGTAGGGGTATAGAATGTACAGTATAAAAATCATGTGTGTGTGTGCATGCTTGCGCGCGCATGTGTGTGCGTGTGTGTGTGTGTGTGTGAATGACCAAAACTTAAACTAAATTTTATTTATATATCAGCCCTTCTCAGAAATTGTATTTTTTATTAATGATCATGAAAACTAACAGTTTAACTGCAGTAAAAAAAATGTTTTATAATTGATATGTAAATGCAGCCTTGTTGAACATAAGAGACTTTCAAAAACATTAAAAACATTCCTGCACATGTTTAAACTGCATTTTATATAATCAGTATATGACAAAAATCTTCCTCTGTCATTCTGTACAGTGTTTGTACCTGGTGTTGTAGAGGACTGATTGCACTGTATGCCTGATGGTTTACTGTTGTGTAGCTGAGAGGTTCTTCAGAGCTCTCCTGAGGCTCACTGTAAGGTCGTTGAGTTCCCTGCCCAAAATATAGACCAACATCTACTTAGTGCTAAAATTTCATATGTTCATGCCTCTTTAGAAAGTGTAATAAGGACATCTGCTTGCACATCTGCCTGTCTGGTCTTCTTGTTTCCATGTCTTTTGCCTCTGGGCTAAATGTGCTGGCAAGTATTTAAAGAGCCTTCATGCTGTAAAAATTATTATAAATGATGGAGATATATTATTTATGATTTATATATAGTTTCATACATACAGTATGTCTCAAAGTTTAGACAAAATAGTGGATGGAAATATGGAATTGTGATCAGATGAAAGGAGAATAATATATACAGTTTTGTTCAAAAGTTTTCATACCCCTCAAAGAATTTGTTAAAATGTGAGAATAATTTGAACAAAATAAGAGAAATCATGTTATTTTTTATTTAGTACTGTCCTGAGTAAAATATTTTACATAAAATATGTTTACACATAGTTCACTACACAAAAATCTAGCTGAAATTATTAAAATAACCCACTGCAAAGGTTTACGTGCTCTTGGCTCCTGATGATCTAGCAGTGCTTTTTCTGCTTTGTGATGGTTGTTTATGAGGCTTTTGTTTGTTCTGAACAGTCAAACTGACTGCTGTTCTTCAGAAATTTCTCTCAAAAAATTCTCCATGTTCTGCTGATTTGAACCTTTTCCAGCAGTGACTGTATGATGTTGAGATCATCTTTTCATACTGAGGATGACTGAGGAACTCAAACATAACTATTAAAAAAGGTTTAAAGCCACACTGATGCTACAGAAAGAAACACAAGGCATTAAGAGCTGGGGGGATAAAGATATCCAATTAAACAGGATAAAGATATCCAATTTTTCTTATTTTGTTGAAATATCTTTTTTTTCCTTCATTTAGCACTGCCCTTTATACTTGCACTCATCCCGGACCTTCAGATTCTAAAAGTTTTACCCCTACTGAAAACCAATGTAAACTTTTGCAGGTTTTATCTTAATAATATCTTACTCGAGACAGTACTAAGTAAAAAATAACCAGCATTTTGTATGATCTCTCTTACTTGTAAAACAATTATTCACATTTAAACTAATTCTTAAAGGGGTATGTAAACTTTTGAGCACAACTATATATATAT
>CAIGQZ010000379.1:12299321-12327134 GCA_903798205.1 Danio tinwini
TAGTAAACATTCTAGTAAACACTTACATAGTAGGAAAAAACAAATACAATGGAAGTCAATGTTTACTGGTTTCCAGCTTGGTTAAAATATATGTAATGTAACATAATAAAGAAATTCATTAAGGTTGGTTGAGGGTGAGTAAATGATAGTGAACTATCCCTTTGAGTTCCAGAATGAATGAGTTAAATATGTAGTTTCAGTGAACTAAAAACCTATACAGCTTGCTTTCACCTGTACTGATATCCAAATGAATGGCACTTATGATCCATTTGGTTTGATTTTGCCAAATGAATGATTGTCATGAATTGGTTTTTTTGTGTGTGTGAATCAAATATACAGTAAATCACATATTTTAGTTTGATTCCTAAATTCAATTTAATTCAATTCATGTTTATTTCTAAAGCGCCTTTACAATCTAGATTGTGTCAAAGCAGCTTAACATAGAAGTTCTAGTAAATTGAAACTGTGTAAGTTCAGTTTTTAGAGTTCAAGTTCAGTTTAGTTCAGTTCAGTGTGGTTTAATTTTCACTGCTGAAAGTCGAAACACTGAAGAACAAATCCTTAGATGCGCAGCTCCACAAGTCCCAAACCAAGCAAGCCAGTGGCAACAGTGTTGATGAACAAACTTCACCAATTGACGAAAGTAGGGAGAAAAAAAACATTGAGTGAAACCAGGCTCAGTTGAGCATGACCATTTCTCCTCTGGCCAAACTTCCTGTGAGGAGCTGCAGTCTAAGTGCCTGAGGCTGAAAAATACTGGACATCCATCGTGGAGAACTGCAGATCACCGGCGGGTGATCAATGCGAAGACTCATCTGTCACCATGGTCTTTCAGCAATCAGTCTCATGCTCTCTGCTCCTCCATGACCAACATAGCATCAGCTAAGGAAATGGCCAAGTCCAGGATTATGGATCCCTTGGCATCATTTTTTCACAGGTCTTGGATTGTAGCAAGACAGAAGGTTGGTTAGATAAACAGGAGCTAGATTATTTAAAGCTTTATAGGTAAGAAGCAATATTTTACAATCAAAGCCAGTGTAAGGAGGATAAAATTGGGGTGATATGGTCATGTTTTCTAGACCTAAATCAAAGACTTATGAACTGGTACTTTTTATCAAATAACTTGCTGTAAAGCACGCTTACCAGTGCTTTAATTCTCAAACAAATGATTACATTTTTGTGGTCAATCAAATAACACATACAAAAAACTGAACCCGTGATCTTTTGGTTCCTTAGCAAATGACACTTAAGATCTTGTTGTTGTTGTTTAGTTGAGTGAGAAAATATAACCAGTGTGCCCCAATCAGTGTATGATCAGAAAAAGACAACTTCTACACAATTGGCACTTGAGTCAATGAGGCAATGAGTCAGTTCTTTTTTGTGAATTAAAAAAACACATACTATGTAACTAGTAAAGTCAAGCCGATCCAAATTGTTTCTCTTACCAGTTTTGTAAACCTTTGTGTGTGTTTTCCAACAAAATATTTTACCAGAGGTTATTAGATCAAACTTCTTACAACAGAAGAATGTAGTGTCTCAAACCTACTAAAAAGTTCTGCTTACAAAAGAGAACTGTAACTTGCCACAAGTTATATAAACAGTCACCTTCAAGGGTAACACAACTTAAAGCATCAATTGGTGCAATTCTTACCATTTTATTTTATTTTCAAGGAAGTGGAGACTCTGACTGCCCACTGGAGCCTGTACATCAATTTAGGTGGCTTTCTAGTTGGACTGTTTATGGTGATTCTACTGGGCTCATGGAGTGACCGCGCGGGCCGGCGTCTGGTGCTGATTATCCCTTCCCTTGGCCTGGCTGTTCAGGCAGCCGTGTATCTGACAGTAGTGTACCTGAAGCTGCCTGTGTTCTGGTTCCTCATTGGGAGGATCTGCAGTGGCCTCTCTGGGGACTTCAATGCCATATTGGCTGGTTGCTTTGCATATGTGGCTGACACGAGTGGAAGGGGCTCTCGTACGTTTCGTGTGGCCATACTAGAGGCTTGCCTGGGATTGGCTGGCATGTTTGCAAGCATCATTGGAGGACAGTGGCGACGGGCCCAAGGGTATTACACCATTTTTTCCCCTAAATTTGAACCTCTCTAAACTCAACATAAACATAGCTAGATTGCACCCTTTTCCATGTCATCTTTACCCCCTCGCCCCCCTCCCCCACCCCTATCTTCTGACCAAAAAATGTACTTTCACTTCTTAAATTGGCTTATAATTAAAGGTCCTGTGAAATAAATAAAAAAATTAAGGTGCTATTTTCTGTCTGTTAGTTTTAAGGATATCTATAATCTAGTGTGCTCCAAAACCATAGTAGAATTTACATTTAGAAAATATAAAACTGATATAAACATTTAAAGCTTGCAGTTTGTCACTTCCACCTAAATCGGATAAAAAAATTTTTTACCTCACCTCATACTTCAGTTTCTCATCAAATCTCGACCAATCAAAAGCTCTCAGTATCTGACATGTCCCCCCCCCCTTTTTCTTTATGTTTCAGTTGAGATTACATCAAAAAAAAAAAAGCACATTTCAAAGCACTTCACGGGACCTTTAACATAATACCACACACATTACACACAGTACACTTATGCCAGCACAGTACATCTGTCCAACATTCACATTTCCAACAGCAACCAGTTAATGGATATTTCCACTTTGTGTCTGACTGTCACTTGGTTTTGTCCTAGTAATCCGGGGGTCATTTCTAAAACTTTGCATAGAAACCTTCTTAAAAGTGAACATGCACTAGAATAAATTTCTATTTCTTTATTAATGATTATGTGTCATGATTATTTAAAGTGGTTCAATGAGGTCAGTATTTAAGTTAAATGTTTACTTAGATTTTACTTATAACTGCACACACTCTCTCGTCCACTTTGTTATTTTTAGATCACAGCTTTTGCTTTGGAAGTGGCGTGCACACTTTTTTGTACACCCCCCGTTTTGTGCGTATGCCATGTTTAGAAATGGTACCACTGATCATGTCTATCCAGTCCCAAAGTCTGTCGATGTGTTGTTCTGTGTTAGCCCTCTCTCTATGTATGTGTGTAATATAATGAAATGAACAATATGCAAATGTAATTAAATTGTACTAATAAATCTGCCTTCCAAAGAGGGGTGGAGGGTTTATAAAAAACAATAATAAAAATATAATACGAATTAATCTTTGTGAAAACTATTCTACCATTGATAACATTTCAGAAACATTATTTTAAGATAATAAATGTACATAGTTCAGCTTTTTATAATGCAAAACAAATCACTTATGTTCCTGCAGGTATATCAACCCCTTCTGGTTAGTCCTGGCCACAAATCTCACAGCGGCCCTCTATGCGTACCTGTTTGTGCCTGAAACGGTCACTCCTGACCCTGAGGCCAGGCTCTTCTCTACCAGGCACCACCAGGCCGTCTGTCGCCTCTATTCATCTGACGCGCCGCCTGGACGAAGGTCTAAGCTGTGGCTTTACACCCTCTGCTTCTTCTTGGTGGTGACTGTCCATTTGGGCTCCAGTGACCTATATGTGCTCTATGAGCTGAGCGCGCCGCTTTGCTGGGGCCCGGAGCTGATTGGCTATGGCTCTGCAGCCAAACATCTGGCTTACCTGACCAGCCTGACGGGACTGAGGGCCATGCAGTGCTGCCTGGAGGACTCCTGGGTGGCTTTGGTGGGCCTTACCTCTAATATGGTGGGCTTGGTTGTGATTTCGGTTGCTGACACTACAGCGCTGATGTTCACAGGTATGTATAGACTGCTGATGAATTAACAAACCAATAAAGGTGCAGTAGGTGAATCGCCAAAATGCTAATGGTTTAGCATAATATTTTTGAAACAGTCCCTACCCTGCCGTCCAAAGCCACACCTCCTGAAACACTATCACTCACACCTTAAAGATGACAGCAGATATCCCACTAGTTCATGTCATTCGCCAGTTAGAAAACTTCACAGTACCTCATAATACTACAATTCTGAATAAAAAACTGTATTATGGCCCAATCCCAATTTTATTTTTGTACCCCTACCCCTTCCCCTTGGCTCTTAGCTCTCTTGGCTCTCCCTTGGTGTAGGGGAAGGGTTTTAAAGTTTAACCCCTAAAAAAAGGGACACCACTACAGCACATGCACACGTCATCATGCTTCATATGAGATCAGACGATCGCGACTGCTGTTATTCTAGTTGTGTTGTTTTTTAGTATTTATCTTCAGGAAATCACTAAAGGCATATATCATGTTATCATAACGATATAATGTGGCAATAAGATTGTAACTCTACTGCACATTTACACAGTGGCCATAGTTATCTATGTAAACACACCAAAAACAACATTAACATTATAGCAGACACTGTAAAAAGGTCATTCCCAGCCACTAGACTTTTCTGACAGGGTATTCGAGTGTCAGAATGTTGTGGGACTGCTGTACAGGAGTTATTATTATGGATCATAAATAGCAAAATTTAGCGGTTTTTATTTATTTTATTTTTTTTAAAGCATGACGGTAAAACACAAACGCAATATATTGAATATATTAAAACATAAGCTTGTTTGTTGTAAAAATTCGTAATAATGACATAAAATACTAATTTGTGGATCTCCTTACTTCTGGGTACAGCTAACTGCTATTGTGGCTGGTGTATTCTGGGAAGTTTTCTTAACCCTTGGTTTCGAGTGTGGTTCTGAAAAATCTCAGTTCGAAGGGGTATCTACCCCTTTCCCTTAGCCCTATGCCTTCAAGCTAAAGAGAATAGGAACTACCCTACCCCTTCACGTGAACGCGCAAAATGAGGGGTAAGGGGAAGGGCTAAGGGGTAGAATTGGGATTGGGCCTATATCTAGCATGTTTTCAGTTGTGTAGCCAGCAAAATTTGTCATGTTTTCACTCTCTTATGCGCGTTGTCCTAAAGCGATTACTGTATGCTTAGTGGTTGACCAGCGGATTTACGGAAATAGCATGCATGTATGGCTTATTACTAAGCCATACATGCATGCTATTTCAGACCCAATATTCAGAATGGCATGGTAAAATATATAGGGAATGCATCACAGGTTGTCAATGTTAAAAAATGAACCAATGTGAATATAAAGCCAACTTCTGCTCAGTAAAGCAGGCTAGGCGGAATAGCGCTATTTTACTGATGTTTGTTGTTAAACTAAATCAAAATCTACATTATCGATGTTGTTATAGGTCCCTTATAAAACTGAAAATAGTCACATCAATTGTTCGCCGGAAGATTTCAGTGGCTGAACAACACTTCTGTGCATATAACCCATTCATAACAACTAAATCTGCCTAAGCTTTGCATGACTAAAATAGTTTTAAAACACAACATTACCTGTCTAAAAGAAATCCTTCAGCTATGGTGTCATTCTTTCTCCAACGTGCAAAACTAACTCCAGTATTGATTCAGGATTTTTAAAAAGCTTTGATTCTGCATTTGATTTTACCGCTGCGATTGTCTCTTCTGCACATGAATGCACGGCACGCATGCACAAATAGCGGATCTGGGTAAACAGAGATGTGCCGTTGTAGAAATCTACATTTGCTGACAGATAGTTTGGGCTACTTATCAGAATTATGGGAAATGCCGGCCCGACACTACTTAATTAGATGAACATTTTTTAGTTTTATGCCTTACCCAGAATATAAAAATTCATTTAAATACATTTAGATCATTTACTTTAATCATTACTATTGGAATGTGAAGAGACTTTTAACCAGCACAAGAAAAAAAGTTTCAACAAACTATCTTCTAGTTTACCAAACTACTAATTAGCTGGGGATGTAAACTAAGATCATACTTTATAAGTGCTTATAAACAGTTAATATCTCAATAATAGGCAAGTAATAGGCCAGTAGTAAAGGGTGTGAATTGTTAGTTTTATTGTTTTTATTGTTTTATTATTATTGTTACTTATAATTAAAATTATAAATTATCTTAACAAGGTAACAAAGACTTCTTTTTTTATTAAAAGTACATTAAGAATTACAATACTCAGTAGTATTATAACTAAATTGTGTATTTTAAAATGTATTTTAATCTTGTGATGGCAGCCTAATTTTCTTCTGAAATCAGTCTGTAATGCTGATTTGGTTTTCAAGAAAGATTGAAAAATAGTAGTTTTTAGATCTATTATTTCAATTTTTTCTTATTTTATTATATCTTATTTTAGAACATTTGTTTGAAAAATTAGTTAAATAAATAATTGCTAAATAAAAGTATTAATTTCTTTAAAAAAATTATTGAGATCAAACTTTTGAAGGATTATAAATGCAATATTATTTAAAAAATCTGTATGCAGTGTATAGATATATATGCACAAATGTGCAAATTTAAATCAAATATATTTAAATCCACACATACACACTGTATGTTTGTGTTTTGCTTAAAATGTATTGTTTTAATACATATAGTGTTTTTTATTGAATTGTTTTTTTAGTAATTTAGTTATTCATTTGTTGCTATTTTAAAATAAAGGATTTTGCTGGTTAATACTAAAAAGTTTGCTTGTATATCTTGCTTATGCAACTGTCAGGAAAACTCTGAAAAGTAACAGTAAGCATATTCAGTTCAAAGCAGTTATCGTGACACTTCTTCTTTTTTTTTAAACAGAGCATGACTATAATACCTGATGTTAATGTTCTACCATTTAGATTAGGCCTCCATAACAGGATAAAGGTCAAGATGCTGCTTTGAGAACATTTAGAAGTAAATGCAGTGCTGATGCAACCTTACACTTTTCTCCAGTGGCTGCAGTGGGTAAATATGCATCATGGGAAATGAACTTGCAGATTTTACAAACAAAATGCTTCTCTCTTTTCAACAGGATATGGCCTGTGCTTCCTTTTTATGGCCTCTACACCTGTCCTGAGGTCTAAACTGTCCAAGCTGGTGGACCCTGCAGAACAAGGTGAACGAGAACAGCATAAGTACTAATAAATGAAGTGAAAGAATGTGTTTTGAACATCTCTTTTGTTTTTGTTTCAGGTGCTTTATTTGCTTCAGTGGCCTGTGTGGAGGGTCTCTGCTCACTAGTATCTAGTGGGGTCTTTAATGCGCTTTATCCTTCTACCCTACACTTTATGAAGGGCTTCCCCTTTGTCTTCGGTGCTGCCATCCTTCTTATTCCAGCTGGCATTATTGGGTAAGACTCTCAATAGTTGTTATTTCAGGGTGTCCGCAGGGTCTTAAAAAGTATTAAAAGTTCATCAATCAATTTAGAGAAATGTAAGGCCCTTAAAAAGAATTGAAAAGTCTTAAATGCTTTTTTACAATGTATTACCTTTTGTATCAGTATGCTAAACTTTGCCTGAATAAATCAGTGAATCTGTCATGCTGCTTTGTTTACAGCAGTAACCAAGGCAACACTGTTATTCCTGCTGTTGCAGGCGCCACCTCCTGGACTAGCATTTTTATTCAGTATATGAATAGAGTGGACGAACTATGACATCAGTTTGTATGCAAAAACCCGAAAGCAAGTTATCATTTTAGCAGGTCTGGTCAGTCATTGGCTGCGTCCGAAACTGCATACTTCCATACTATATAGTATGCTAAAATCATTATGTGAGCCGAGTAGTATGTCTGCATTTATAGAACTCGAAAAAGCGAATTCGAAAGTCGAAGTACCCGGATGACTTACTACTACTTCCGGCACATCCTATGCACGCTGCGCTATCCCATGATGCCCCTATGGCAAAATTGCAGATGTAGTACGTCCGAATTCCATTCATACTTCTCACATTCATACTGTATAGAATGTACTTTTCTAACAGCCAAGTAGTACATTTAAATTCAAATGCAGTACCTACTGAGTAGTAGGCAGTTTTGGACACAGCCATTGGGTATTTTGAGTGGAATTTCGGTTAAATCGCTTAAATAAGGTTTGTGGCTAACACAAACTCAAGATACTTTCACATTTTATTCTACGACATAAAATACATCAGTTACATCACACTCTTGATTTATTAAATTGGTTACGCTTCTTTAAAAAGACTGTTGCTATCAAGTTGCTAAATGGGACTTCAGGCTGTCAGAGACATTATACGTCATCGAGCTGAACTGGTCTGGAACGCAGCTCACTTGCGTTGGGTTTTTGGATTTGTCTGTATTTTCATGAATAGTATTTTATAGTTTGTAGTTTTTTTCTAATTGGGAATTCATATTGTGTGTAGATAATGTCTTCACTTGTAAAGACTGTCAAGACAGATTAATTTGTTAATCCTTTATTTTAATTAAACAGTATTATGGGGATACTGCTTACCAGTGCAGCCTCTGTGTCTCTTTCCTGCTCTCAGTAATGCAAACGTTTAAATAAATGTGTAAAAATCATTTTATGATGTGTGTCATTTTAACATGATCAATTGATTTTTCTTCATTTTTTCATCTGAACACATTTAACTGTCATAACTGCAATATTTATACTCCTTAAAATTTATAGCATATATGCCCATCTGCTTTTCGCTATACTTTACAAATTTATAATGTTTTAGTTTAGGATTCATTTCTTACAATCAGTATTTAGTAAATATACTGTTAGTTAAATTGTTGCCAATGTTACCAATGGATCCTAAAGTGGCAATGAGGTCTTAAAATGTTTGGAAAGAATCTTAAAAAAGGTCTTAAAAGGTGTTGAATTTCACTCTCTGATTCCTGGATATACCCTGTATTTAGCTGCTCAATCTGTGGATGAACCAAAACAACAAGACAATCTTAAAGTTATATCAGATTAAGATTTGAATATTAGTATTGGAATTTAGATTTTGAAGACGTTAAATGTATCATATTTGAATTTTCTGCATTATGCTGTTAATCTTGTGTTTGCCTTGTAAATAATTATACAATTAATGAATTAACAATGTAACACACAATAAATAAAGTACTTTTATTATGGCAGGAGGCCATGTATATTAATTAATACCTCTTTATTTTGACTTGTACAGGAGCTTGGGCTGCCAGGAGAAGAGGGAGAGCAGAGAAAACAGAGAAGGATCTTGGATATCCTGACATTGACTAAGTAAGAGTTATGTTTGGACAGAGTAACTCCCAGAATACGGGATGATTATAGGACTGGATTTTGAAGCTGACTGCCAATGAAGTATACAAAAGGGACGCATGTGCAATTCATGATGATTTGGGCATGGCGTACTTTTAATTTTTTTTATAAATTACAGTCTGATATCAGTACAATTTATTTTAAGGTTTACATTTTTTTTTAATCGGCAAAGATTTTTCTAATATATTAAATTATATAAAATATAAATAGGTTAAAGACAAAATATAAATAGGTTAAAATATAAATAGGTTAAAGACAAGCAATTTGATGCTTGAAAACCCCACTTCTTACTTGACGCATACACTGTGTATGCAATTTTAAGATTTCTATTGTGAATATATCTCCATAATAGAATGATTCCTGAAGGATTAAGTGACAAATTTGCACTGATGAACATCAACAACTTGTTTCTAAAAACCTTTAAAATTTATATTAAGCCCAAATGTATCAATGTTTGGTGCATTTTTGCAGTTTTTTGTATCATGTTTGTAATTGAATGTCATTAATCTGTTGAACCTCACCAGATTTAAATACCAGCAATGAAAGTTTCATGATTACTGATTTTAAATCACACATGCTGTTTAGACTATAGATATGTACACATTTGTCCACCCCAGACATTTGGGACATCTTGGAATGGTCAACATCAAAACATCTAAAAGTTTTCCTAGATGTTAACTGTGCTATCAAAACATTGTTTCAGGTTCATAAGCAGCCTGACACAGCAACGTTAGCTTAACCAATGGCATAAGTTTGAGGCAGAGCTATTTGTCAACCAGTGACATACAAAGCTGTATTTGGGAAACAAGTATAAGCCTGTTTTTGCATTACAGCTTAGTGAAAATTACACTGTTAAAGGGTTGGTTCACTCAAAAATGAAAGTCATGTTATTAATTACTCACCTGAGATTTTTGTTCTTTTTGCGAACACAAATATATTTTAAATGAAATCTAAGAGCTCTCTCATCCTCCATAAACAGCAAGGGTCCTGAGATGTTCAGTCCAGAAAAGTAACCAGAAACATTGTCAAAACTTTCCATGTGACTTTATTGGTTCAACTGAAATCAGATGAAGCTCCAGGAACACTTTTGTGAAGATTGGGATTTGGAATGACTTGAGGGTAATAATTCACAACAGAATTTTCATATTTGGATGAACTAATCCTTTTAATATTTGAACAGCCAGAATGCTGTTCCAAATGAATGGTGAATATGAAGTTTAAGGCTTGCACATGTTGGTTGTGACCTAAACATGTCAAATTTGCAAAAGCAGGTATCATGTGGATGTGAAAAGAGACTCTTGCAATAATGGCTTGTCTGTGCGGTTTGCCAAAAGGAAGTGAAAATGAAATCTGGTGCTTTGTGTGTCTAAAAATATCAAATTCATTATCCCAGCATTTTTGTACTAGATTAGATGCACTCATGCAATTTTGTGTTAAATGAAATATGGACACACAAAATAAAAAGATGTTTTCCGAAACAAGCTTTATTGCTGTTTAATTCTGAAAAAAGGACATTATTTGATACAGGTTTGACGCACTGTATTACACCTGAAAGACAAACATCATAAGGCAACAGTAGGGAGTTTTACAGCAGGATAAAGCTTGAAGTGTTCATAAATGCATTTTCCGAGACCGCTTGCATCCTCACAGTGGCTGAAAACATATGACTCAAAGTAGCTGTATAGTATTCTCACAAATCCTTAGAAAGCCCCTAAAGCAGTGTTTTGAGCCATTTTTGTTAATACTGCATGAGGAGATGAATAATCATAATGATTTAATGTGTGTCATGAACTGACATTTGTCAGAAGTGAAAAATTGTTAATGATGCAGGGTACTTTATATAACAACGGCATGAACTTGTTAGTCATGAATAACCTACTGCAAAACGTAAAAATTGATGTTAATTGTTCTAAAAGTATTAAATAATGCTAATATGCAAGACGATCTAGTATATAACAGTGGATTGACTATGCTTAGCTTTATGCTGATGTCATAAATACAATAAATCCTGAGTAATAGAAATCGCCCACAATTCTAGGAGCAAAGTTTATATGATTATTAATTATTATTACAGAGCAGCTGATGAATTTTCAGTGTTATTTAGAGCCACTTATGTTGTCGACTTGCATAATGCAGTACTAGTAATACTCCGTACTCAAAAGTTTCATAAAGGATAGTTCACTCAAAAACTGAAAATCATCATTTACTCTCTCAAATGAATCCAAAAGGATTTTTCTTTTTTTTCCCTGTTGAACACAAAAGAAGATATTTTGAAGAATGTTCTCAACGTTAGCCATTGATTTCCATAATAAGAAAAATAAACACTATGGATGTTAACGGCTAGTGGTTCCCAACATTCTTCAAGTAAATGACAGCATTTTCATTTTTATAAGAACAATCTAATTAAAATGTGGTCATACTTACTGTGGTTTGGTGAATTTTCACAGACAAAATCCAGTACTTTCAATAGGAATCCACCCAATGGAAGTGAAGATTTGTTTTTACCAGCGAAATCTCACCAAAATGTTGCTATTTTGTCCAAACCGTTAAAGCTCTATTGTATTTCAATGTAAATTACACTGTCTTTTCCCAAAATAAAACCCAACAGGAATTAGACCAGCTACATGCATATATTAGGAATATGAAGGAAACACTGGCCCCTGAGGGGTAAACAGTTGTGTTGTGGCAGCAATTATTCGGGGCAGCTACTTCTTACAGGCGATAAAAGGCTTTTGAACTAGTGTTCTACTTCTTTTGTGGCTCTTTTTTTGTCAGTTTTTGCCCCATCTGGTTTCTCTTGACTTGGACATCCCTCGAGAAAGCGAAGAATCTTTTCTATTGTGGCTTCCTGATACTCATGGGACCACCTGTGAAGAGATTTGCATTCATTACCTCTACAATTAAATTAGCGCAAGTGTCATTAAAAGCTATTATTGGATCTGGTAACTGCCAGTTACAAGAGTGATCAAATACGTAATAGGTGTCAAAGAGTAACAACAGCAGCTTGTTTAGTCAATCAGAGTGTTGACTCACTTAATGCCATTAAATTTGAGAATGGTGCTCATGTCCTCCGGCAGAGAGGTCGGATCAGGCCACACAAAGTTATCAGTTACAGGAACAATGTTCTTCTTTCCATTAAGAGCGGTGACGATCTCCTGTGGATATCACAAAACCAAATATTTAGCTTTGCATGGCAGATTGACAATATAAATAGATACAATAACATATTTTAGGTGTGTTGGCGTCAAGAATGTTTTGATGTCTTCTGAGAAAATATTTATGGATCATAAAATAGGGGGTTAATGACTGTAATGATGGAAGCCTTTGGGAGTGTGTAGGTTGTTGGTAACTTAACACTGGAGCTACCAGAATTCTATAACTACTAGAATTACAGCAGTGCCCGGAATGTAAACATTCTCATATAAGACATCATATTGTCGCGTCATATTTACATTCAAAGCTTCTATTGAGATATAAAAATTAAGCTTTGAATGTCTGTCATCATATTTAAGTCATCCCCCTAAAAATGATCTTTTTGGTAATACACTCTAGACCATTTCAATGTGGTGATGTCATTGGCCCATGAACATTTCCTGCTTGTTATTAAACTATATCAAGATGCAATTCAATAATAACAATTGCAATAAACAGTAAATAGCTATCATAACATTATTTATCAATATGCAGACATTTTTGGATTCTCGGAAGCTATGGAAATAAAAAAATGTAAAACGGGAAATACATTAGGACCATTGCTATTGTTTATATCCCTCAATAAATATAGTTATGCTACTAGAGCACCCAGAATGTCTGTGACTCGCTTTCATTTTCATTTTTTTCAATCAGGGGAGAAGGCTTTTTCACAGCACTGAATATGCTGTTTTGAAAGACATATCCGAAGTAAAGTTATGTTTTTGATAGCAGGAAGTTGCTAGGCAACAGAGTCATGCATATTTAAAGTCACGGGTATAAGTAGCAGACAACTGAAATGCATGCGGTCATTTTGATTGCTATGGTAGTTCTAGGTAGAAATAATCATAACTCATTTGTGTTTTGTAATTTTAATAAAAAAATGTTAGAAGGAAATATACACATATTTAGTAAAAGTCAGGGAATTATAGATATGTGTGTTTTATTTCAACAAAGTTTTAGTATTAATACATGGAGATTTCTGCATCTAACCTTATGAACCCAGTCCTTCATAGCCACATCACCCATGCATTTGTCTAAAGCGTTGGCTGACAGCACTAAAATGAAGTTGCGTGCTCTCTGGACGCTCGTGATCAGCTTCTCCTCGAACCTGCCCGCTTCCAGCTTCTCCACGTCGATGAAGACACTGAAGCCACGTAACTGTAAGTGCACCTTCAGCAAGCTGCAGCGAAACAGAAGAGACAAAGTCTTTTATCTTCTGCATTTCAATTTGTTTTTATTAAACAATGAACAATTAATACTTTCAGGATCACTTAAATCTTTTCAGAAGACTCAGAATTTAATTACTTAGCAGGGCAGGAACTCACACCTTTGAAATTTTAGTTCTTTTTCAAATATTTCCTAGTGTGTTTAACATTTAATGGAGCAAGAACATTTTCACAGTATTTCCTGAAATATTTTTTCTTCTGGAGAAAGTCTCATTTCTTTTAGTTTGCCTGGAAAAAAACAGCTTTTAATTTAACCTTTTTATTTAAGGTCAGTAACAGAACCGAACACACCACTATAGATCAATGACTTGCCTGGATAACTTAACATTAGAACTTTAAAATAATTAACCTAGTTAAGCCTTTAAGCTGAATACTAGTATCTTGTAAATTATTATGTACCTAATCATGGCAAAAACAAAAAGTTTTTCGAAAAAAGTTATTAAAACTGTTTAAAATGTGTTGGAAAAAACATAATTTCACAGGAAAGCTAACAATTTAAACTTCAACTGTATTCACCGTGTACGAGCAGGCGCAGCCATTTGAATCATTTTGGTTTAAGACTTCCGGTCTCATTCACTTCCATTCATTTTTAGACGTTAAAAACAGCTTGTTTTGCTACTTGATGTTGCAAACTGATGTTTTTTATTATATTATTCTATTTTGTCTGTATAGTCATGCAAACACTTCTTTGTAGGGCAAGTAATTTGACCGTTTTCTAACGTTTATTTTTCCTAGTCATTTCTCCCATAGGCGACTGAATCGGAAGTTCTAAAACAATCGACAAAACGAGTTTGCATGTTCTTACTGTGTCAGAGTGGATTTACACCAGATACTCTTGTTCCCTCCCACAGCCTATAGATCAATTGAAGATTCCAAATTTCTTTTCAGAAAATCATGAACGAATAAAGTGGTTCTTGTCATGAATATAGGCATAGATGCTGGAACAGCGTCAGAAAATAAATTAATGTACATGTAAAGCTTACATTTTTCAATCAGAAGCATGTCATGCGTGATCTGACCTGGCAAGCTGTGAACCCGTAGTGCGCCGGTAGCTGATGAACACATCAGGGCCCTTAGGCTGGGAATCGGTTAAGCAGGGTTTAGATGGGCGACGGGCAGCAGAAAGGATCTTGGCACGATGGATGCCATTCTCTACATGGCAGTCAGTCAGCAGCTGTTGGTCTGTGATGTGGACGATATTGTTTCGATCAACTCCTGACTGAACCAGGCCGTAAGTGTACTGGCGAAACCGTGGGTCTGCATCAGCCAGCCAGTCTGCCAGGTTATTTGGGTCACATGTAGAGTAGTTGGCGTAGGTTTTCAGCACACGTAGATCTCGAAGAAACCTGTACAGAGGGTTAGATGGAATTGTTTCAATAATAATAAATGTTTTTGTTTTGGATGATTGTAATAGGATTTTGTGTGGCTGTCAGTCACTAGTGTAGATAATGATTCTATGTATAGTAAGTTTGATCCAAATATGAATTAGAAAAATATCTTTCACAGCTACTTCTGCCACTCAAACTAGTAAACATTATTACAAGCTTACTGTTGTGAATTTATTAATTATTTTTTTTATTGATTTTGGATAATCGTTAACTGAAAAACTGCATGCTTTAAATGATTATACATGGAAATTTTTGCATAAATATGTAAGAATTTCCAACCACCGAGTAACACTAGCCTCTTGCGAGTGAGCCCAGACGTCATGCTCAGATCCTGGATCAGATCCTGTTCTGTGATATTAAGCAGCAGATCTCCATCCACCTGCAGTTCCTGAGAGATGTGGTGCACAAAACTGTTTAAAAACTGAAGGAAACATCTGCATGATATCAACACATCTTCCAGCTTCATCTTGGTGAGCTGAACAAACCTGAAAGCGTTCAGAGAATGTGCTGAAGCCAATCTGCTGCAGCCAGGTCTGCACCTCTCCACTCTTCCAGTTGGGTACAGATGACAGGATGCGCCTCGGGACATCCTCACTCATCATTTTTAAGGCCCGCTTAGCCAGAGAGCAGACGGTGGCATTACTGGAGTACATGACGATCCTCTTTAGACTCTGAACAGCACCAATCTCCTGAAATATCTGAACAAAGATCCAAGAAAATATTGCATAAACTATATGTCAGCATTATTTAAATAAAATCTTTATACGAATTATATTTTGTAATTTAATAAAATCTCTTTATTGCTTATAAAACAACATTTGCTGCATAAATATGCAACACAATAAAATGTAAGTATGTGGTTTTTTTGTAATTTATGTATAAAAATGTAAATTATGTACCATTATCAGGGCACCTTGTGGGCTAATTAGGGTTAAACTATTGTAAAACAACATTTATTTGTAATTTTAAATCTTTAAATGTTAATTGTTTAAAAATTAGCAACTTAAACGTCTATTTATTTTTTATCATTTTAAAAATGTAAAATAAAAATTGCACAAATAAAAAACTGAAATACCTTGTTAAAATAGTGTTTTACAATCCGCATGTTAAGTCATGACGTATCAGTGACGTATGGAATACTGTTTCTGTGTCCAAGCCGATACTCATTTGAAGTCACTTTTTAGTCATCACACATTAAAGTGAATTTTATATAAAATCATGGTGTACACATCAGTCTCTGAGCTTGCTCCATCACAAATACCAAAATTCTAACAATTTTTAAAAAAATTATCACTTTCTGGCCATCTGATATTAGGCATATATATTGCGATCATGATTTTCAAAAGTAATGTATCGCTTTGTAAATGTTTATCATCATCTGATGAGACTCCCCATGATTCTCTACAGTTTGATATAGCGCTTGGACCCAGAAGCCGCTTCGTGTGACGTCACACTTAACAAGCAGATAGTTTTGGCCAGTGTTTCTCAACCACGTTCCCGGAAGACCACCAGCACTGCATGTTTTGGTTGTCTCCTTTGTCACACCCAATACAGGTCTTTCAGTCAATGAGCTGATGATCTGAATCAGGTGTGTTTGGTTAAGGAGACATGGAAAATCTGCACAGCTGGTGGTCCTCCAGGAACATGGTTGAAAAACACTGGTTTAAGTCATCACTGAGGGCCAAAAAAGCCCTGAGTCTAATTATTATTAGAAATATACACTTAAAGTCAAAATTATTAGCCCTCCTGTGAAAATGTAATATTTTTTTTTTATATTTTCCAAGTATATATTTCCTATGCAACTGTATATTTTTATATAACATAAATAACATTTTATTTTATTTGTACATAAAACTAGTATATAAAACTATAAAACTTTACTGTTATACAGATTATATACAGTTGAAGTTAGAATTATTAGCCCTCCTGTATTATTAGGTTTATTTTTCCCCAATTTCTGTTTAACAGAGAGAAGATCTTTTCAACACATTTCTAAACAAAATAGTTTTAATAATTCATTTCTAATAACTGATTTATTTTATCTTTGTCATAATGACAGTACATAATATTTTACTAGATATTTTTCAAGACACTTCTATACAGCTTAAAGTGACATTTAAAGGCTTACCTAGGTTAATTAGGTTAACTAGGGAGGTTAGGGTAATTAGGCAAGTTATTGTATAGAGATGGTTTGTTCTGTAGGAAAAAAAATTGCTTAAAGGGGCTAATAATTTTGACCTTAAAATAGATTTTTAAAAATTCAAAACCTCTTTTATTCTAGCCAAAATAAAACAAATAAGACTTTCTCCAGAAGAAAAAATATTATCAGACATACTGTGAAAATGTCCTTGCCCTGTTAAACATCATTTGGGAAATATTTAAAAAAGAAAAAAAAAATCAAAGGGAGGCTAATAATTCTGACTTCAACTGTATATTGTCAAGAATAGTAACAAAATGAAGACCTAGAACTCTAGTACAGTCTAGTTTCTGCCTGACCTTGGTATTACGTTGTCGTGATTTGATGCTAGTCTCCACACATAGGTAAAAAGCAGCAATGCATTTCCCCTCCAGACGTGTGCCATCCAGCAGAGGCAGCAGGTGTTGCAGATCTGCAGCCGTTCTGCCCTGCATGCTGTCTGCGCTGTCCAGCATGTTACGTGCAAACTCATCCGGGTCTAATGAGGCAATGAAGGGCTCCACCAGCTCCAGAGTGCCAGACTTTACCACTTCTTTCTCCATCTCTCTATTAGCAGCTAGCACAGCCACAGCCAGACAGGCATGAAAACGGATCAGCTCGTCCTCTTTGGAGAACGCCAGAGGAAAAAGCCATTCTGCCGCCTGCTTCTCGATCATCAGACGCTGGCAGCGGTGGCCGCCGTACATGGCACAGTTTGACAGGGCGACAGCGCAGTGTCGCAGAACAGTGGGGTCTGTGCCACGGCACCAGTACAGGAGGGTATCCAGCGCCCCGTTGGTGATGAGCTGTGCAGATGTTTCCTCTGTGTGTTTAAACATGTGCTCAAGGATGCCCGACACGCTCCGTGCCAGCTGAGCATCCTCTTGCTCACGGGTCAGGTTCAGGATGACACCAAGCCCCATGCGTGCCACATAATCCCTGGAGAAAATGCACATTTATGTACATTTGCTGTGACAAATATGCAGTAATTCTGATGCAAGCTTTTAGTCTAATAACATATTTACTATATATATATATTTTTTTTTTATTTTATTTACTTTCTACTGTGACTGCAATGTAATTTTTATTGGACGCATGAATTGGTCTTATGCTCACAAAAATAGCAACATCCAAACAGTACTAAAATAGTTACTTTTGGTATTTGTATTTATTGCCCAGATAACTAACTTAAGTTAAATCATTTCAATCAAATCAATAGATTTTTTAAGCAGTTAAGCACCCTAAAATAATTGTATTTATTTCAACAATAATAAATAGATAAAAATAGTCACAAAATCAGCATTTTTTCCCAACTAATTAAATCACTATATAAACTAAACCCAACACTAAATACGTTTAAACATCAACCAAACTATCATCGAAATAAAATTTACATTTTTTTTTATTTAATGTATATTTTTTTGCCAGTTTTGCTTTTTTTACTTTGATCACAATATGATACTAGTAGGCTTAGAAGGTTGTTATCATCCATTCACATGGTTAATCAGCTATACTAAGAGAAAAGACTCCAGATCTGTTTTTACATTACTGTGACTGTTGGGTTTAGGGTTGGGGTAGGGGTAGACGTTAAGAAAATACAATTAATGGGAAATTTAATAAATAATATAAATAATTATTGTGGTTATTCAGCTATACTAATAGAGAGATTCCAGATCTAGATCTGTTTTTACATTACTGTGATGGTTGGGGTAGGGGTAGACGTTAATAAAATATAATTAATGGGAAATTTAATGAATAATATAAATAATTATCATGGTTAATCAGCTATACTAATAGCAAAAGACTCCAGATCTAAATCTGTTTTACAATACTGTGTTGGTTTTAGGGTTGGGGTAAAGGTAGCAGTAATAAAATACAATTAATGGGAAATTTAATAAATAATATAAATAATTCTCGTTAACATTTGGCCACATCCATAGGTGATCTAAAGCTGACGAACCATGTGGATGGATGATAAAAGCCTTCTTAGCCCACTGCGCAGAAGGCCCCTACTGGCCCATATCTATTAGCTGATAACCTCTGATAACGCCCATTCAATCAAGTGATAACATTCGAATTGGCTGGCCCAGATGACCAATGCATCTTTGATAGATGAGAAATTGTGATCGTTCTCAGCCTCAAAACATATGAAAATCATTCTGAGCTCATCCATTATACTCAACGGGACTGTGTGAATGTACAAATCTTTAATACACAGCTCAAAGCTTATTTGATTGGCTGAAAAGATTATCTTTCATCCACCAGGACAGTTTTTTTAGAGGATGATCTTTTTCTACATTTTCAAAAATCTCACACAGCACCTTTATTTCTTAATGTTTTTCATCAGGAAATCGAATATGCCTTGATTTCCATTATTTTCATCATTATATATTTAGGGTAAGACACTGTTTTTCATGCATTGGTCTTTTTTAAAGAAAAAAAAAGTTTGCAATTCAGTGTGTAATCAATCAACTGGGGAAGGTGACATTAATTCGGTAGATAGTGTTGAAGTGTGTTGCCTGTTTATTTGTTTTAATATAGTTTTTAATAGTGCATTTTACCTAATATTTAAAAACCAATCTTTATGTGAAATGCTAAATAGATTTTTCATTAAAAAATACCAATTTGTTTGATATTAGGCCTATGAATAAATAATAAAACGACTAAAAAAACAAATTAATATTTTACTGTAACTTGCCTGTCCAAACACTTTTCAGGGCCCACATGAACAAACACCACACTTCCTCGAAAATATTCCTCACCTGTTTTCTGACACCAGTATCTGCTCAAGCAGTTTGGCAGACTCGTATGTGATTTCCACAGCAGGAGTCTGCATCAACTGCAAGAGCAGCTCCAAACCGCCATCCAGTCGGATTCTGTTGCAAATCTCCTCCGCTACCTGTCGGCCCACTGTGGGCAAGACCCAGGCCTCCTCAACCAGCTGGAAAGTCTCAGCAATGGCCCGGCGGGTCTCCTCCAATTCCCCCGTGTCTTTGGAAGACCTCAGCGTTCTGATAGCAGAGCGCAACGCGGGGAGAGAGCCTTCCAACACGGCCTGGACGTCGGTGCTGATCCCCGGAGACACAGCCGGGGCCGTCCTCCGGTTGTGCAGGCGACTACTGACATATTCGGGAACCGTGAGCCTGTCGGAGCTAAACATGGAGAGATAACGGCAAATCTTGCTGAGGTAAACGACGAGGGACAAAAACATCTACCAGCTGATTGTCTGTTGCAAAAACCCGTTCGTACTGTATGTTTATTTATCGACTGTGACGGAAATTTAACTCATTACCATTATTAGCTGCACTCTTATGCGAGATAATTGATTATGAGCGACTGTTTACATCAAACCACATTATCCCGCTGATGTCAGGAAAAAAATATAAACACAAAAAATGACGTCAGAGCCTTTGTGATTAATCCACCTTCAGAAGGGGTCCGCGACGGTTATTTAACACCTAAATAACATGCTGAATCTTGGTATTTTTAAGAAATATAGACATTCGCCGGTTTGTATTGCTGTACACTGGAAATCGATTGTGATTTGTCAGACAAAGACGACTGTTTCCACTCTCCTTTTCTCACCCTCACAAAGTCCATTGAGAAAGCCAACTGAAGCAGAAGTGATTTGTTTTTAAAAAGCAACCTGAATGCGTTCAATTTTGTTGTTTATAATGGATCTTCGAGCATCCTCCGTGTCCGCTTGTAGATCCGCCCAGTGTTTGTAGATGATGAGGAGGATCTGCCTCAGCATCACAGGCATGTGCTGTCCAATGTTGGGTTCCCCCTTGTGGAGAAAGACGATAATGCGCTGCTAATATATATGATTACATTTGTGGCAACGAGTCGACTGCTTTGTGCTTAGTACTCGTCTACACTAAAGAATTAGGCTGTTAACCTCATAAATGCTTTTTGTGGTTTCTGCCCAAACACCATATAGCCTTTAGCCACTGATGTTAACTTATGCCAAATATTTAAAGATTAAAAAAACATTGGCAGCAGCACATTTCTGAATGCCTCTTGTGAGGTGCTATTTAATTAAGTGGCTTTCACTGCCCAGGTAAAGTGCATTTTAAGCAGCTTTTCACATACAATTACTCATACAATTACTCAGTCAGTACTCAGTCAGACTCTAGTCAGTTGCTGGATTCCCACAAAGGAAATGGACGCCATATTTGAGACTTATTTGATATTTTGTGATACATATTTTAGATGCAGTATATGTGGAAAAGTAGCCTACTGACTGATTTTATGCACAACATTTTGGCAGCTGCAGCATGCTACAAAAGCAGTCAAAAAAGACACAAATCTTCATATTTTTTTGCAACTGCATTTTCAAAAAAGCCCAATTGTGCTGTAAAACTGTAACCCAACACTCACCTACAGACAACCAATCATAAACTACCGCATATATAAGCCACCTAAGTATTCATGAGGTTTCTAGTCAGCCTGTTTTGCTCACTGTGCAAACTCTTTTCAATTACTGCATATAACACCCATCAACTTTTTTTAATCTGTTCAGTAGTCAACAATAAGTGAAGATTATTTATAAATTAATTTCAAGAGGATCACATGCTTATGATTGTCCACAGCTGGTCCCACATTAGCTTACAATTGATTCACCAATCTGATGATTCCTAACTCACTATAAATAACCAGAGTTTCTTATCTCAGTATTTTCATCTTGAAGAATAGCCTCACCCACCCCTACTCCCCCTCCTTTCTAGATAGGCGACACGGCTGCCCAGTGATTAGCACTGTTGCCTTTTAGCAAGAATGTCTTTGGTTAAAGTCTCTATTAAACCAGTTGACATTTCTGTGGGGAGTTTGCTCGTTTTCCCCGTACTCGTCTGAGTTTTCCCCAGGTTCTTCCGTTTTCTCGCACAGTCCAAAAAATATGCAACCTAAGTAAATTGAACATACCAAATTGGCATCATAGTCAAGCTCTTAGCAAGCCCTATATCTCTCCTTAACCATCCCTATATTTGTCATTAGCCTGAAATATGTTGACGGAGATCTACCTGAGCTCAAACTCCCCTCTCGCCCTGCTAACGGGAGGGAGCCCAGAGCTCGAGGATCTTATAAGCTCAGGGCTCTCTCCCGAGACAGCATGCCAAACAAGCTTTTTTATCAATCTTCAGCTAAATGTGAACTCTTGAAACAAATAAGAAAACTAAATTAATGTGTAAATCCAAATCATCAGTGAAATCATACAACTTGGTTTCCCAAGATTAAAAGAAAGAATATTGTTAGAGAATAGTGGTAGTGGAGGTTAACCTATCGACCGGTCTATTAATCATTCACTTTTCACAGAGGTCGACACTGTTGTTGTCCCCATTCTTGAGCAATTCACTCTCATGTTATTTTGAAGGAGATTATAAAATGATGTCTTATATTTAGAAAGTTGAAAACAAGCCTTATTTGTTTTCTACATTGACCAATCACATGAAAAAAGTGGTAAATACTATAATGTTTTTAAAGCATACAATAGTATTCTTAATATGTTGTGGTTGTTGTAGTAAACACCAACATTAGTAAAACAAAAACAAAAAATTACCCAATGTTGTGCTGTTTTTTACAACTATATAAATTACTACAATATTTATTACAGACGATCAGTTCATGCTTAATAAAGTCTTGTAAATGCTGTAATAATGTATAATACACTTTCTTTCTTTCTATACACTTTCTTGACGTATGGTTTAAAAAACTATATTAACTGTACATTTCTATAGTTTTTTCCATGTGGGTTCTCAAAAATAGTGTAACCAAATCAAATGTATTTACATATTTTAAGCTGAATGTTTTAGGCCAAAATATTTTTTCATTGTTATTATTATAATTAGACTATAGAATAGTGGATACAGTGATTACTGCTTACTGAACAAAGATGAAAGACTATAAAAAGTAAAAGAGAAAAGTTTAAGTTAAACAAAAATAAGTAAGTTTAAGTAAATAAAAGCGGGTGAATGACCTCTAAGTCTATTGATCCACTGATTTCTCTTTCCCCAGATGGTCTGTTTTTCAGTCACATTCTCTGTGAAGCAGCAGGATGAGGGTTTTTCTTCTGCTTCTCGGACTGCTTTCTTTCACACACGCAGCTGAAGGTAAGATTAATAAGAATGCACACTTATTTTGTTACATTTTCTGTGTTATCTTGAAAATGCAGTCTTCTTTCTGTCAGAGTCATGTATTGAGCGCTGTGAAAATGGGTTTGACGCCACCAAAAGCTGTCAGTGTGACTCTATGTGCACATACTACAAGAGCTGTTGCACCGACTATGAGTCCTTATGTCGTATCAAGAGTAAGTGTTGTCTTAAAATAACCATTAATTCAAATTAAACCTAAACATGTCCAAAATGGTAATCTGTTTATGTTTCAGCTCGTGGAGACACCTTTCCTTCTCACCCCGAAGATGATTATGATGAGGAAACAAACAGCACAGAAGTTCCAATCAGATCCAGATCGCAGGTCAGAGTTTTGTCCCCATCTCCAGTGGAAATATCCAGCATGGTAACACAAGTTTTGGATACAGTGAAAGACCCAACAGCAGTCATTGCCACCACTGCCACACCAACCCATAAACACCCAACCACAACACCAGATGCAACCATAACTGATCAGCTCACACCAACTAAAGCTAAAGACCCTGATGCTGAGGTGTGCAGTGGCAGACCCTTTGATGCCTTCATGCAGCTCAAAAATGGCTCTATATATGCATTCAGAGGTAAAACAGAGATGAGCAAAACCAAAAAAAGTTTACACATTACTTTATACCTCAGTTAGGCTTATTTTTATTATTATTAATAATAATCTTGTCCCAATTTGTCAATGAAAGCTTTATTTGGACTTTTGAAGTTTGAGTTCTGACTTTACAGGATGTTTAGTAACACTTTACAATGCATGACTTTGCAAGTTAATGCATTTACTAACATGAACAAACAATGAACAGTACTTGTACATTATTTATTAGTCATACACTGTAAAAACAGTCTTAGCTACCTAAAATTTTTAAGTTAAATCAAATTAGCTTTTATAATCGTCTCAACTTCAGTCAAACAATCAGCCAAACAGACTAAAATATTAAGTTAAGCTTTGTATAACTTAAAAGATTTAGCTGAAACCTGATTAACTTATTAAAATAAGTTAAAGCAACATAAATATATTTGCTGCCTTGACTTTTTGGCATTACGTTTTTTACAGTGTAGATTAAATTGTAGTAATGGGTTATTAAAATTTAGAGCTGTGCTTAAGTCAAGTCAAAGTCAGCTTTATTGTCAATTCAACCACATGTACAGGAATCGAAATTGCGTTACTCTCAGACCGTGCCTAACATAATATTAATACAAAAAGTAGAAGAAAAAATTTACAATAAATACAATTATACATAAATTGTAATCTAAAAATATCAGTAAAAAATAAAAATTGGTAAACAATACAATTATACTTAAGGGCATATGGCAAGGAGTGCAAACTAGAGTTGTGCAGATGTAAAACAGTATATAGTGCAAAAATTCAGTATAATGTAAAACAGTAAATAGTGCAAAAGGCTTGTAAACATGATAATTATAATTATGATAAAGGGAAAGTCAATGCACATTAGTCAATGCACCGTGAGATAATGTGAAGACATAACTGTGACAGCAAATTCCATGTTGATTTCACTGTCCTGATATTTACATGCTCCATAGGTGGCAGCATAACAACTGGCAAAAAACCAAAAAATATATATATATAATACAATACATAATACATTACTTTCACAAATTCAGGCCTCCAATACTAACTATGAACAACTGTATTTTTATTAACCAGTGCTAACAAAGATGAATACATTTTGTAATAAACATGCTTTTCATTGTTTGTTCGTGTTAGTAAATGCATTAACTAACATATTTGTCACGCATTAGAAAGTGTTACAGAATATTTTCACAGTATCTCTTTTTTTAGGACTTATTTAGGACTCTTTTTAAGAAAATAAAACCTTAAAAACAATACAAACTGCTGCAGTTTTATTGAAATTGTACTGACTCATTATGACCTCTGATATTAGTTTTTTACACACTTTTTTGCTTATTTTAATTTATATTTATTTATGTCGCCAGGAGAATATTTTTTTGAGCTAGACGATAAATCGGTATTACCGGGTTACCCAAAGCTCATCGAAGACATCTGGGGAATAAAAGGTCCAATCGATGCTGCTTTCACTCGCATAAACTGCCAAGGAAAAACTTACATCTTTAAGGTATGGATGACTTCAGATTTATATCTATAAGGCAGACAAATTAAAAATTGTATACATTAATTAATAAAGTGTCATTTAAAATATAAAAAAAATAAAACATTTTGTAATTTTATTATTGGGAATAATTTTATTTGTGTCACTGTAAGATTGTAAATAATTGAGCATATATTATATTATCCCCAGGGCAATAAATACTGGAGATTTGATGATGGTGTATTAGATGAAGACTTCCCACGAGACTTATCTGTGGGATTTGAGAAGATACCAGATCATCTGGACGCTGCCTTTGCCACTCCTGCACACAGCCATCATGGCAAAGAGAAGGTTTATTTTTTTAAGGGTCAGTCCTGACTTTCAAGAATGAATTGAATTTAAACGTGCATTGATGAACTTATCACACCATACATTCCTTCTTTGTAGGAGATCAGTATTACCATTACGAGTTCAAGCACCAGCCATCCCATGAGGAATGCATTCGGATGTCACTGAGATCTCCCTCAACACTCTTCAGAAGATACACCGATATATACTACGACCGATGGGTTGAGCATTTCAACCAGCTCTTTGGTGGAGGTAAAATTGTGACCCTGGAATTTTTTTTTTGATTTACAGTATATGTCATCTAAAATCAAAATAAATAAGCTTTGAGTTGTTGTTTGTTAGGATATGACAATACTTTAGATTTTGAAAACTATTTGAAAATCTAGAATCTGGGGGTTTAAAAATAGTAAATATTGAGAAAAAGCCTTTTAAGTTATCCAAATGAAGTTCTCTGCACTGTATACTAATCAATAATTAGGTTTTGATATATTTATGGGAGGAAATTTACAAAATGTCTTCATGGAACATGGACCCATGCATTCCCATGCAACATAAGACTGAAGATAAGATAACGTTTTGTGGTCAAAGGTCACATTTAGCATTATAAACCTGGGAAAGCTCACAACATTTAAAGTGGACCTATTATGCTTACTTTAGTGCGTAATGTTGATGTTTAAGAACATAACATTTGTAAAGTTACAAGATATGGCAGTATTACAGAATTAAAGAATAATGAACTATGAATTCTGAGTTCTCTGAGGAAAAAAAAAATCTACATTGGCAGATAAAAAATTTGCAATTCTAACTTTTCTATTCACAATTACCAGGGGCGAAATTGTCTGGGACCACATCAAATTGTCCTTTAGTCACAAAATGGCATATTTCAACCTAATATCAATTTTAAATAATTCACCTCCAACCCCACTCCAAAAAAGTTTGTAATATAGATATCACTTTAGTCGTGTAGGGGTTGTTGACAAATAGGCAGTGAAAAAGTTTTTATAAAACATTGGTTTTGATGATGTTTGAGAAAATATAAGGGGTCACTAACCTTAACAACTTTTACATATTTCTAAACGTTACCTTAAATATGTCCTATGGTGTGACATAACAGAAAAACTCTTAATATTATACAAATAGCGTAAGAGTGATTTATCTTCATTGTTGGGCACTCATCTTCATTTAGTCTTATATTTCAAGAGTTCACACTTAGATATTGCTTGACTCTGTTAGCAGGTTTGGCATGCTGTCCCGGGAGAGAACCCTGAGCTCTGAGATAATTGAGCCCAGGGCTCTCACCTGGTCAATAAGCAAATAAGGGGGTCCGAGATCAGGTCTCGAGAGCTCCCCCTGGTAAAGGGAGGAAAAGGTGGAGATGGAGTGGAAGGGCGGATTCTTCTAAACTAAAGATAAGGTAGTAGGGCGAATTCAGTCTATTTATTGTAAGCTTGAATCAATCTGATTGGATTATTGCTGATTACGTATGAGAGACCAGCCGGGATCAATCATAGCACGTGCTTCTCTCAAAATTAGTTTGTAAAACTTCACTTATTTTATATGAATATTTTATTCTCCATGACTTGTTAGACTTGTTGGACATTACAACACAACCAAAGGTCAACAAAACATAATTTTACTGTGGTTCTAAAAAAAGTTAAATATGTGAAAAATTCTGAGACAAAGCTTAAGAGGTGCACATTATGAGCTTCAAAGGGACTTGAGTAACATGATCTTTAATAGGGTCCTTCAACTAGCTAAAGTTTTCCTTGGCACCATTTAAAATTATATGAGTATTGTGTCACATCAGACCACATAGTTTTCAGTGACAAAATGTATCGACTTGCTGTGGATTTGAAATTATATGGATGAAAAAAATAGGTTTTACAATTTTATAACAATAACAATTTTATGATTTTCTTTTTCATTTATAAGAGTTTAAATTTATAGAATTTTGCTTGAAAAAAGAGTGGCACGGTGGCTCAATTGTTAGCACTGTCGCCTCACAACAAGAAGGTCGCTGATTTGAGTCCCGACTACACCAGTTGGCATTTCTGTGTGAAGTTTGCATGTTCTCCCCGTTTTCGTGTGGGTTTCCTTCGAGTGCACCGATTTCCCCCACAGTACAAAGACCTCAACTAAATTGTGTGTGTGTGTGTGTGTGTGTGTGTGTGTGTGTGTGTGTGTGTGTGTGTGTGTGTGTGTGTGTGTG
>CAIGQZ010000379.1:12334567-12386833 GCA_903798205.1 Danio tinwini
ATATATATATATATATATATATATATATATATATACATACATCTGGGTGTGTTCTGATTTGTGTTTACTTCGAGTATGAATTAGTTGGAATAGCTTGATTAAGGTAATCAAAAATCTGTTTTCATGGTGAATTCTTAATCAGAGTATTGTCTTAATTGTGTTCATATCAGAATATTGTTGTACTGTAGATGTAAATTTACTGATTACTGTATGATATAAGCTTACAAATAACATATTCATACCCTTCCTTTCCTTCAACTGGCCTCCCGCAACAGCAGCAGCAGAACAACAAGGCAAGTATTAATATGCAGAAAGGAATCAGAAGCCCTGCTAAAAGACCTGCTCTTGTACCTAGTAAAAAAACACAAAATAAAATGAATGTAGGAGGATTGGGATACCAGCTGTGAAACCAAATATTGTGTTTGTACATACTGTTTGGACAAGCCCCTGTGGCTAGATGGCAGGCTTGATTTCCACAATCACATGTGGAGGAGCAGTTGATGCCATAAAGGTTAGGAGGACATGTGCTGTTACAGCTACAACAGAGATTGAAGAGTGAGAGATGCTCATTTGAATCTTGAAAACATCCTATAAATACCATTGTACCCTCACCTCTCACCCTGAAAACCAGGAAGACAAATGCAACTTCCTGTCACATGGTCGCAGTGGCCATGATTGCAAGTTTTACAGAGGAAGTGACAGCCATCTCCGTATCTACCATCTGTGCAGGGTTTGTCACATCTGCGGAGAGAAAGAAGACCAAAATCATTTGTCAACTGAAAGATCTAAAAGCACACATTGTTCAAAATAAATTAGATTGGATTCTGCGCATAAAAGTGACTATATATGGTAGCCACAAATCTTTTAGATGCTCAACTAATGCTTAAAATGAACTTCAATGTAGATAATAATGTTGGTTCAGTTTTTTTCAAAATCTCGTTTTGATACTGTTTTGTTATTCAATCACAAATAATTGGGTAATTATATATAAAAACATTTATAAACTAAAAGCCAGCTGATGAGAGTCATTTAGTTGTGAATGAGACCACACTGTTCCATTGATTCACTTAAAAGAACCAGTTCATGTAATTTCAGTCACTGAGTCAAAGTTGGATCTTAAAGCAGGTCACACAGGATGACAGTTGAAAGTAGAAACCTATGTTTATAATTCTGAAATGCATGGCGCTGCGTGACACGATGCGACGCTTTACCGAGCTGCCCTTCTGGAGTGCTACTCCCTTTATTTACTTTCCCTGTCATTTTGTTGTAAATCAGACTACACTGGGGTGCTTTCCCAAACAATAATGTAACTCGCGGCTGAACTATCATAGTACGATGCATCGTTTGGGAAATGAACGATGTAGTGACGAGTGTTTCCCAAAACCATAGTTTCTCTGTCGGAGATCCATCGCATGTGTTAGTTATAATGTAAAACGCCCATAATGGCATTCTAAATGAGGTGCAGTAACTACTTTAGAGAAAAAAAAACTATTTTTTGTGCAAATTATATTGTTTTACACACACATACATTTAAAAAAAAATCCAATATTAGTTTTAGTAAAAACATCATTTACAAAAAGCTAAGTATTGAAAAAAAATCTTACTTTAATAATAATAATTATTATAATTTTTATTATTAGTAGTATTATAATCATTATTATTATTTAGTAGATATAGGTTTTTTAAGTCTACTTTTACAATTTCACATTCCAACCACTTCAAAAATGTTCTAACCAACAGGCCCATGTCATATACAGTACAGATACATTTCTTAATAAATAGCCTACTATAAATTAAAACCCTTAACCTATGCTATATATTCTTGTTTTCACAAGCTTTGGAGACGTAACCTAAATTCCGCATTTAAATAATTCTGCGGAATTCTGCACGTGCAGATTCCGTGTGGGCCTAGTCATGAGCCACGGCTGCGTTCAAATGGGTATAAATGTTTTTAAAGTGCACTACGAAGGCAACACAATTGTCAATATGAAGATCGCTAAAACCGAACTGTAAAAATACTTTGAAAACAAATTACATCTAGGAGAGATGACTTTATTGTGTGTTTTTTTCATCATTCTGAGTTTAAATGTTAGAATGTTCTAAATGAATAGGGCATAGGGAGGATAACTGGGAATAGAACACAGCCTGGAGCTATGCTGCTAACTACAGCTCTAAAGGTGTAGTTGCAAGCGAACAAGTTTGCGACGCAGTTTGCCAATGTTCATTGGAACAATGGATTTGGGAAACGCCAAATCAACAAACTATGTTTGTAATGATGGAACTTGCAACTTTAGTTGGCTAATAATGGTTTTCGGAAACTCACCCAGGACCAAAAACTGGTTCAATAGAGCTATTTATTTATGAATCAAACTGCACTGTACACTTTGTGTTTTCAATTTACAAAAAAGAAGCTTATAAGAGCCATTTGGTGGTAAATCAGACCACACTGGTTTATTAATTCCTTTAAAAAAAACATCAAATAAGAGTCACATTTTCATGAATTAGACATATTTTTGATTCACAAAAATGGCTTAAAGGAGTCATCTGGTCATTAATCCGACAACACACGTCCACTGATTCACTAAATAGAACTGTCTGATTACAGTTATTGGTTACTGAATTCGACTACCCTGGTACACACATTCTGTTTTTGATTAATTGAAAAAAGACAGCTTATGGGAGTGATTTGGTGAAGAATTAGACCACACTGACTCATTGATTTTACTAAAAAGTATTTGTTTGTGAATCAGACTACACTGGTCAGACTTTTTGTTTAAAATCACTAAAAACACAGGGCTTATAAGAGTTGTTTGGTCATTAACCAGTATGTTAGACAACAGAATGTGTTCTTTAAGAGTTGAACTCCAATAAATGTACCTTGGTCCAGTCCAGCCAGGATTACACTGCAAACATGCTCCAGTTTCCGAGTCACATGGGTCCATGTTTCGACAATGCGGACAAATTTCTTGGCAGCGATGGCCATAATAACCCGCAGGACATTGTTGATCACAGCGAGTACCATTCCATCCTGGTTCACAGGCATTACACAGGCCGTCCAGCTTAGAGCAAGGCCTGCCTCCTTCACAGTGTCCACAGCTACACTCACACATTCATAAGAGGACACAGAAATCATTAACAAACCAAATATAGCAAACTTGTACTGAGTAATAAAAGCTACATAAATATATGCACTCATAATGTCCTGCTATTGCAGAACAAATATAAATTTCAAGAGTTTGGGGTAAGGTTACCCAGTCTCATTCTTCATTAAACGATTCTTAAAAATCATTGTATTATGTTGATTTGGAAATGTAAGATAATTGTTGACAACTTGAAACTTTGTCACTTTTTTCATGAATCATTGATCAATATGGACAAATCCAATGTTGGTTTAATTGTTTTTTATTAAATTTCAAACCCAACTGTTGAGTTTGTCCATATTTGACCCACTGTTGGGTTAAAACAACCAGCTTTTTGAGTGTATGTGTGGGTGTTTTTTTTTATTTAAATCTTTGGTAACATTATACATTTTTACTGTCCCTTTAGATATACTTTATGTATTCTTGATAAATACTAAAGTACTAGAAGATCTAATTTCTTTAACAATAAAAATGTACTAAAACACTTGTTCAGTTTAATATTTTTGTTAGAAAATTATTAACCTACACCATTTACATCTTTTAAAATGGCTTTTCTGGCTTTTGATACAATTCATGCATCCTCGCTGAATAAAAGTATGCATTTATTTTTTACAGGAAAAATTATAAGTAGTATTAAAAACAACTTTGCTTTTTAATTTTTTTATAAACTAATACATTTTGTTACATCTTTTTGTTACTGTTATTTCTTAATAAAATTTTTAATCTGTTTGGTCCTTGACAAAGGGGCCCTTATACTGAGATCCTGAGGGAAGGATTTAAAATGAATCAAGGAGGATGGGATATATCAGATATAATCTGATGTGCTTTCTTTAACACCTGGATTTCATACAAATAGGATAACCTTGGCACTTTTATGCCTAATACTTTACTGAAGGTATTTAAAACCTTATGGGTTCTTCTGCTTTACTTTTAAAGAAGCAAACCAACAAATTAATAAAAAGGTTAAATGGATTCTATATAGGCCTTATAAATTGCCACAATCAGAGTCCTATCAATATTAAACTTTGCTAATTTTCGCAGACAATAAAAAGCCTTTGTTGGCCTGTCCTACGTAGTCTTTCAGTATTTTCATTTAAATTTAATTTATTATCAATAATAGTACCTTTCGACTAATTAGATCTAGTGGTTATCAACCGTAGTACCTACTGTAGAACTACTTTCTGCTTCCGCCGCAGGTCAATGAACATCTCCTTCGTTATCTCTGTGTTCAGATGTAGACCAGCCTCTCGACACCAATTTGTAAAATACTCAACAACAGGTCCCTGTTCTCCCTCTTCATCAGCCAACAAACTTAATAACAGTGTCATCCGCAAACTTAAAAATATACTGAATTTCAAAGGGACTACCACACTTATTTGTGTATAGGATGTAAAGGAGAGGAGAAAAACACACCTCAGTTTTGTTATATTAGACTTTTCTTTAAATCACTTTTAATAAAGTCATACTTGCTAAATTGAAGTATAAAATAAATGATTAAATAAATCAAAACTGATTCTAAATGTTTGATTATTCAAATTAATAGAATAGCTCTCCCACAATCTGCTAATCAGATTTAATCCTACCTTTCCCCTCACCTGTTCTTACAGCCTCGGCCATACTTTCCACTGTCACAAGGCTCATTGCAGAAAGGCTCTTTGTAACCTGGGTAGCACAAACAGCTGCCAGTTTGCACATCACAGTCAGCATAGTTGAGATTGCAAATGCAGCGGCGGTCACAGGACAGGCCCCACCAGCCATGCAGGCACTGGCATGTCCCAGTGCGCTGCTGACAAGGGGACACAAAGCAGTTGCATGGCAGGCTGCACTTTGGGCCCCAATAGCCCTCAATGCAAATGCAGCGGCCTGTGGCTTGGTCACAGGTGGAGGTAGCGAGGTGGCACTGACAGGCTTTGGAGCAAGCGGACGTCCACCAGCCCTCCTCACAGGTGCAGTTCCCATACACAGGGTCACATTTGCCATGGCGGCCACATTTGCAGCTGTTCTGGCACAAGCTGCCCCAGCGGTTGGGCAGGCATGAGCATACACCAGTGACTGGATCACAGAGACCGTGAGGGTGGCAGGGACAGAACTCGCGACAATCTGGCCCCCAAAACTCAGGAGGACAAGCTGTGGAAAAAGCACATTCAGATTTGTTACAATAATGCAATGCTATGTATTGGATTGCCAACAATGTCAACATATAAGCCTTTGTCAAACTATTAATTACATTAAAAATAAAGTTTGTATTTACATAATTTATGTGTTGAATTTTCGGGTTTGCATTTTATTTATGAAAATAATCTATAGTATAGTTACTAATAAAAATGGATGTATTATAATGCATCCAGTCATGTGAGCTAGTTTCATTGGCCATTGCTGTTGTTAAAATATGGCAACCCTGAGGTTGATTCTGATTTGGAAGCGCGACAGTTGGAACTATTTTTTGTTTGGCGGAGGAAGAACGGACAAGGAGTAACTGTCAATATGTGTCAAAAATGTAAGTAATTTTATTATAAATGTGTGCTTATATAAAGTAATATCACACTTGTAAAATTCCTGCTCTGTTGGTGTGATATTTTTAATGTTTAAATTTGTAAAACGCAGTCCTAAAACCAGAAACTGAGGTGATGTTTACTCACGAGTTTTGCACTGGTACCCGTAAAATCCAGCTTTACATCGACAAAGTCCAGGGTAAACACACACTTCATCCTGCAGACAGGCTCTTTCTCCCTCACAGAGAGCTGAGAAAACAAAAAAGACGGATAATCTGGATCTATAGCAACAGACAACTGTAAACTAACATTACCTGACACGACTATTTCTCAGAACTGCTAACGTTAACATCAGCAGGCCCACAGGAAATAATATTTTGACCTTGAATCATCAATGAAACAACACATCAGGATATTATGTATTAAATGTACAAATGATAGCATAAATACTCACGGACAGTGCATTCATCACCGCTCTGGCCCCATCCAGAACAACATATTGCAGAAGAATCCCTGGGTGATAAAATAGAGCAGATTAATATTTTGATTAAAACAAAAACAAATTTATTTAGAGGTAACAGAGACAGACAATAGGTTTATAACATCAGAAACCCCCAGGAAAGACAAAATAAAAAGGACAACTCATTGAAAAGCAATTTTAAGAATCAAATGTCCTACTTCTACTTCACTTTTAAAGTAGGATTAAACTCAACAATTATTAAGATGAAAGATTCAGAACTCCATCGTAACAATGTTATTAGACTGACAACTCAAACCAGTAACCATACACTATAAAAAAAATCCTTCATTTTACGGTTTATTTACGGCAGCTGAAGTGCCGGAAATAAACCGTAAAATAACAGATTTTAAATTACAGAAATTTACTATAAAATAACAGGTTGAATTACAGAAATTTACTGTAAATTTACCAGAAATTTAAATTTAAGTAAATTTCTGTAATTTAATGTTTGTTATTTTACAGTAAATTTCTATAATTTAACGTCTGTTATTTTACGGTTTATTTCTGGCACCCCAGCTGCCGGAAATAAACCGTAAAATTAAGATTTTTTTTACAGTGCACTATTTAAAAAATCCGTAAAATTTACGGGAAAATACCGGCAGCTATAGTTGCCAGAATTTTCCCGTAAAAAATGCAGAAGTTTATAGAACTATTTAAATTTACGGAAAATTACCGTATTTCATGAACTGATACAATGTTCAGTTCACAAAAACGTAGATTATAGTGCATAAAAATGTAAAGTCACTCAATGCACTAATGTGTTCATGTGTGTTTACAATTAACAAACAGATTTTCACTACATTAATAACTACACAGTTACCTTTAAACAAAAGAAGAGGCAGCATAACATCAAATACTGTTAGTTCATCTTGGACTTGCACCCAGATGCTACTATTCTTCACAATGGTGACACAAAAACGCTTTACAGTATTTTGCAGTTTTTTCTTGGTTTTACGGTAAAATACCGGCAGCTGTGGTTGCCAGTAATCTACTGTTTTTAACATTTTACGGTCGTAAATTCAATCTACAGAATATTTCTGTAAAAAATACATTCCACAGTCTGTATTTCTGTTATCGAACACATTTAACCCCTTAAATCCCAGAGCAAAATCCTCACTAGTGTCCTCACTACAGAGGGTTGAACACTCAGACACTGATGAAGTTAATGAGATAATTAAGTGTCTAATTAAAGGAGGATTGAGAATTATTGATGAACAACTGCTAACAAGCAGAATCACTGAAGAAAATAAAACACAAATAACACAGCCAAAACCAAAGATGAAATCAACTGAGAATAAAACTCTAAATTAAATAATAATTAATAAAAATAAAACAAATTACACAATAAAAATGTAATTTTTCAAGATCTTAGCAGAGATCATTAAACAACTCCACAAACACCAGGAGCTTCACTTATTATTGACCTTTGGCTTTATTTCTGTCACATGAACAAAAACTCTTAATGAAATTTCTGTTGCTCATTTGAAGTCACCATGATGGAGGACAGAGTCTGCTTTAGTTGGGCTCTTCAACTATTTGTTCTGACACTACTTTTTTATTTTGGCTGCTATAATTATTTGTGTTAATCACACTATTTGTATAGCATTAAAAGCCAAAAGAAAAGAAACAATAACAAGCTGATAAGATTAACTATGATATCAAAACCACCCTCACCTGCTCGTGCACTCATTGATTATCTTATAGTTAAAAGTGAGAAATGAATACCACATATAAATAAAACCACTTGACCTACAGCAGCCAATAACTGTTTACCAGATCTAAATAATTCACAATGAGAATGTTTGATTTATGGCAAAATTTAAAAACACAGACATCAACAATTAGTCTTTGAATCTCAACAATGGTGACAAATAAAAAAAAAATCAACCCAGAACAATAAAAACAATATACTGAAATATTACCTCCCAAAACAACATAAAATAAAGGAAAAGAAAGAGATTGTAAGACCTTTAAGCTGCATAATATAATCATGTTGCAATGCATGCTGGGATTTTTGTACTATGCTGGCATGAATGAATTAAGCTGCTTTTTTTCAACCATGGTTGAGGTTCATATCCTGATTCTTGATGTCTGTGTGTCATAATGTGGAGCTAAAGATCTCAAGGTCTTGTGCATGAAACTAATTCAATTTTAATTTCTTATTAATTCCTTAATTGTTTGTTAAACCTCCATGGGAAACTGTAACATATCCCAACAATATCAAATAAGACTATTTTCTATGGCTTGACTTATTAAATACTATAAATTACATCTGTAACGATCAAGTACACAGTTTCTCATTGCCTTTCTTGCTTTAACTGATGAGCTTCAGAAACACAGTTATAACAGCCAGAGAAACATAAAGATAGAAGAGTAAAGATTCAAGAGCACAACTAAAGCAGCCTCTAATCTCAATGATGGGGAGGTCAAATGAAATTTGTTCAATAAAAAATATAAACCTCTGTTAATTATCAAATATTCGTGCAAATATGAGAGAAATTAAGTCAAACTGTAATCAGTGAAGCTGCTAATGCTGTTATTTAATGGAGTTGTTTAATCCTCTGTTTTAATTCAGTTGGTTTGGTGAAAGGGTGTCTTTATAGTTTTATTTCCTGTTCTTTCCTTCAGTGATTGTGCTTGTTAACAGCAGGTGTCCATCAGTGTCTGAATTCACTCATTTGTGGTCATTCACTCTGTCTAGTGGACTAAACTAAACTAATTGACTAATTTAGGGACTAGTGAATGAGAGTGTGTGGTAAGATTTCAGACACTCTGATTAGTTTCTCGAAAACAAAGGTTAGATCTGTTACAGTTATTTTCCGTATTTTCTACAGGAATATATAATATTCATTTAACAGGTTTTCACTGTAGATTGTACAGACTTTTACTCTTAAAATCACGAACTTTTTTTACAGTGTACCAATCTTTTCCACTTTTTAATATCCAATCGATGATTCAGAAAAGATTATGCTTTTAGTAAATCTTTACTTAAATGCTAAATTCCATCAATATTTCTAATTCAAACTCTCTCTTCAGTTACCAAGAGCTGTCACCTTTTCTTTAGTCAGCATTGCAATTCATCCTATATCCTGTTCACGCCCTGTATCAGTAAGCCTATGATTTTTTTTTTACATTTTATTTTACATGACACTACTTTAATACATTCTGTCTCTTTCATATTACTTTTCATAGTATGTTTTCTTCTTGACAGCACTTTGCCCTTTACTTTACAAACAAGTTCCTTTTCCTGAGTGTATGATCTCCAGACATAATTGGCAATTTGTTGTGGTCCGGTTGGGAGGAGCACCCATTTCTGAGGCAGACTACTGTTCTTTCACAGTGCCCCTCCATATTCGGATCCTCTAGGCCAGGGATGGGCAAACTTGATCCTGGAGGGCCGGTGTCCCTGCAGACTTTTGCTCCAACCCTAATCAAACACACCTGTCTGCAACTTTCTGGTGATCTTGAAGACACTGATTAGTGTGTTCAGGTGTGTTTGACTAGTGTTGGAGCAAAAGTCTACAGGGACAACGGCCCTCCATGGTCAAGTTTGCCCATCCCTGCTCTAGGCCTTTCAAGCATCACTGCTCCATTCCACAACCATCTCACTCAACACCTGCCTTCCTGTACAGGTACCTGATCTCTGCAATAATATTCCGCTCTTTCCCACTGTAACATCCTTTTTAGTTTCGTGCACTCAAAAACCACCTCAGCCATTGAGACCACATTTTAGAGTTTAACCAATGAGACAGATTAATTAAGTCTAAAATCAATTTGACCTCCAGTAAAAGTTTTTAAGTGAAGTTAGACATCTTCACACCCATCCACTCAGCACTATGGTCTGCTTAGTCTTAAGCCAGAGCCGTAGGGCACTACAATGGTGGAGACCAAAAAATAAGACAGAGTTGGGTTATTATTTATAAAACACAAATTATGACATGGTGGCCTACCATATGGTATATTTGTTTAACACTATTACTGCTATATCTCAGGGTTCATATTATTCATTGACCCCACATGTTTGTTTACTAAGAACATGTTTTACATATCTGAAATGCAATGTTTATCTATAAATTTTCTTCTTGGTGTTTATAATCATATATATAAAAAACGTTTTGATTCATTAACGTCTTGTTCATTAACATCTACAAAGTGTACATGATTTTTCTTTGACTCGGTGTAGATGATGGCTTAAATAGTCTTATGCAGCTGGCTTTCATAGATGAAAACAGCCAGCATAAGCCACAACAATTTTTTATTATTATTACTACTATTTTTATTTTATTTTTCGCACTTAAACACAATCTTATATTCTAACATCAAATCCTTAAAGTGTTACTTCCTCAAAGTGTTACAGATTGTTCTAGTTTCTATCTTATCTGTTTAATATTTCCCTCACTTTCTCTCTCTCTCTCTATATATATATATATATACATATATATTTTTTTATAATTATTTTTTTTTTTTTACATTTTACTATCTTGTAAACCTCTCTTCTAATTTTTTTTCATTAAACTATGATGTGGACTTGTTTTTCCTTAATTCTTAGCTCTTAGGTTTTCCTTATACATTTTTTTTGTTATCTTTCTTACATATTTGGTCATTAACTCTTCAGTTAACCAATTTCTAACAGTCAAATTTTCTTTCTCTTCATCGACCGGAGAGTGCTCTCAATTTTATCTTTTTGCTGTTGAACAGCTTATTTTTCTCTATCTCTAAGTCATGTTCCTCATTTTTCTTCTAATGTATCTATTCTAATGTTTCTTTAGTAGCTGGTCTTTATATTGTATTTTAATTTCTCTTTATCATTTCCTATTATTTGTACTATTATTATTTATTTCTTCTTTTTCTAATTAACAAACTGACTGGTCTTTTTTTGTCATACTCATTTATTTAGCAAATTCAATTCTTGAGTAATATATTCATTTGTATAACTTCAAGTTCCGTGTCAGCTAATGTAACTATATTAAGTATATTTCTCATTATTTCTTCATTTCACTTGTTTTGTTATACTGCATTGTAGTAGATCTATTTATTTAGTAACTTATACTATATCCGTTATTATTATGTCCAAGTCTACCATTATTTGATCAAATATTTGGTAACATTTTATAATAACTACACACTATAAACCATTTATTAAGCATTAGCAAATAGTGAATTTATTATTTGTTAAGCATTAACTTTACATTAATACACGTTAGTAAGCAGTTCATAACTGCAGCTACAAATGCTGTATTCTTGACTTACAACCACATTTATTATGTGCTTAATAATTGTACTTTCATACTTTATTAATGATTTATTTTTCATTACTAAATTCAATATTTCATTATTTACAAACCAGTTATTTAAGAATAGTTTTTTTTTTAAATCATTCAGAATGAGTTAGTAAATGATTAATAAACTATTCAAATTAACATTTATAATTCTTATTATTCAGGCATACTGTATACTCATAGTTAATTTGTATGTTAGTAAAGGCTTAATTAACTCAACTTCATCCAGTTTTGTGACCTCATCTAAAGTGAGGACTATTTATGCTTTATAAATCCCTTATAAATGACAATATGAGGCTCAATTAAATTCTAAACATGAAAAAAATGACTTTATTTATTTCTTATCGTTTGAAAATACACAAATGAAACTGTATCAAATAGAAAATAAATCTTTGCAAGCGTATCTAAAATAAAATTACTGTACAGTTTAAACCTTGCATCCTCATATACTTTTAAATTATTATATTGTTGTTGTTTTAGCCAGTTTTATGTTGTATTTTGACACTCTTGTTATTCAGCAGTATTTAAACTTTACAGTAATTTTACTTTTTAGATAAGATTGCAAATAATATTGTTCATTGGAAGAATACCAAGCCTTTAATTGTCATTTATAAGGGATTTATAAAGCATAAATAGTTCTCAGATAGATTAAGATTCTTAGATTAGGTCACAAAACTGCATGAAGTTGAGTTAATAAAGCATGTATTAACATACACAGTAACCATTACTATATGCCCGATTAATGAGATATATAAACATTGATTTCAATAGTTTATTAATCATTTACTAACTCATTCTGAATTATCTTAAAAACCTCCAACTACTCTTAAATAACTGGTTTGTAAATTATGCAATATTGAACTTAGTAATGAAAAATAAATCATTAACAAATTATGAAAGTACAATTATTAGGCACATAATAAATGTGGTTATAAGTCAAGAACACATCATTTGTAGCTGCAGTTATAAACTGCTTATTAAGGTTTATTAATGTAGAGTTAATGCTTAACAAATAATGAATTCACTAGATGTTAATGCTTAATAAATGATTCATAATGTGTAGTTATTATAAAGTGTTACCAAATATTTTTTTATATATTTTCTCTTTTACTCTCTATTGCCTTTACTTCAACTGTTTCTAAAAGGTGGCTCCTTTTTTTCTTTTGTTGTCAGTCTGTGTAAGATTGTCTGCTAGAGCACTTCCTCTTTTTCACTCCTCGTCTGTTTTTTATAGCTGTTCCAACAAATGCCAAAATCATGCCACATTATAAATTACAACAAATTTTTTCTTCAGTTTTTTCCCCATTTCTTACTACCACAGCATTCTCGTAGCCTTTTGCTATATTTATTATCTTGTTTGTAAGACTTGAATTCTCTATTTCTCAAGTCTCGAGTCAATCTTATTTTTCAGTCATTGCTCCATTCATTTTCACATCTGAGCTTATCATATCTTGTTTTTCATTTCTTTTTCAATTTTTCTTTCTTTCTTTTAGTTCCAACCATTTACCACTTTGTCCCATTGAGTTTTTAATTTTTTTTGGAACTTTTTCCATATTGCCCACATTCTTAATCAAATTAATTCTTAATCTTAAAAAGATTGATTAATCTGCTTTTAGTCTAAACATTTTTTCCAATAAAAAAAATAAAGACACAAAAGGAATAAAAATAAATTCCTTTTTCTCCACAGTCTACACCTTTATTGTATGTCATACAAGCAACCTATTTGCTTTTACGTTTTCCTTAAGAATTTGAAGATACTTCAACATAACCGAGAAGCAGTACCTGACACTGAGGCAGACGTTCTTCCCGGTCGGAGAGAGTCTCTGAGCTGAGCACTGGACACACATGAGCATCAGTCCAAATGAGGTCAGAAAGGTGTCCATTCCCTCCGGACCGACCAAAACCTGTGCAAAACCTTCACCCACCACAGCACCAGTACAGGTTAGTTCTGTGTTAGTGAAACAGAAATGATCCAGTCGGGTCTCTTTAGCAAAATGGGCTCTCCAAATCCCTTTGTTTCCTCTGCAAGTTTCCTGAGGAAGAAAAGCCAGCTTCCTCTAATTCAACAAGCCACTGGTGGTTTAAAGACAAATCAAGGCCCAAAGTTTTGAGGGAGGAGTTGGGTGCTTTTAATGGTCAGAGTGTATGCCAAAATTTTAATTTGTTAAAATATTATTATAGATCCCTTTTTTAAAACATCAAAAAAAAAATCACAAACACAAATGCCACAACATCTCAGAATTTTATTTAATGTTGATATAGTTTATTTAACCGAGATTTTTACAAAAATAAAACACACAACCAAAAGATCAGTACAGGCCTCATTAACTTTAATTTCCAAAGGTACAAAGATAAATGGATGAGTCACAGACACCAAAGGAATATGGAATTTAACTACAGGCCATAACGGGTATCCATTATCTCTGATTTCCTTCCTAGGAAACACAGAGTTCCTTTCAATCAGGGAACACCTTAAGACTCATACTCAGTAGATTCGTATCACATCCACACATTTTTGCTTCTTTTTGTTTTAACAAAGCAGCAATAGACACACCATATCCAATCAGCTAAATGGCTAAAATGGGCAAAGCGCCAACTTATTAAAGGGATAGTTCACCAAAAATGAACATACAAATGGAAAATAAAAATAAAACATGTGAAATCTGACTGTCAACACACAGAGTTTGACTTAAGGTTGTAGTTTTTTACATGTTTCCTTACAAAATGCACAGGGTGATTATGCTGAGGCAGCAATATTTTTGGAAGGCAATACAATTTCTAAATTTTTCAATCACAGTATTCTTTATGAATAAACATTACATCTCATGTTTATGTACATATATCTCAACATACCATTGTGTCACACAAATATTAAAAAAATATATTTTATTGTCTGTCCTGCGTTATGAAGCACTAAAATGGCCAATCTGTGCGTGTTGACAACACAATTTCACAATCTTTGTTTGAAGTCGGCATGAAACAGAAGTTCAAATTGTAATTTTTTGATATTTTGTGATGTACATGCAATTGAAATGGTCCTGAAATTTGACAAAATGTAGGGTGGTGCCTGATTTCATCCTGTAGGATTGATTGGATCTTTTGGATTGGATCATTGGAAGGCGTTGCTATTTATCAAGGGTCGCCACAGCGAAATGAACCGCCAACTATTCCAGCATATGTTTTATGCAGCGGATGCTCTTTCAGCCGCAACCCAGTGCTGGGAAACTCCCATACACTCTCTCATTCACATACAGTACACACTCATAAAGTACAGCCAATTTTGCATACCCAATTCAACTATAGCGCATGACTTTGGACTGTGCTAGAAAAAATGCAAACTCCAAACAGAAATGCCAACTGGCCCAGCCAGGACTTGAACCAGCGACCGTCTTGCTGTGAGGCGACAGTGCTAACCAATGAGCCACCATGTCGCATAGGGCAAATTAATTTTTACAAAATAATTAAGTGCACAGATGTGTCATTTATAACAAGCACTACAATATACATATAAAATTTCATGCCAACTTTAAAGACTTTTGCCATCTATCCATCCAGATCTGGAACAGGGTAAGTAAAAGATAACAGAATTTTCATTTTTGGGTGAACTAACTCTTTAACAGATCAGACAATAAGCATTTAATTTAACATGTAAGTACTACGTCTTTTGTCTCTTTGTAATGCATAGTTTTTTTTTAACATCAGGTTAATATAATCTAAGAAATCTAATCAGAAATGACATTGCTAGACATGAACAAAACCAAGTTGAAGCAAATATTAAAATATATTTATATTTAAAACCATGCTTAAATTCTTCAAATGAATACAAAATGAGGGATTTTTAGGGACAGTCAATGTTCTATAGGAAAATATACTTGAATACAAAATACTCTAATGCCCTCTAGTGATAGACATAAAAGAGTCAGTGTGATTATCTCAGACAGTAATGGCAATACAATGTCAGTATCTTTGGTTAAAATTCATATTAAATATAGTCTCTATAAAAATAGCTGCTCTGTTCTCTGTTGCTTCCATGTAGACATATAGTATATAATATATAATGCCAGGTTTATTATGATTATCAAAACACTGCACTCCCATTTTTTAAGTGCACCAGTCATTTATGCATCACCAAATGAAACTACAAGAATAAAGATTGTTTTCAAACCCTCAAACCATCTCTACCAAAACAATTTCCAACTAGACAGCTTTTTTACAGGTAGCCAGTCCCATGCTCATGCTATTGCTTGAGCCAGAAACACATTTAGGTCACTAAATAGTCATTGAAAGTGCTGCAAAACCTTTGCTATTAAAAGTGCCACTCTTTGGGAAACCAACCAGATATCTTTCTTACAGTTATCCTTGCATATTACTGGGATAGGAGAATGAGGAATTGCACACATTTACATGTATTATCCAAAGTGAGGGCACACTTCACCGTCAAGGTTTGGGGTCAATATGATAAAAAAAAAAAAAAAAGTATACATAAAATGAATCAATAGTGACATTTCTAATATTACAAAATGGTCTACTGTGCAATAAATGCTGTTTTTAAATGTTATAATCGTCACATTTTAAAATCATCAAAAAATCATAAAATCTTATAAAATAATGTTAAATATATTTCCACACAAATATTAAACATAATTACTGTTTCTTGAGCATGAACTCGAGATTTTTAAATGTATTCTAAAGGATAACTAAAAACTGGAGTAATTTTCAGATTCAGCTTTGCCTCAGTTTAAAAAGAAAATGAATTATATTAAAATAGAAAACAGTTATATATTAAATATTAAATTTTCACATAATTACTATTTGCCCAAATAAATGCAGCCACACTAAACATTAATGACTTTTATGAAAGACATTAAAAAAATCTTACCAACCTCAAACGTTTGATGTGTGTTAAAGGCTGATTTATACTTCTGTGTCAAGCGCACGCGTATGCTCTAGTGCAGCCTGGGCGTGGACGCATAACCCTCGCCGTCGCTGTCGCCGACACTGACGAGTGTGGGCAGGACGAGAGCTGCGCGGATCCATCGGAGAGAGTGTTTACAAGTGTCCAGTCCCGTAAAAAGAGGTCTAGATGGAAAGTTTTGTTTTGTATTTAGCTTATGATTAAAGTTGTTGCAGGTCCCCCGGTTCCTGCCTCAAAATTAGAGAGTTTGAGCTACTTCTATTTAAGGTATCGTTCAGAAGAAAAAAAAACACCAGCAAAGAAACTCAGCACAGAGGAACATAAAAAACCTACTGCCAGCTAGTGTTTCAGAAGTGTTATTGCAGAGCAACACAAACAGTGCGCAGTAGTATAAATGCACAACAACGCGCAAGGCATGCGCTGTGGGTAACTCCGATAACGCGATGCAGAAGTATAAACCAGTCTTTATGTGTGACCATTAGCCACGACTCTAACTATTGGTTAAATTAACAAAAGTGCCAACTTATTTTATACTTTGGGTAAAAATGGCAAAACGCATCAAAATACCATTTTTGCATAACTAAATACATAGCAATCGTTTCTCTCAATACAATCATCAATCCATTCCTTTGTCTGAAGCTTAAAAGGACATATTTAAAACTTCTCTTTCGCAGACGATGAGTGATAGATGGATGGTCCTCAAGAGGAGCTGAGAGTTTCTGTCTCCTCCTCGACTCCCTGCTCATCCGGATCAATGATTTCCCACGTGGAGCTGGACGCCGGAAGGCTGGATGACGGGGAAACAGAGCTCCTGGTGAGACTGGACCGCGTCAGGAAACCAAATCTAAAGGTTTGAGTCAGAAGAGATAAGAGAGCTCCAAATCACTGTGATAAAAATGACACAACAGGAGATTTCAGTGCTATTTTTGAAATAGTTTAGTAGCAGGCTGGCCTGCACACTTACTAAGGTTGCTAAGCCGAAGAGTGAAATGTGATTAAGAGATTAGGGTTTTCCTAAGAACATATAGTATAAATGCTGCTAAAAGCCTGAAGACACAGCTGATATGTCTGAGTATATCACATGTGATGCACAAACAAGAGAGTTTTTAAAAAATGCATGACCTCTCAATGAGTATATTGTTCATTATGCATAACTAGAATTCACCAGCTGCCATACTTGATGTCCCATGCTTTACAACGTGCATTTAAAGGTGCACTAAGCAATATTTGAAAGAATTCACACTTAAAGCCTGTCAGCAGTAAGGGGTGTGTCTAGTAATGGTAGCAGGGATATCAAAATAGGTATCCCTTTTTTGGTAATAGGTGTGTTTGTTTTGGTGCTTTTAAATATCTACAGTGTTTGTCAAAATTCACTTAGTGCACCTTTAAAATCAATGTTTAGCAAGCCCAACCTGCCCTTCAAGCTACATTGCAAAAGTGTCTGTCAAGTAACCTAAAATATTGTAAGAAATGTAAACCAATAATATAAATGCCTAAAAGTCAGGTAACATAAAAATGTGAATGTGTGAACTATCCAGTTCTCACTGAATGTAGGTAATATATTTAGTTACATTTACACAACACAGATTTATTAAACTGATATATTTATTAAAATAATATTTTAGTCACGAACATCTTTAGAATAGAAAGATAATACATTTAAATTCATGCTAAGTATTGCAAAACAAAATGACAAACTACTAAATTTCAGCACTGTGTATATATATATAATGATATCAATAATAATGAAATTAAAATATGCTAGAAAAGTAATTTTTTATGTGAATGTAAAAATGTGGTAACATCTACATCAACCTTAGTAAAACTTAAAAGAGGGTCAAAAATATTGGACACAAAATCTGACTGCATTAAATCAAACAACTAAAAGTGTTTAGAGAGAAGTCAGATAGAAAAGAGAGGGGTCTGATAGATTTGTTTCTTAGAGGCGTGTAATGTTTGCACAACATGCAGCACTAAATACATTGCATAATAATTATTGTACTATAAAACATTAATTAAATAACATTATGAACAACCATAACAAGTTAAATAAATTTTACTATTACTTAAGTTGACTACTTAAACTTAACAGCATAAAAGCCTATAGTAAACAACACTATTAGACTTCATTAATGCTCTTGCTCAAAAAGAAATCTCAAACTACAAAAACAAACAAAATCTTTACATTCATATTTACATTCAGGTTTCAGCAAGTTAAATTTAAGACTTTTAAGACATTTTGTAAGACCGTTATGAATTAAATTTCAGACTTATACAGGGCTAAACGCTAAAGAGTTTTTCGAATGGCCCAGTTGGAAAAGATTTTTATTTGCATTATCAAACTTTTATTTTATATAATTGAATAAATGTTTATATTTTTGTTAATTCTGAGCAAAATACTTTAAATATTGTTTTAAAACAAGCAAGCTATAGTTCTCACTTTTTTCAACATAACCTTTCTTAAAAAGAAAAAAGAAAAATGTTTTTAAGGTTTTAAAAACTATAATAAACTAAATGTATGCACAACAGTCTGTCCAGGTCAGCTTCCTCAGCAGTAAATACATGGAGAACTTTTAAACAAATGTTATCGTAAGGCAAATTATTAAACCATGATGGTAAATAGAGTTAAAAATTACATTCTTAAATAAAAAGTTTTATTGAGATGGATTGTTGGTGATTGGATGGGCAATGGCCAGATTGGGTAGCTATACATGATAAAGGAAAATTAAGACCTGTTTAAAAAAGATTCAAGACCTACAACACAATATTTCAGTAGATTTAAGACTTTTTAAGGTCTCAAATTGAGCTTTTGAGTTTTTAAGACCCAGCAGACACCCTGATTCATAATGTATTTATCTGCAGTAGACTGAATCCCATAAACTTAATTCTGCTGAGACCAGTTTTTGGTGACCTAGGTTAGCATTTAAGTACATTGCTGTGTACAGAAATGAGTTCTTAAAGTATGTCTGTAAGGTTTTAGCATGAATGCGTCACTCACAGGTTTCTGATGCGTGACTCTTGCGGTCTGCTGTCAGTGCTGTCCGTATCATTGTCTTCATTTCCACTCCTCTCAAATAAAGGCCCGTCTGTCTCATCTCTGCATGACGGTGAAAGAAACACAGTCAAACACAACGGTAATCATGTTGACCTTTATTACCAGAATGTTTGTGTTGTATACTCACGTGCTACATTCGCTAACAGGTATGCCGAGCATTTTAGACTTGATGACGGTTCTCTGCTTTTTTATAGCTGAGCGCACGGCATCGAGTAAAAACCCTGGACATCTCTCATCATTCAGGATTTCCCTGAGGAAACACAAATAAGCCTGTGTTCAGATTGTGATATTGTTTGCAATAATTGGACTGTTCAATGAATGAATTTACTACAGTAACACATGTGCGATACAGTTTTACATGTGTATGAGCCTGTTTACACATAAAAAGATTTACTGAAATATACTTTTGCTCCAAATTCACTTCTTTCAAGCTATTTTTAAAGCACCATTAATTTTAAATCAAGCACCTTTATATAGTGCATCCGGAAAGTATTTATAGCGCTTCACTTTTTCCACATTTTTTTTGTTACACCTAATTCCAAAATGGATTAAATTTATTTATTTCCTCAACATTTTACACACAATACCCCATAATGACAATATGAAAAATATTTTTTTAAATTGTTGCAAATTTATTAAAAATAAAAAACCTGAAAAATCTTTGTTGATGCACCTTTGGGAGCAATTACATCTTCAAGTCTTTTTGAATATGATGCCACAAGCTTGGCACACCTGCCTTTGGGAATTATTTAGGCAGTGAGCTTTGGGTCATTGTCTTGCTGGAAGATGAACCATCATCCTAGTTTGAGGTCAAGAGCACTATGAAGCAGGTTTTTTATTCAGAATGCTGCATTCATCTTTCCCTCTTTCCTGACTAGTCTTCCAAGTTTCTGCTGCTGAAAATGGTACTAGCCTGGTGATGAGCAGTGCCTGGTTTTCTCCAAACTTAACGCCTGGCATTCACTCCAAAGAGTTTAATTTTAGTCTAATCAGACCAGAGAATTTAGTTTCTTATGGTCTGAGAGTCCTTCAGATGCCTTTTCAGCAAATTCCAGGTGGGGACTGGCTTTTGTCTGGCCACTCTACCATACAGGCCTGATTGGTGGATTGCTGCACAGATGGTTGTCCTTCTGTAAGGTTCTCCTCTCTCCACAGAAGAACGCTGGAGCTCAGACAGAGTGACCATCGGGTTATTGATAACCTCCCTGATTAAGGCCCTTTTCCCCTGATCACTCATCTTAGATGGCCGGCCAGCTCTAGGAAGTGTCCTGGTGGTTCCAAACATCTTCCACTTACAGATGATGTAGGCCACTAGAACTGTGCGATTTGGGGTAAATATCTAATTGCAATTTTTTTGACAGATATTGATATTTTGATTTGATTTACGATTTAATTTTGTAGTCAAGCTTCAGCTCAATAATCTGTATTGTAGAAGACAAAGATGACAACCAAGAGGATGACGATGAAGACAAAGAAGATGACGACAAAGTTGAAGACTAAGACTAAGAAGAAGACGAAGAAGTAGAAGACGATGAAGACAAATAAGAAGGCGACGAAGAAGAGGGTCAAAGATGATGACAAAGACCAAGAAGACTAAGTCCAAGATGACGTCCAAGAAGATGTAGACAAAGAAGACTAAGACCAAGATAACGGCGAAGATAAAAAGAAGAAGGCCCAATCCCAATTCTACCCCTTAGCCCTTCCCCTTACCCCTACCCCTCGTTTTAGCTTGAAGGCGTAGGGCTAGGGGGAAGGGGTATACACCCCTTCGAACAAAGATTTTTCAGGACCACACTCGTTACCAAGGGGTAATAAAATTTCCCAGAATGCACCAGCTACAGCGACAGTTTGGCAGCACCCGGAAGTAAGGAGAGCCACAAATTAGTACTTTTTGCAATTTTTGTATTTTTACAACAAACAAACACGTTTTAATGTATTCATAATCAAAACCAAGGGCAAAACCGCGTTCATGTTTTACCGTCATGCTTTTATAAAAAAAACGATAAAATAAAACAGCTAAATTTCTCGATCTATAATTCCTAATATTAACTCCTGTACAGCAGTCCCGCATCATTCTGACACTCGATGACACTCGAACACCCTGTCAGAAAAGTCTAGTGGCTGAGAATGTCCTTTTTACAGTGTCTGCTATAATGTTAATGTTGTTTTTGGTGTGTTTACATAGATGAATATGGCCACTGTGTAAATGCGCAGTATAGTTACGATCTTATTGCCACATAAGATCATTATGATAACATAATATATGCCTTCAGTGATTTCCTGAAGATACATACCAAAAAATAACACAACTGGAATAACTACAGCAGTCACGATCGTCTGATCTCAGATGAAGCAAGGGATTGCGATGACATATGATGACGTGCGCAGGTGTTGAAGTGCTGTCCCAATTCTTAGGGGTAAATTTTGAAGCCCTTCCCCTTCACACTCGTTTTTAAGGGCCAAGGGGAATGGGTAGGGGTACAAAAATAGAATTGGGAATGGGCCTAAAACGAGGAAGAAGAAAAAAGACGACGAAGACAAAAAAGAAGGCGAAGAAGACTAAGATGACGAAGAAGAGGGTCTGTGACTTTGAAACCAAGATATTCCCATATTACCGACATGCTGTTTTTCTTTGATATTAATTAGTCTATTAATGCTTCTGAAGGGGCAGACGCCATCATCCCACTTGTCCGCGCTTTCCTGTTTGTTTTTTATTGTGGGTGTTCCGCATAGTTTGGTTGCGCAATTCTGATTGGGCAGAACGAAAGTGTGCTCACTCAATTGGCTAGTAAGACGGAGGTCACGCATTTGCTCTGGGTGGGGGAAGTTAAATAACATATTTCATATCACAGCCTCTTGCGATTAGCTAATCGCAACATTTAAAATCACAATTGCGATTCGATTTTGATTAATCACACAGCCCTAAAGGCCACTGTACTCATTGAAACTTTCAGAGCAGCAGAAATTTTTCTGTAACCTTCCCCAGTCTTTTGCCTCGAGACTATCCTGTCTCGGAGGTCTACAGACAATTCCTTTGTTTTCATGCTTGGTTTGTGCTTTGACATGCACTGTCAACCCTGGGACCTTTGACAGACAGGTGTATGACTTTTCAAATCATGTCCAATCAACTGAATTTACCACAGGTGCACTCCAATTAAGCTGCTAAAACATCTCAAGAATGATCAGTGGAAACAGTATGTACCTCAGCTCAAAATAGAGCTTCACGGCAAAGGCTGTGAATACTTACGTAGATGTGTTTTTTCATGGTTTTTTTTAAGAAATTTACTATTGTATTGTGTGTAGAATTTTGAGGAAATAAATGAATTTAATCGATTTTGGAATAAGGCTGTAACATAAAAAAAGTGGAAATAGTAAAGCGCCATCAATAACTTCTGGATGCATTGTATATCATACAATACCCCAGCATATGTAGTGCCATGAAAGTCTTTACTGTATTTAATATGTAACTTACACTTAATATTTATGTTAAAAATGTCAGAGTAATTTTAAAAAGTTGTGTTGTAAGAACTTTAATAAAATTGGTGAATTCAATACTGGTAATATTATATATTTTTTATATTTTATAATATTATAAAATTATTGATAAAATCTGCATTATTTTTCAGTGTTTTTGTACAAGATGTAAATGTAAGATTGTTAATTTAAGAATTTATCAGTTATTGCGTTCTGTTTTGAGAATTAAGTACAATTGTTGAAATTAATCCATAAACTATTTTTTATTTCAAATTTTATTCAAGCACTTTCAAGGACCTATGTTTGTTTTTAAGTATGTTCCAGGCCCTAAATCCATATGTCTTAAATTCAAGTACTTTCAAGAAGCGTGGCAACCCTGTTAACATCTTTTGTTTTTGACAATACATGGTTTCATGTCACAGAATATGGGAGAAATCATGCCATTTTATACAGTGATAATGGCTATGTCGATTTACATTTCATTATAAATTTTTTTCATCTTATAAAAAAACACCCAAGATGACAGGATAAAAACTGATAAACCATAAATTTCCACAATAATATGTTTACTGTCTTTATGTTTGACCAGTTTAAGCATTTCTATGTTATTTATACTCAGCTTTAGTGATACACATGAGGAATTTGTGCGCAAGGTCACCCTCTAGCTTCCAGTATGAATGAAAACCTAATTATTATTATCATATAATTATTATTATATATCATATAACATAATTACCATGATTATGTGAATGCTTATACAACGTTTTTTTTAAATGGAAATTTGGAAAGATAATACTTTTAAATATTCAGGGATTTTTATCATTACTGTTATTGTTATCAAAATAAATACCAAAAAAATTATGTGATAGGGTTTAATGTGATATAGTCCATATCTGCCATCCCTATTGCTGAAATATGTGAAATAGATACACCTGTCTCACCTTTGGTAATATGCAAGCTCCTCTTTCACCAAAAAGAGATTGGCCTTCAGCTCATTCCTCTCAAAAAGCATGTCTCGTACTTCCTGCTTGGTAAAACACGGCCGGTTTGGATCCTTCAAGTCAATGATCATCTTATCTGTAAGGTCAATGGCTGAACTGCTCTGAAAGAGGCAAAGGTGGAGAAATATGAGTACGTGAGTCAAGCAGCGTAAATGTCTAACTGAGCTGTTATAATAAAATTCTGCAAGATAAAAACAAAAGACACAATTTGCACATTCTTACTATTAATCCCTTAAATAATCACAAAATGTGTGGTACACACAGTGTGGCCTACATAAAAAGGTGTAAGTAATTTCATAGGAAACAATTAGAGTTAATTATTAATAATGTATTAATATACAAATGAATATATTTAAATGTAAAATAATTCTGACCACATTATGTACACAACTCTTTAGTGTATTAAAAACCCTCTTAGTCTGCAAACTTAAACTTAACCTTTTTTATTCATTCATTTATTTTCCTTTGGCTTAGCCCCTTTATTCATCAGTGGTTACCACAGCGGAATGAACCGCCAACTTATCCAGCATATGTTTTACACAGCGAATACACTTCCAGCTACAACCCAATATTGGGAAAAGGCTTATTTGATTTTTGATTTTAAGTCATATCTGTACATTAAGCATAAGAATGAAACTTAAGTTTAAATGAATCAATTGTAAAATAAACTATTTATAAATAATTGTACAGATCTAGCTAAGATCTTCTGCATTTTTTGTTGATTAAAGCTTCTTTTATTTATTTCTGAATTTGAATCATCTCTGCTAATTAAGAAGCTAGTAAACAGGGTCAGAAATGAACAGAGACATGTACCAATAATGCATCTAAAATGAATCTTAAATTCAAGATCAGAGGTCAAACATGCCTCAAAATGTAAAAAAAATTCTAGTTAAATCTACAAAATAATAAAATGTCCAATTTGTGATATTACATTTAGACATATGCAAGTTACATCAGATATTATTTTGATTTATTTTAACTGCCTAAATTTACGTATTTGACGTAATAGATAACACAGATACAATTTATAAGGTAGTTATAAAATCTGACCTCACAATATTTACTAAAAATGCCCAAAGAAATCACATCCAATATTGCAACTAATAAAAAATAATAATTTCTGACCCTGCTAGAAATGCAAAAAAGATTCTGACAAGGATTTAATGTCAAAATGTAATCAAGCATCAAAAGCTAGTAGGCTGAAGGGAGTTGTGCACAAACATGTCTGTTCCACTGCTGTGAGGGCAAGCGTGACCTATATATGCCTCATCCAACCAACCAAAGCGGAAATTAGTGTGCAACATAATAATACTTCAACCCCTCAAAGGGAACGTAGAAACTTCTGTGAGATTATGCCTTTAGGAAACAGACATGAACACATACTCTCATATAAACTGTAAGCATTTATTATTAAGAATTGTGACTAACCGTTTCAGCAGCAGTATGTGCACTGGATCTTTCCAGTTTTGAGTTCAGACGCTGTATCTCTTTCTGTTTTTCGCACAGGTCGGCCTCCAGGTCGGCTTTTCTCTCCACTGCACTCTTCATCTGCGTATGTATGATGTTCTGCCTGTGTCTGAGCTCTGCGTTTATCTTCATTAGCCTCTCCTGCTGCTCCTGGAGCTGAACAACAAAATGCAGACACACTTCTTCTCACTGCATATCATTTATGAATGCTAACAATGTAAAAAAGTTAACCTAAATCATTAAGTTACAGATTTTCTGTTCATTTTTTATGCAATGTATCTGTGTGGTACCAGTCTGGCCAGTTTCATACCCAAGGCAGAGCAAACATACAACATAATAGGGGAAACTCTGAACTGTAGTGTATGTAAACACGCGTATGTGCCTCTAATGCAATTCACGAGCAAATAATTGGCGGCCACAACCACTGCCGTGCCGCTTGTTTATTTTGTGTCAGTTGCTGCGACACACTGTTGACATTGTGTCCTAAATTCAACATGAAAATCCTTGATGTGGTAAAAAGCTAAAGTAGATCTGATGAAGAGAAAAGGTCTGTTTCACTGTAAGGGAAAATCCTTGTTACTATTGTTATGCATTTTGAAAAGCAATCTCAAATAGATTTGAGTATTGTATCTTTAAGGCCTTGACACACAAGCAAAATGAAAGAACAAACTGGTGTGACATCTTTTTGAACAAAATCAGCCCAAATTTATTTTGAGTTTGATACAGTCCACTAAATGTCTTTAATTGGTATTTATAGGAAATTCTCCCACATTTCTTTGGTTTGGTCTGTCAAGATTAGATGTCCATGAGTAAAAGAATAAATATGAGAGAGCTGAGTTGTAGTAGAAATTGCTGAGCTGCACTGATATAGAAGCTTTAGTCAAAATCAGTAAATGATAATTCTATAATTTAGCAAATAACAAAAATTTAGGCTGATAAACACAAGTATTGATATGAACTTTGATTTAAAATGCAAATAAAGTGAACAGTTGTATTTATTAATTTTTTTATTAAAAAGATTGTATCAATTACATTGCTGTGTCAGTAGGTGGCGACAAGTAACTTTTAAAAAAAATTAAAAGTCAATAATCTATTTGTCAATAATCGTTCGCTTAAGAGATTCATTCAAAATGCTGATTCATTCAGTGACGAAACAAATTATGTTTTTGTAAGAAGACTCATTTAATTTTTTGTATTAAATTTTTATAGACCGCAGCAAAGCTTTTTTTCCGAACCACTAGTATCTAACATACTATTTTATTTAGTTGTCAACTCAGAATTATGTAAGCGACCTGGCAACCTTCATTGTAAACAGACAAATTGTGCTTTTTAGGAACTGTGTAGCTGTACTATGAGTATAATGAGCAGTGTTTCCTCTAGGATTTATTTAGCTGTGGTGGCAGACCTTTTACACAGATCTACCAACTACCTATGGCGTTATTTCAATGACAAATGTTATGAGCGCAGTAATACAAGTCGAGATCACATTCATGTAATACGAGCACGCAAATCTCTTTGCTTGCGTACCAATTTTCTCTGTGCACAAAACTTCTTGCACGCCCTCAAATATACGCTGCTCAATTGCAGATTTTCTTGTGCGCTCTCAAATAAATGCTGCTGAAGTGCGATTTACTGCGTTTATGTAACGAGTATGTCTCCAACATTTATTAGATTTGCTAGGAATATTTATGAATGTCTCCAATAGACCTACAGAACGGCATTGATGCGTCCTAAAGTAAAGTGAAACGGCTATAAACTCCAGCAAGATAAAGTCATTGTATGCAGAGCCATAGACCTTTATCTTTAAAGTATAATTATGAAAACTGTTCATCAACTGAAAGCTATGCCATTTTTGCTAGCCTCACGCACCTGTCAGTCAGCATGTCACCTTAAAGGGTTAAACAAATAACGAATAGCACTATTACGATTACAGAAAAGTTTGCGCTGTTATAATTCACTTACTTTTTAATACATTTTGGTGCAATTATAACCCGCTATTAAAAAAACAACAACGACTGAATGTTTTGAATGAGAAGCTGTAATGTTGCCGTGGCGGGATGAATTTTGGTGTGGCGACCTCGCCATGGAAGAATGAATGTAGCGGAAACCATGATGAGGCATTCAGTGTTTGTTTTGGCATTGTTGGTAGATTTTTTCTAATTTTATTTAATGAACAAAAACAACTAATAATCTGAGTTCTGTAATTTTATTATAAAACTTGTAACCCAAAGAGTCACTTCCATTCAAACCCTGGTGGAAGTGATTGATAATATGCAGGTTCATTTGAGCAACTCAGTTTATTTAAGATCCATACCGCTTCCACCTCTTTGGACATGCTGGAAATCTCCTGAACCTTCGCTCTTAACTCATCACGCTGCTTATCCACCACTTCCTTCAGCTTGAACATCACCTCTCGCTCCTGCCGCTGTGTGCGGTCTAGATAAAAAAAATGTATGGTCACTTTTTAAAACAGAATGCTATAAAAATATGAGCTCATCTGCTCTAGGAAATAATCAGATGTGCTCCAACATTAGGCACATTCAAATCAAGACTGAAAACACATCTGTTAAGCTGTGCCTTTACTGAATGAACACTGTGCTACGTCCAACAGATCACACTATGTTTTTCTCTTCTTTTCCATTCTTTTACACTCTGTTTTAACATATTTTATGTTTTTATCTGTTTTTTTTTAATTATCTGTTTTTATTTTTTTCTTACACTTGTCTTTTTTATTCCTGTTTATGTAAAGCACTTTGAATTGCCACTGTGTATGAAATGTGCTATATAAATAAACTTGCCTTGCCTAAACTTGCCTAAGAAACATCTAATATAAGGAGAGAGACAACAACCCAATAGGGGAATCCCATGACTTTGCTTTGTACAAGCACTAACACTGTGGACTTTATACTGTATACACCAATTCAAATAAATTAAATTGGTGCTACAAGCAAAGGCAATAAGCCTATAACAATTATAAAACAATATAAGACTTTGGATAATAATTACCCTTGCAAATAACAGATTATAACAGTTTTAATAACAGATTTGATAACATTTTACAGAAAAAATGTCAGATTTAAAACAATTATATTACTGAATTCTAGATCTTATTGTGAAAGGTTCATCTATGATTGTTTCATTGCTAAAAAAAAATATTTTAACCCCAGAATGCTACCAAAATGTCATAACTAGATCTTCAAATGAAAACATCAATCTTTTTTGGTCTCTGGGATGTGTGAAAATACCAAAGAAATGTCTATTGTTAGTTTGGTTTCATCATGACTATAATATATGAGTATAATTTATGAAACATTTCATTTCCATTCCAGAAAGTGTACTTAATGTATTTTTAAATGTTAATGACTATTTCAATGATGTTATTTAAATTAGATTTTTAATTGACAGTACTATTTGAATATATTTTTAAAGTCTATGTGCTTATGTCATTTTACCTTCTTTTTTTTTAAGAATTTATTTTTTTGCTTTATTAGACATGAAGCATAATCAAAGAAAAAGTGGGGGGTAGGGTTGGGAAATGTCCTCGAGCTGGGATTTGAACTCAGGACGTCCTGACATGCTACTGCACCATATGTCGGCATGCAAACCACTAGGCTACTGCACCGATCATTTTACCTTCTTTTGAATGAGTGCATTGTATGCGGGTCAGAAGCTCTTGGTTTTCTTCTTTGAGCTTATGCACCTGGGACTGTAACACTTCTAGGCTGTTTTTCAGTTTCTTCTCTGTCTGATGCCAGTCCTGAAGAAAGACAAAGCAAAACATTGCAAAAAGAAAAAAAAAATCCTTTCAAACCACAAACACATGACGCGAGACTCACCAGATGTCAGCCTGACATCAGCCTGTTAGTTTCAAAAGCTCAATTTACCAGATCACTTGTGAACACAATGGCTTGTAAATCTATTCATGCATTATTTAATGCAGGACAGTCCCTGCACATTACATAAACAACCCCAAGCAGACAAATTATTATTAAAGAGGATGTAGTGTGTTTGTTTTTTTTTTTACGAATGAGGTGTCTAATAGAGTGCTGCAGCTGCCTGTGACATCAAAATATAACTAATTTACTTCTGGTTCCTTCAAGATTTTCCTAAGGTATTTTTATAAATACGGGGGTTTTCATTTCACAAGCTCTGTGACAAATACAACTTACCACTACTTGGATGTTTTGTTGTACAAAAATAATCTGCTGACAACATACACTCACTGGCCACTTTATTAGGTACACCATACTAGTGTACTGGGTTGGTTCCCCTTTTGCCTTCAGAACTGCCTTAATTGCTGCAGATTTGTCGGCTGCACATCCATGATGTGAATCTCCCATTCCACCACATCCCAAAAGTGCACTATTGGTTTGAGATCTGGTGACTGTGGAAGCCATTTAAGTACAGTGAACTCATCACATGTACAAGAAACCAATCTGAGATGATTAGCAATTTACGACATGTCGCGTTATCCTCCTGGAAGTAGCTATTAGAAGATGGGTACACTGTGGTCATAGAGGGATGGACATGGTCAGCAACTATAGTCAGGTAGGCTGTGGCGTTGACACAATGCTTAATTGGTACTAATGGGCCCAAAGTGTGCCAAGAAAATATCCCCCACACCATTACACCACCACCAGCCTGAACCATTGATATAAGGCAGGATGAATCCATGCTTTCATGTTGTTGACGGCAAATTCTGACCCTATCATCCGAATGTCGCAGCAGAAATTGAGACTCATCAGACCAGTTAATGTTTTTCCAGTCTTCTATTGTCCAATTTTGGTGAGCCTGTGCAAATTGTAGCCTTAGTTTCCTGTTCTCAGCTGACAGGACCAGGTGACCTGAGGCATTTGCGCCCACAGAACTGCCGATCGCTGGATATTTTCTCGTTTTCAGACCATTCAGTGTAAACCCTAAAGATGGTTGTGCGTGAAAAAGCCAGTAGATTAGCAGTTTCTGAAATACTCAGACTAACCCGTCTGGCACCAACAACCATGCCACGTTCAAAGTCACTTAAATCACCTTTCTTCCCCATTCTGATGCTCGGTTTGAACTGCAGCAGATCGTCTTGACCATGTCTAAATGCAATGAGTTGCTGCCACGTGATTGGCTGATTGGACAGGCGTACCTAATAAAGTGGCCAGTGAGTGTAATTGCATATTTAAAAAATTTTATATTTGTTTATTTAAAAAAGTTTTATTAGAAAGTTAGCAAAAAAACATATATATCACTAATGTTTTAACAGTTTGTTCACTTTGTATGTAAAATTCCTACTTTAATAATAATTCCATGAATCAGCACTGTCTGAAAATGTATTGTTCTATATTCCCCCTACTGTGATGTCACAAGCCACGCACATTTCATTTCCAGCTGTTTAGTTTGTTTTGAGTTTGTTTCAGGAGTTTAAACAAAAGACGTAACTGATTATGTTTTTGAACTGGATTTGACAGTTTACACCAGGGATGGGCAAACTTGATCCTGGAGGGCCGGTGTCCCTGCAGTCTTTTGCTCCAACACTAGTCAAACACACCTGAACACACTAATCACTGTCTTCAAGATCACTAGAAAGCTGCAGGCAGGTGTGTTTGAGTAGGGTTGGAGCCAAAGTCTGCAGGGACACCGGCCCTCCAGGATCAAGTTTGCCCATCCCTGGTTTACACACAGTAAGATGAGAAAGTACTTTTATATTCATGCGACATACCATCTTATAGCTGGCCTTCTGTTCGTATGCCTCACATGTGTGTGCTCAGAAATTCAAATATCAGGTGTTTAAACTGACAAGGCTTTAAACTGCATAAAGATGATAAATACATAATATACATGATAAAACCAAACATGTTTGTCTTGAGAGCATCAGTGTTCTAGGACCCGCAGCTCATTTGTAGTTATGTTTACTACACCCAAAATGGGCATCTGCAGGATCTGTGAATTAGTTTGAGATAAACCTCAGACAGTCTTATATCTGTCTTTTCATTTTACTTTGCTTCAAATTAAAGTTTGCAATTTGATACAACTTGTAGCTATTTGGTTCTGTTCACTAATATTAATTAGGCCCAATCCCAATTCTACCCCTCGCCTTTCCCCTGCTTTAAAAAAAATAATAATAATAAAAAATGCTAAAATAAAAACCGCTAAATTTCGCTATAATCCATAATAATATCTCCTGTATAACTGTATCGAATACCCTGTCAGAAAAGTCTAGTGGCTGAAAATGAGCTTTTTACAGTGTCTGCTATAATGTTAATGTTGTTTTTGGTGTTTATATAGATAAATATGGCGACTGTGTAAATGCGCAGTATAGTTACGATCTTATTGCCACATTAGATGGTTATGATAACATAATATATGCCTTTAGTGATTTCCGGAAGATAAAAACTAAAAAAAAACACAACTGGAATAACTACAGCAGTCGCGATCGTCTGATCTTATATGAAGCAAGAAATCACAATGACATCTGATGACGTGTGCAGGTATTGAAGAAGTGTCCCAATTCTTAGGGGTAAATTTTGAAGCCCTACTCCTTCACACTCCGTTTCAAGGGGAAGGGGATAGAGTAGGGGTACAAAAATAGAATTGGGATTGGGCCTTAGTGATTTGGGGGCCCTAAGCAATTCCAGGTATGGAGCCCTAGCATTAAAACTCAAAACACTCTTTCTTAACAGATTTTTTTCTCTCTCTGTAGATTCGTAAAATTAAATACAATAAATTCACAAATAAAAAAACAATTTCACAAACTAACTATGCAGTTAATTAGCCATTTGTGATTTTAATATTTGCATGTGCTGTACTGAAGGAACAATCATGGGAGCCTGCGGTTTTGAAAAGAAGTAATAATGTTAAAATCTTAATGACAAGTTTTACAACATATAGTATAACATTTTTAAGAGAGATATATATATGATTAATGTAGGCTTTTTGGCATTGGTTGGGGCCCCCTAATTCCCGAGACCCTAAGCAACTGCTTACCTCACTTATTGTTAAGTCCCCTGGTCATTACAAATAATTATTTATGCATAATTGCATAGATCTAACCCTAAACCTAACACACATTCTAACCCTAACCATATAGTAACATCATGTAATTAATTAACATAACTCAGTAGTTAAATGAACAGTTACACTGTAACAAGGACACCCTAAAATAAAGTGTAACCAAATAATGTTATTTTTATTAAATATTACGGGGACATGAATATAAAAAGGCAATGGACATATATAAAAAGGAATGCAATATAATTTTAATATAGTGGCTACACCTGCACGTATTGGATTGGCGAACAAATCGTTTTAATGAACGGATTAACTGTCAAAACGAAACCATTAAAATCCCCATCACTGATTAGATGAGAGGCAGGGCAAGCCGGAAATGAACTCTATTGGCATATTCTGTAATGATCGAAATGTAATTCGAGTCAAAAACCCCTCATCCGAAAGTGTCTATATTAATAGACTGTTTTAAAAGAGTCTCGCTAGTCTTGTTACACGAACAGTGTTGACATGTCGACCATGTTTTGTGTTCTTCTCACCCGACTCTCTGCGCTGTTGCTGGTCTCTTCGCATTCCTTCACATGCCGTTTCTTCTGCTGCTGTAACTGTAAAGTCTCGAACGCTTTCAATAATTCCTCTTCTTTACATTTATGAGACTGGTTTCTCGCTGCAAAACTCTCCAGGAGCTCCAGCACTTTCACTATGTGAGACACAAGACCTTCCACACTCGACTTGCCATAGCTGTCGATCAGCTTCTCCACTTCTGCTCCCACCACTTTCGCGATTTCATACACATCATCCACCGTCATAGACGAAAAAGTCCTGTGGAAACACGAATGTGCCTCCTTGACTATATCGTTTTGGTTTTCCTCGACGGCTATCACGCAAGTCTCCATAATGCACTTGAGTTGAACTTGAATTCAAACAGCGAGAATCGACAAATTATCAGTCGGATCTAAACATGCTTCCAGTTGCGATTCAGCCCGAACGTTGTGTCGTTTCACTTTTAAAGGCGTGCATATTCGCTCCGGGTTGTTTTATAACTACATCTTTTGTTGATACGCTCCAATAAGCACAACTGAGCTATAAAATCCGACATGTCCCTACGCGTTGGGAAAACTTGCATGTCAACTTGATCCACGCACGCGTCACGAACATGTGGGCGAATTATGGCCGTGCATGTTTGCATTGTGATCTTTTATAGAAAGTAGGTGAACAGAGCTACAGTGGCTTGCTTGAGATGGTTGTCCCTCCTTCATTTCTGACCAATGCAACTAAAGAGCTTTAACGCCGCATATATGGCAAGCCATTTTAATATTATAAGTAATCTAGACAGTTTCAACGTTACACATGTATACATTTATTTATTAGATACTTGTACTTCTAATAGCGATAGGTATCTACTCCTGGTCAACTAGATTGTACCCAGTTGTAACATTTATTTAGTTCTGCTTCTTTTAATGTAATAAACAGATTATTATTAGTAAAAAAAAAAGAAAAAGCATACACCATATGACATACTGTAATAAATAGCTACTAGTATCTACTAAGTATCCACACAGCTAACTGATCTTTTTTTTTTTACTTTTGGTCAATAATTCTACAGTAATAGATTTGCTTTAAAGCTTGCCTGTACATATTTTTGAGATCATGCAAACTTGGAAGCACAGCACTATTAAGTGAATCAAACAAAGCTGAGTAAGTGCTAGATAATAGCAATAAATAAATATTTAGTTTCTGTCGTTGGCAACACTCCATTGCCACAAACACACAGAAGACCAATGGCAGGTTCAAATTTGCTTAAAATTCTTTTTTTTGCGCCAAGCCTGCCGAGTCAAAGTACTGTCATTTAATCAGTTAATATTATGTTAAACATTTAAATGTTAAAGCAACTTGCCATATGTTGCGGGCTGAGCTGTTTAGTGGACTGTAACATATGCATGCAGTTTGGTTTGCTTTGAAGGCATAGTGCCCTTGCTCTTTAGATAATAAAGCTACTGTTTATTTAGTAAACAAACCAATAATTTACTCTACGAAACAAAGCAGAACAAGATCAAGATCAAATTCTTATAAAAGTGGTAATCTTTATTTAAACCCAAACTACAGTGTACATAACAGATGCACAACATAGCTACAGGGAAAAGACAAATTATTCCAGATTTATAAAAAAACACAATGTACTACAAACAATTCAGAAAAAGGGTACAGATATTTTTAGACGAAAAATTCATTCATCTCACATCAACAGACAAAGCACAAAATGTGCTTTCAGACTTGTGCATAATCAAATCAACGACAGGTAATTATGATAAAGCAAAAAAAACAGATGACATGCAAGCATGTTTGCAAGCATTTACATTACTGCTAACAGTATAGAGGGACAAAACAGAACAAAAGCATTGCTTTAGCCTGTGGGTGCTTTTACTTTAAATAGTCTCTGTTTGTACTTAAGCATACATATCCTCACGGTCAGCATTGTAGATTTCACCCTCTTGCAGAGAAGCAAAATTGAGGAAGTGAGACGGTCTGTGGACTTCATGGTAGAACTCTTTCGGATTGGCCAACTGCAGGTCATACTTCATGTTGGGATCATGGCGAACACCTAAACAAGAAAAGAGAATTTAGCAAAAGTGCATTGCGGTATCTGCATTTTACAAGAGTATAAATTACTTTAATATGTATCATAAATATAAGTCTATGCTTACCCATGAAGTTGTAGTTCCAGGAGACTTGGCCAGGTACCATGAAGAAACCAAGGAAACGGTCAGACAAAAGCATCTGAACCCTTTCATAGTGAGAAGGCAAGTAACCTTTAGGGTTATTACCCTTATCTGTGTTTTGTCGACCCCACTCATATCCACTGGGAGTAAGCTTGTAGGCCGTCAGTGTGCAGGAACCAGGGGTGAAGCTAGACAAGCAAAACCAATTGGTTTAAGTCACACATGCAATACATTGTATGCAATACAGTACATTATACAGGGTTTCTGCAGATTTCACAATGTCAAATGTAAGACTTTAAGACCATTAGGTATTAAATTTAAGACCTATATCACAAAATCAAAAACACACATAAAACAAATCAATAATAATAAAAAATAACACAAAATTAGTGGCAAAATAAATGTATTGAAATTAAACAGTACTAAAGACAGGTTAGATGCACCACTGAACTGCAGGGAAAAAAAAAATCTTAAGGCTGATTTTTACTTTCTCCTGGCGCCTCATTGCGCACCTAAGCTGACAGCGCGCACACCTCACAAAATGGACGAGGGCTCTTTAAAACAACAGGGGGCTATCAAAAGAAACCCATTGTAAAGTCGGACGGATAAACATAGAAGTACGAAGTTTCCGGAACTACGTCATATTATTAATATTGTTCAAGATTTTTAAACTAATGATTTTTTACTTTTTTTTTTTATAATTTATTATGATTTTTATAACCATTTAAGATTTTTAAATCAAACTTTGATGCATCACTTAATTTGTTCATATCTCTGACAGTTCTACCTGTTTAAGTTAAATATAAATGACAACAGAACGTGGGTTGCTCTACAATTATTTTTTTTTTATTATGGAAAGTATAAAATTATGGAAGAAAAAAAATAAAAAGTACACTTACTAAAAATACTGACTTTTTATTTTGTCCACTCAACAAATCACACATTACTGTCTGGTTAGTTTCTGTCCTCTACTTAGAAGCTAAAAAGGCAATAATGGTCCAACATTGACCATTATAACCAAGAAATAGGGCATCAGTATATTGTAAACTGATAGGTTCAAATTTTCCTCTCCAGTTATCAAAGAAAAAAAATGTTACTTAATTTGTTTTGTAACAATTTAATTGTTTTAAATTTAAAATTGTAATTTAAACATCAGTATAAAACCCATGAATGGTGGGAAAACATATTTTGTAATATTAAAACCACCCGGGTCTCCACTTTTGCCATGGCCTCTCTTTTTGGTTAACAAACTTATCCCTCAAGTTTTTCTAAACTTTTACAAAAACTTTCCTCCTTTCCCACTGCTGTTGCAATTTCTAGCCAAGAATTATTGTTAATCTGGTTATTCCTATGATCAGCATGGACGGATCATACAGATGTCTGCAGTCATACCCGTTTCAGACAAAATGTCTTCAAAGTGATTCATATTCAGCTCAAATCAAATGCGGCGCCACGCAAACTGTTCGCCAGTCTCTCAAAAACTTTTGTGCGCTCCACCAGCCGAAATCATGTTGCGCACACCCAAAGCTAACCTCTGCAATGACGTCACATTTGCCACACACACTGAGTTTAATAACAGAAAGCTTATTGGCTGTTGCATGTTGGTCTCATTTGTAGTTGTAATGCCACAAATTAAACTTGGACTAGTGAAATAAAAACTAGAACATCACGAAAACCAAGCAACAACAACAAAAAAAAATTTAAATGAGCATTAGATGTAGCGTTACATAGGCATCAGAAAAATAAGACCTGTAAAAAAATGTAAGACCTAGAACTGCGAATTTAAGACTTATGGCCAAAAATTTAGATTTTTGAATATTAGACTTTAAGACCCTGCAGAAACGCTGTTATAACTGGGAAATTAGGAACGCAGCACAGTGTGTTAATGCGTTTAATCTCTACCTGCAAGTGATAATGATAGTCTTTTCGCCATCCCAGGATGGGTTGTCAGCCATGACCTTTGCATGGGTGGTGACATCCTGAGGAGAAAGCTGGGGCGATTCATTGGGCTGTGTATGGATCCATCCGAGAGGCTCCATTTCCTATGAAAGATAAGGACAGCATTTGAAGGGTTTGACAAGGCTGGGAGGACACAGACTGCTGATAACACTAAATTACATGTGCAAATACACCAAATGTGCATGAGTAAATTCCTGACCTTCAAGTACTCGTGTTGTGGCAGTTGGTTGGGCAGGTGAACGGTCTGATGTGTACCCCACTGTGGCACCATCACAATACAGCGGATCTCCTTCACCTGAGGGTTATCTGGAGGGCTGGTTCCATACAGATAACCTGCAATCTACAGGGGAAAAAATATACAGGCAAAATTAAGTCAAGTAAGGTACTGGATAACACAATATGGGTTTTATTTTCATTTTAAAAATGAAATGTTGTCTTGTGTTCAAAAAGTCATAACAGGAATATAGTTCTTGTAAATTAACAATGCAATTCAAATCAAAATCACAATTCTTATAAAAACTTTTTTTAAAGTGCAGATTATTCCATTGAAATAAAAATGTTTCAATATAACAACACTGTTACTCATAAATTGACACACTGACTTAAGCAAAGAGAAAATTCTCCTAAGATTTATCGATAGTCATACTGTTAGCATGATTGCAAACAACTGATATCATCACAACCCTAAAATAAGTCAAAGCAAAAATATCTAAGACAAGACATGTTCATAAGACAGTTGGTCTAACCTGAGCACGCAGATCTGAGATGCAGATGAACTTCTTCAGAACGTTCTTGGGCAGGATGTAAGTGTAGCCTGTTTCTTTAATGTCATCTGATGACACATAGATGTGGTTGGTACGCAGATGCAAGTTTGCAGCAGAGATCGCCCTGTGAGATGAACAAAACTGTTTAACAACAAACTTTAGCTGTGCTTTAATGACTAAAAAGACCAGAAACATTTCCACACCTAACTCTCCATTCAGTTTTGGAAGAGAAGGTCTGCGTCTCGTAGTTGCTGGTGGTGGAGGTGATGATCTCATCTCCGTGTTTGTTGACTGTGCGAGTCTGAGTGGCCGTAAGCTGAGACTGCTCCTTGGTCTGCTTCTCGATCTCAGCGATCTGCTGTCTCTGCTGGGATGGAGCAGAGATTTCCATTCCCAGGATGATGTCCCTGATTTCAGACTGAGTCAAAGATGCCACATTCACACTGTGGAGAAGATTGAAAATTTACAATCTTGAACATCCCAAAGCAGATATAAATTTTTGTATGCACTCGGAAATCTGCATTTCTTACTTGTTCTTCTTGCCATAGTCAGCCAAGATGAGATCTTTGAGCTGCACTTCCACTTTAATCCACTCCTCATCTGTCAGAGTGGGCCAGATGTGGTGGGGCTCCGTGATGGTGGTCTTGTCAGGCTTCAGGATAACCTTGGCACGGTCATTGTTGACATGAAGTGCTCTTAGGATTAAGATCAAACGAGAAAATGCCTAGACAACAAAAACAGATTTTAGTTTAAGATATCATAGAATTGGTGTAAACCTTAGAAGCAACAAATTTTGCTTTGAAGCTTATATTTATTAAACAGCTCATATTTATTAAGTTTATAGAATAAAAGCTGGATTTACAGTGTAAGATGAGATGGTCTTCAGCCAGTCGTCATACAGATTGAACAAAACCATCTGAGGCTCTGTGGCCTTCAGAATAAGGTCTCCAAACTTCTCCACTTTCAAACAGGCCTGGAAGGGGAGCTGGAGCTCAGAGCCTTTGATTACAATGTTGGGGAAGTCCAGCAAGTGCACCTGGAGAAAAGAGACAGTTGTTAACCTAAGAGTTACAAGAGCTCCAGCACTCATTTTGGTTGCTAAAGGTGAAGTGCCTAACCTCAAGAGGATCCAACATGCCCTTCCTGGTCACAATAATCTGTTTGGGCTGCTCTTCAACAGGCAGTGAACGGATCAGGGCAGCCACTTCTTCAGCAGTCTTCCACTTAGCCAACTACAAAGGCAAAACCAGTGACCAGTCAAGTAAGTGTCACTGACAACACGAAGAAAAAAAAAACTGTGGAAACAATATACAAGTGAGAAACAGACCTGTCCAAGACGCTTTTGTCCAGCCCATACAGAAGTGTGAATGATCTTCAAGAAAAGCTGTCCAGTTCTGGGGTTGAAGATGAAAATGGCTCCATTGATTGGTTTGGTGGTCAAGTTACCTTCAAAGGTCTGAAACAGGATAAAATTTTTATATTTTACTACATAACCCAAGGACAAAACAATAGAAACCACAATAAACATCTTCAAAATGTTGACTTGCCTTGTGGATTGTGACTCTGTACACATTGGTGTCATCTACAAACCAGATGATCTGGTTAGAGAAGAGCTCTCCATAGTTCTGGGAAGACAGGTAAGGCTCAGTGGGCTCTGAAGAGTAGAGTTGCAGACCCTTGCGGATTCTCTCTCTCAGCACATACAGAGCTGGATTGGCCTTCATTATCTTTGCCATTGCCTGCTGGATCAAGGGCTTGGCTCCGGGGAACCAGTTTCCATAGGCACTGCAGAAAATAGAATAAATACTTGAACATCGGTTTTTGGAATGCGTAACCATAAAGGTTGTTCTTGATTGTGACAAATCACATGATCTAAAAATCTGACCTGTGAAGATTGTATGCCAGATCAATGGCAATCAGAACTCCAGTGGGTGATGGGTAAATACTCATGTTGTCAGTGGTGTAGTCCAAGAACTTGGCCCTTGCATATCTCTCAATGTCATGAGAGTCATAGTCACCCCATCTGAGCTGAATGTCAATCCAGAATTTCTGTGTGGTGGTGCTGTCCATTACATCCCTGTAAAAAGAAATGCAAGAATCTTAAAATTGGACATCAATATGTCATTTTCATGTAGGTATAGGGGCTGGCACTATGCATATGTCAACATCCATGAAGCAGAGACATACTTGGAATCTGCTAAAAGTGAGGGGCGTGAGACATTCCACTTGTAGGAGGCAAACAACAGAATGTCAGCACAGGAGGAATTCATCTTGTAAGACTTCCTGGGATGGATTGTCTCTTTTTGGACAGTCTCAATCTCCAAAGCATCCAGCTCTTGGTCAAACACCTACACAGAGCAAACAGGTTTGTTAATGGCACTCACCAGCACAACTCTGAATGATTCAATTGGCAGTTCAACTACAGTTCAGTCTAAAGTTTGAAATCCCAATCCTACAGACTGTAGAGCTGTATTAAATAACAATGAGTCATGTTTATTGCATACTAATGTGACTAATTTTAACGAAGTGTATATTTTTACCTGACAGAGATCCATGACAATGCTCTCATGGATTTTCTGCCACAAGTGAGCTCTGAAGATCTGGATCAGAGAGATCTTGAGGGTTGGGATTTTACCATGCATGAAGATTCCAGTGAGGTCCAACTGCACTTGGAAACCCACATATACCTACAAGAACATCAAGAGAATGGGTGAGTCTAAAATAATTAAAAAAATAACTTAAGATTTCTTAAATATAAATGCAAAGGTTTTTCCAAAGACATACGTTGGCTCTGTTGATTGTAGGAGACCACCACAATGTGAATCGTCGGTTAGGAATCTGGTTTAGACCAGATCTTTGAGCATTAGTGAGCTTCTTCCATTTCATAGACTCTTCAAAACCACTGGCCTTCTCCCTGCAAACATTTGAAATATTGAGTTAATCAACCCTAACATTTTTGGAAAAAGTAATAACTGAACCAAATGCTTACCAGAAGAGACCCTCCCAGGTAGGGAAGTAGGTACCCTTGAACAGTGTGTGCTCAAGAATGCCTTCAACCCCTCCAAGTGCCTGGATCATGTCAGTTCGGTAATTGTTCAAATTCCATAGTTTTCCATCGTGCCTTTGGTGAGTCCACCAGAACGGATTTTGCTTCAGCACCTGAAACATTTAAAAATATTTAAAATAAACACTACCAAACTGAATGTAACAGAAGTGCCACTGCGTTTACCATGCAATTCACTTTTACCACAAGGAAAGATTTTACCTGGTACTGCTTGAAGTCTGTTCTGACTCTCCAGCCCTTATCATAAGCAAGAGTATGTCTGTCCTTCTGGAAGAGGGTGTTGATACGTGGAATACCTCTGTCCCAGGAGTCCTCTAGATCCTCCAGTGTCAAACGTCTGAGTAGCATCAGAATTATATAATTATGTCAAAAACAGCACCATTATCTAGATTAAGGTTTGGTTTAGAGAATAGTACCTGTTCTGAGCAATGGCCTCCTGTCGCTTGAGGGCATATTCAGCCCAAACTCTCTGAGAATCAATGAACTCACTCTCCCATGGCTGGATGTAGCGGTACAGATTAGGAATAAGCTGATCCTCCTCGTGACTCATACCAGAGCGGAAATGAGTGATGCCCACATCTGTCTGTTTGGACCACCTGAGCACACACAGAACTATTCATCAATTGCCTGAATCTGCGGTTGCAAATCAATTTCCTTAATGGTTCTTAACCTTTTTTGGGTTAGCAGCCCACCTATCCATTGTCTAGAGTTTTTTAGCACTCATCACCCAAAAAAGCATCTCACTGATTGCAAAATAACCAATTTGATTTGGCCAGTTTAAATATCATTACTATCAGTGCCCCAGAAAGCAATTCAACAGTTAAAAATGCAAACATGAATTAGGTACCTTATGACAAGCAGCAAACAAGAAACATTCTTATGAATTTCAAGAAAAGAGCTGGAGTTTGTTTAGTAACATCATGTTGTCTGGGTACTACACAAACATTTGCAGCCACCATCAGTAAGCCTAAAGACAACTGATGTAAACAGTCATTGCTGTGGAAATGAGACTCCACCTTACCTAAATCACTCCACACCCTTGAGTTTACCAAGGCAACAGATAAAATGTATTTGGACAGTTTGCTACAAGTGTTAAAAATGACAAGCAGTTACAATGTTTTAGCTTGATTGTAAATCTCTTGTTTAAACTAGCCTCAGGTATCAACCAATGTTCCCTGAATGCATACCTGGGGTGGCACCAAAGCCATTGAGAAATGCTGCTGTACTGATAAAGAAAATAGCAATAAAAACCTCAAAGTACTCACCTAAGGTCAGACTGTGGGATCAGTACGTGTCCCATAGAAAGCATTCCCAATCCACCCAACTCCTTAGGGGTATAAAACACCACAGGAGGGAAACGGCTAGGCATTTTGGAGTTCAACCCAATCTTGATACGGGTTTGGATCTTATTCTCACACTTCACCAACAGGTCCAGAAGCTCTTGAGTGTTGACCACAGCTTCACGGAAGTAGGTCATCAGACCAATCAGAGCAGTGTTCCACTTATTCACGATCTAAGAAAAGCAAAATTATCTAAAACTGTGTGCAAAATACAAGTTTGCTATCTGTTTTAAAAGTGGAATTTAAGGCTTACCTTGGTGAAGGTGGTGGACCCAGAAGCCATTAAAATTTGTCGCACTCTGTTGTGGAACCTTTGCATGGACTCATCATCTACACGCAGGAAACACTGTGCTGTCCTTTCTTTTGTTACCTACAAATGAAGCCACAATTATCCACTATCTTCTCAGAAGGACTAAAAGCCCTGGTATACTTTATATTTATACTGGTATTATTTTTTTTAATCTTCTTTTGAGGGAAAAAAGTTTGAAAAGTCTAAGTGATGGTGTACTGGTTTTTGTAGTAGTCTTGGTTGTAAATGTGTGATTCTGCACAACACAACAATGTCATAATTTTGCTTACCTCATTCTGCAAATTCCAAACACCATCTTTGTGTGTGAACTCCTCATAACTAGTGCGACACTTCGGGAGTATGCGACACTCAAAGCCACACATGTTAAAGAGCAGATTGGGGTTGTCCTTGCTGTACACAGACACAAAACTGTTCTCCCATTGAATTGTGGTCACTGAACGAGGGAGGCGATTCTTAATGTCCCAGAACACAGCACGGCCCCTGTGTGAAAAGGACAATCAATCATACCACGTACATCAGCCTGCGATTTATTGAGAGGTTCAGAAGGACAAAATTCTATGGGACTTACAAGTTGACATCATGTTTCATCAGCCTCATCCTAGCATCTCGAGGCCAGCATTTCTTATTGTTGTACCCCACAATGTTCTCATTGTTGGGGTCCGGGTGCTCAGTCAGGTACCTCTGGATCAAATCTCTGGCCTCATCAGCAGAGAACCTACACAAAGAAAAGCCAGAAGATTAAAAAATATAACTTCATGTATTAAACTGCACAAAGGAAGATAGAACTCCTTTATCTGCACTACTAACCTGAAGAAGATATGAATGCGGTCTATATATCTGCAGTACAGACGGATGGGATGGGCACTCTCAGTGGCCGTATCCTGGAAGCTGAGGAAATCATTGGGCATCTGAGGAGGTCCAGCCATCTCACTGGCTCTGTGCAAACCCAGCACCAGCAGGTCCATCACAAGTCCATAGTACTGCACAATGAAAGAGGCAAACTGCAGGCCGCGAATGATACCGTACGAGTTTGTATGGTTCATGTCCTGTAAAATGAAAAAACAGACATCTAAATGTCAAGCTATGAAATGAAAATTAACTTCTCAAAAGTATAGATAAAATTTGGGGTTTTATAAATGAACTATAATGTGCAAATGAACAGACCTTATAGTTAATGACAACGTTGTTTTTAGCTGTCATGTAATCAGCAATGTTGTGATCAACAATGAGACGCAGAAGCCTGTTTAGCAGCGTCAGATCAATCTTCTCATACATCTTCTCATAGCGAGACTCCAGCATAACATTACATTCGCCCTCTGCAGTCTCCCATACATCCTGCAAGTTGTTGATTCCTGCAACCACAAATATAAATGTAAAACAGTGAAATTAAAGACAAAATTAAGACTCAAATAATTACAGGCATTAAGCAATAATTTTTTTCTTTTTGGCCAAAAAAAAATGTTGATTTAAAAATTATTCCATACTAAAAGAACAACTAGAAATAGGTCAATCTAGAAACAGTAAAATCCTTCTTCACCTTGGCACCATTTGTACACCAGCAGTGGTGGTGGCTCTGTGTCAGCTGGTTTGATCCAGGGTGGGAAAAGCCTACGTTTGTCTGCCTCGTACCACAGGTACTGATCCAGGTATGCGTCAGTGATCTTTTCCAAAGGTTCAACATCATAAACCGGCACCAAGTGACTGTAAAGGTCCATGAACTCGATGCCAACCTGGAGAAGAAAATGACAACTTTAAATGAAAGCTAGGACCACTAACAGGCCAAGAGGAATTCAGTGGTTATATAATTTCAACTGAAATTGTGCTTGCGTGCTGACCTCTTTGAAGGCTCTCTGAGTGAGGAGGTGACGTTTGATTCTGGACAGAGCCTCATGAGGGTTGTCATAGGCCTGCTCAATCAGACCCAACTCCTCACGCTGTGACTGGTTCAGCCTAGACTTTACACTGGGAAAAAAAAAAAAGTCAGAAAGGATGCAATCATCTAAACAACCCCAATAGATTCGCTCAGAATTGTTTTATGGAACTGACCTGTAAGCTTCCTTGAGTCTCTCCAAAGCCAGGATGAGCAGCTTGGTGTCATGCTTGTAGGAGAGAGGAGGAAAGGGAATCGGAGAGAACCGACGACTCTCCAGCCAGTGCACTGTGGTGGTGTAGATGGCCACAGCCTCCTCAGCTGTGATGTAAGGCCCATCCTATAAGACAAATTATTAATTATTCCATGTTTCTTTATGGGATCAGCAAAGTTGACGAACCCCCCCAAAAAAATTTACCTTCAGGTAATTGTGCTGTCTCTCCTGCTCTGCTTTTAGGTAGAGTCGAGTGAGGCGTCCCAGGTTCTTTTTGCACACGGTCTTATCCACAGTAGCCCCTCTTCTGATTCTCTCACGGTTGTAGTGAGCCGTGTTGGTCCACCAGTCAGCTTTAGCCTTCACGTAACGAAGAATCATGTTCTCGATGGGAGTTGGAAGCCCAGGAACCTAAAAAAATTAAGTAACATTCCCTGAAGGATAACCTTTTAAATCTGAAAAAATATTAAAAGCAACAAAAACTCAACAAAACTGTACCTTCCAAGGGATGTTGGCCTTCCAGCATCTCCATGACTCACTAAGGTGCTGCAAGATGGTTCTGGCCTTGTTTTGCTTGATACCCTCAGGCATCATATCCAGGATGTCATGCATCACAGCAGCTCTCAGCTCCAGATCAAAGTGAGATTCCACACGTTGTTTGGTCACAGTCTTGGCAACACCCTTAGAGTGTCGACCTAAACAGCAATACACATCCAATTAGTCCTTGAACAACACCTTTCAGCATCCTTTGTAAATACAAAGCTTGATTTACCCTCAAACTGCCTAGCCAGAAGATTGCCGAGCCACCGCTCCAAAAGAGGGGTGATGCCCCTCATGAAGAACAGCCAGACTCTCCAGCCTGGTGCCCAGAACCCACAGCCTGGACCTTTTCCAACTGGGCCCTAAAAGATAGGTCACTTAAGTTGCAAGGAATAGCATCAATCCAAACAAAATCACAGGAGACCGAAACAATGTTTTTTTTTTAATAACGCCATTAAGTGTTACTCACTGTGTTGAAGCGATAGTAGATGAGATGCTTCAGGTCTTTGCACATTCTGATCTGCCTCATGAGCTTGTACTTGTAGCGGTACATGCCAGTCAGTTGACCCACATGGGCGAAGATGTACTGCAAACCATCAGCAAGCTACAGGAAGGCAGACAAGATTAATAGTGGTCACAAAACTAACAATAAGCTTCACAGAGTGCATAAAAATTGTATTTGTTATACCTGGAAAGCATCAACATTTCCAAGCCTGTACTGTACATGACTGTCCACCACCAGCTTGCTCAAGCGCAGTACCTCACGGCACAAGTGAAACGCATTTCCGAATCTAGACTTTTTACGTTCCTTTGTTGTGAGGGTTTTTACAGGCTTCAAGTTGAAGTTGTAGTCCAAGTGCAGGTAGTTCAGGTTCTTTCTGTGAATCAGCAAGTTCAGCATGTTGTAGCCCTGCCGGCACACCTGGAGTCCGACTTCTACCCAATCCAGCTTTGTTGACTGGAAGAATTTGGTGGCCTTGAAAGAGCGGAACAGGTATCTAAAGAAGAGAAAGTAAAATACAACCATTGTTATATGCATTACAACACACCTTTTTAATTACACCTTGGTACATTCTCTGTAATAGCAGACTCACCTCTTTTTCTGTGCCTTAGGTGGTCTGTGTTTTAGAGCATTCAACACATAGTACTTCAGAAGCTTCTGGTAAGACACACGCACCTTCACAGGCTGGCCTGCAGGACAGTGCTCACGATACCTGGTTGCAGAAGAGAGAGCCTATTTATAAAGTTGTAGTCTTCTTGCAGAATTTCCTAATCCTCACATAGTATGCCAGTCCAGAACGATCGCCACAGAACACATTTTAGTGTGAAATGTAATAAGACACTTTAAATGTTTTTAGTATAACATGGTGTGATCCTACAAAAGATCTGAGACATGAGCACAAAAAATAACAAAAAAATTATGCTTAAACAAAAATGTGCTGTGTGAATGGTTCTCTGCATCATATTTTTCAAAAACCAACCAGTTTTTGACGAGAGGCACATCAATGGCTCGTCTGGTTCTTCCAGAGCGGAGATTGAATGGACGAGGCGCCCACAACAGTGCAATTCCATTGGCGGTGTTGTCAGTGTAAAGAGGTGTCTCCTTTAGGAACGGCTCTACATACTCAGGAAGTTCAAACTCTTCATCATCATCTGGCAGAGGCTCTTGGCTCTACAGAGAAAAGACAACCTTGCAATAATTGTGGATAAAATGCACAGAAGTTTAATTAAAACTGTTTAATTAATTTCTGACCTTGACTGAGTGCCTATGGGAGATGGGGTTGATCAGAGGGTCGAAGTAGAAGGCGGGCAGATCAGGATCTTCAGTCTTGATGAACACCACATTTGGTGTGTGGTACCTGTATAGACCACCACAAAACATTGATTTACGTCAAAACATCAGTTTTTTGTGAACAATTTTCTGTGAACAATTAGGATGAAGGCAAGATAATGTTTCATACCAGGTGAGGTGCACATGATGTGGCAGGTTGTTGTACAAGTAAGGGAATGCAATTTTGTATTCTGTCCTGATTGGCTGTCTGATGATGATCTTGTTTATGTCGTTGAACTCATTCCAGTCTTCATCCCTGAAATGAAAGTCAAGTTAGATCCCTGGATAACATAAGGAATAGCTAATTATACCACAGTTAGGACACAGTACGTACTGGAGGTTAATGTCTCTGACAAGTGGCTCAAATTTTGGTCCTCCTGGAATGGCCATGTTCAAAGCTTTAGATGTGAAGAAAGCTTTCAAGTCAAACAAGTAAAAGTAATTGTCATCCACCAAGTCTGTCAGCAGCTGATTAGCCAATCGATACAGAGTGGACATCATAGGCAAAGTGAATTGCCAACGTCTGTATGTGGTCCCATTCACGTATCTGTGGAAGAAAAAAAAGACAAACCATAAGCAAATGAAGCAAGTAACCATATTTTTTTTATTGTTCCCAACACTCACTTGGTGGTGTCTTTCAGAGGTTGATGCTCATAGAGCCAGTCTGTGACAGAAGAGTCCTCGTCAGGATCCAGCTCCATCTGGATCGCCTCCAGAGGCTCCACATCCAGGATGTTGTCTGCATAATCCAAAGGAGGCTCTTCATCATCAAAAGGTGGGAAACGCATGCGCTTGAAGTGCCGCCTGTCTCTCTTCTCACGACGCATCATGATCCACATTGTGCTGGGGTAAAGAGAAACAGTTTAAACATTATTAATCAATAAAAAATTTACAATATTGCTACAGCTGCTTCCCAAAGAGGGTAGCATAAATCTTTCAATCAAAATCAAATGTTGATGGTTTCCTTCTCAAATGTAACAAGCAAAATAATACATCAAATTGATTAAAATGTTCTTGTTTTACTTTAAATTACAGTAATAGTAAGATGTTTTAACGTTTAGTAATTAATTACAATAATATGACCATTATTACTGCTAAAATTACAGTCACATAACTACAATTTACTGCCCAACCACGCAGCGCTCCAAGAAAATACAACAAATTAGAATTTTAAATGGCTTTAGCCAACATTTTCCCCCACAAATCTTTCCTCTCACACATGACATCACACAGCCACCTACCCCCACTGAGAAATGTACACTGGCTCAATAACCCAAGGGATTTCGTTCACGAAGGATATAGCGCCTGTGATGTGGTAGAGCACAGGAACATCTCTGATCTGCTCCCAGGGCATTGGCATGTTCTCCAGCAGTTTGAGCACTGCATGGGGCATGTACTTCAGGGCCCTGTAGATTAAAAACAACAACAATTACATTACAAAAAAAACTTTGATAATGATATAAAAACCACAGTAAGCTACCCCAGTAATAATGCAAATGTTCTTACCCAAGGTAGACTCTCTTGTCATGACGAAATTTCCTGTTCGTCATGTCACCATGATCCCTGATGATTTTGCGCACATGCTCTGGTGGCATGTCCTCTTTCTGAGCATCCACAAAGCCAAATTTCCTCTTTTCAGAGTAGCGTTTGGCCTGCAGCTGCTGCCATTTCCGAGCTACAACAAAGAGATTCCATGTGAAATAAGTAAACAAACTTTGAGTACAAATTGCATGCCGTTTCAAACCTCGCGAACGCACCCTTCTCTTGCAGTTTCTCCTCAGTCATATAATCTGGCACAGGAGCAACAGCAGGAGGAGGTGGAGGAACACCTGGAGGCATTGGTCCAGGAAGACCTCTGTAGGGGAAAGGAGCTGCCATGGCAGCGTCTACTGCAAGCAGAAACAAAATTTATAAAAAAAAATAAGGTTAGACTGCAAAACATGAGTAACATACAGAAAACAGACAAAAAAACTATTTCAATACACCAAGTCTTTACACGCCTAACGTTACAACAACACCAAACCCTAACTCAAAATTCATTAGAGATCTGTAAGCATAACCTAACAAAATGCTAATTTAATCGTTCTAAAAGAAACTGAAATACGAAAGTACGATAAACTATCTTTAAAAGTACATAATCACATCAACGAATTTAGCCGACTTGACTCGCGCCTCAACTGTTTTCTTACCATGGGGAAATATTCTAGAAACCAATCATTTACACAAGAGAGCCGCTGGGGTAGACTTTTACACATTCTGCACCTCAAGTAACAATATTTAAGATTTGTGTGTATGAATGTATGCAATATGACTCGTTTCTTTGGCCTCGATAACGCATTAGTTAGCATGTTAGCTTAGCTTACCGAATATTACACAACAAGTAACGTTAAACCGTTTCCGCAAACAAACAGTGGCAAATCCTAAGTGATACTTTAAAAGCTTGCAAATAAAACATGCACGAGCTTGTGCATAATGAAATAACTTACAGTTAAAAGCAGTTTCTCGCCAATGAATGTGGTTGTATGGTGGTTTCGTGCTCAGCGGAATGGCGTACTATGCACGTTGTGCGTAGAGTCTTTCCATTCTCCAATGCGCTTACGTATCTGAACGATTCCACCTCAACGGAAATGAGAACAAGTTACGGCTTCAAACGTAAGAAAATGCGTAGGACCCAACTTCCGGATATGACCCCGGATTTGAAATGTCTCTAAAACCCACTTCCCCCCCCCCCCCCCCCCACATTCTTTTTTATTTTATTGACTGCATTAGTCTTCATTTTTATCATTATTATTATTTTATTGACTAGGCTACTTCTCTTGATCTCATTTGTAAGTAGCGTTGTGTAATGATTAAATAATATGTAACGTTACTGTAGAGTCGTCACATTCTTTATTTATACCCTTTCTTCACATTTATCTGAAACTTAATATATATATATATATATATATATATATATATATATATATATATATATATTACCGTTGAACATTGGATATGTACAGTACATCAAATGTTCAACAGTTTTAGTATGGCCTATTTCAGTATATTGAATCTGAAGATGCAACATGTTCCCAGTAGGTGGTGCTGTTGTATGTATTGATATCAAAACGCAACCAATGATTAATGAATTTGATGCCTGCTTCTTAAAAATAAGTAGAAAACTTTCTTCCCGTGTTCGTGTGGGTTTCCTCCGGGTGTTCCGGTTTCCCCCACAAGTACAAAAACATGCGCTATGAATTGGGTAAGCTAAATTGTCCGTAGTGTATGTGTGTGAATGAGAGTGTATGGATGTTTTCCTGTGATGGGTTGCAGCTGGAAGGGCGTCCGCTGCGTAAAACATATGCTGGATAAATTGGCGGTTCATTGTGCTGTGGCGACCCCAGAATAATAAAGGGACGAAAAAGAAAATGAATGAACAATGTGGTGTTTTGAACACTTTATAATATTTCCTGTTTAATTTGATCAATTTATTTCTTTGAGCAAAAATAAGACTTTTATACATCTTTATCATGTTTTAGGAGAGAAAAATGCTATAGTAAAGTAATTAGGAGTAGTAATTAAATGTATTGTTTATAAAGTCAAAAGAAACTAATGGTGAGAAATTCTGCTGGACAGTTGCAAAAGAATAAGAACGAGACAGGAAATAGGATGAAATATGTGATGCTTCCTTTTTTTCTCTAAAATAGTTGTTCCAGTTATTTTCAAGAGTTATTCTAAACGACCTCTTACATAACGGTTGCAGTTCTGTTTACCAAGTGAGTATGCTTAAGTTTGCCCTGCGCTTCACCTGTTCTCACCCACCACACCTCAAACGAGTCCACGATTTCCCTCTTTTACAAACAGGATATCATTAATCCAGCATTCAGTCTCAGTCTAAACCATCTGCAGTTGATCTGTGTTTGCATGATCTTTAATTCCCTGTTTTTTTGTTTTTTTTTGCTCTTTTTTTTCTTAACCAAGACAACCAAAGCATTATACTGTCATCAGATAAAACCTTCCTATGTCAGCTTTTTACAACTCACTAAATGCTTTGCTGACAGGGATCAGTGTCTTTACCCAAATATAGATCATACTGTGCTCTGGGATGCCAAGGCCACTCTTTCCTGTTGATGCCCAGAAATCATGAATGTCTCAACTGAAGTCACAGGTCAGAGGATGTGAGTCTCTGTCATTTCCCCTTGTGGCAATCACAGTTTCAGGGAGTCGTATATTGTGATTTCAAAGCACTTAAGATGTACTATAAACTTGTAGACAGATTTATTTCTAAGAGGAACTCTCCAGCAAACACGCAGTCTTTCCATAGCACTATATGGTTCCTTCTTGATTATAATTTTTTTTATTTTCAATTCCCTACTTTTAAAAATAATAACAATCATACGTTTTACCATGATTTAGAGAAGACACCCACACAAATGTCTTTCAGTGTAACAATAGTACTACTGTATATATACTCTGTTATTTCAACCCAAATTTTGGGAAAATATGGAGAAAACCAAAAGTTTGGTTTAATCTGGAATATAAATTTAATGTAAACAAATCATACACTGTAAAACCCAAAAAGTTAAGGTAACTCAAACCATTTGAAGAAACCAATTGCAACAAACCATTTAAGTAAAAAAACTAATCCACTGTGAACTTAATCCATTTGAGTAAAAGAATCAATTTAAGCACAGTAAAACTCAATAAATGAAGAGAACTCAAACCAAGTGAGTACTGTAAAACCCAATAAGTTAAGGCAACTCAAAGCATTTGAGGAAATCGATTGCTACAAACCATTTGAGTTTGAAAAAAAAACTAATCTACATTAGTACTGTGAACTTACTCCATTTAACTTAAAGTAATGAGGTATTTAATTAACTCATTACCTTCAACACTGAGTTTAAAACTTTTTAAATGAGCAGAATTAACTTTCTGTCAATTTTGAGTTAACTACACTCATTTCATTTGATAACGTTGAATGTTAGGTTTTAAAAAATACAATTGTCAAAATCTTCATACTTCACCGTCTTTCAAACCACTTTACTAATTAATTAATTAATTCGTTCATTTTCTTTTCAGCTTAGTCCCATTATTAATCTGGGGTCGCCACAGTGGAATGAACCGCCAACTTATCCAGCATAGGTTTTACGCGGCTGATGCCTTTCTAGCTGCAACCCATCACTGGGAAACATCCATAAACACTCATTCACAAACATACATACACTACGGAAAATTTTAGTTTACCAGATTCACCTACACCGCATGTCTTTGGACTTGTGGGGATAACGGAGCACCCAGAGGAAATCCACAAGAAAGCTGGGAGAATATGCAAACTCCACACA
>CAIGQZ010000379.1:12387233-12438539 GCA_903798205.1 Danio tinwini
CAGTAAACTGGTGTATTGTAGTATAATATATCCTATAGTTGTTGAGAACTTAGTGTATTGGGTACATTCTAAAAAATGCCATGCAGTGTTGGGTCAAGTAGGAATAAACTCAGAACTGGATTATGTTTTTTCAATTAGCATTGCCATTTTATTGAGTCTTACCAGAGCAAGTACAGAAATACCCCCACAGATTCATTCAAGTTTTCTTTTGTTTTCCACTTTTGTCAAATCACTTAGAACTGTATTGTTATAAAATGTCAAATGGCTTTTGATATGGAGAATATAGTCAGCATTTTGTATCTCTGCGATGTTTTTCCTTCGACCACATCTTAATGTTGAGAAATTGGTCTGGATTGCTGCAGTACACTCCAAGGAATGTAGGGTGTATACTAAAATCTGTCTGTGTGTGCATGGAAAATGACCATTAACTCTGACAGAAGTTTAAATGTTTCTTATGGATTGCATAAAAGTTCCAAAGGAAACACTCTGGTTGATTGTGAGTGTTACACCCGCTTCATTCAAATATGCTCCATTTTTCTTCTTTTAGTCGACTTGTTTTCTTCAGTTTGAAGAGCTTTCTCCATTGTTCATTTAGTCTAGTGTAAGACTGGAATCTTGTTGTTAAGAATCTGTTTTGCATGTCTTTTCTAGTTTGAGAACCATTTGAGTTTAGTATCCATTTAATAGAAGTTGGAATGGAATTCTACTTGGATGAGGAAATGACACAGAAAATTTCAGAGCCGCATACTTTTCCTGACTTTCTGGCAAGGTCGTGTCACCCTTGCTGGCCATGTTTGAGATTAAGAGGGAGGTACATTAAAGGAGTAGTTCACCTAAAAATGTCAGTTCTGTCATCATTTACTCACTTTCCACTTGCTCCAAACCTTGGAGTGTCTTTCTTCTTTCTGTTGAACACAAAGGTAGATATTTTGAAGAATGTTGATTGGCATTAACTAATTTAGTCAATAATGGAAGTCAGTGGTTACCGGTTAAATTCCTTAAGGTATCATAATGTTTATGTGAACTATACTTTACATAAAGACAAAAAATGCTGTACTATTATTAATAAAGTGATAAAGGCAGGAACAGTAAGCGGTATGCCCATTTCCACTTGACCGGTGACAGGAGACATGGACACTCCCTTTAGTACAGCCTGTCTGTCCGACATTGCCTTGTCAACAGGATACAACCTTTCCTCTCGGTTCAGCCGGTCGGCACAAATGTGCTTAATGTCGGTCCAGGGTTTGGTGGAGAGCAGAATCGATCACTCCACCCTCTGGCTACAGCAGGACACTGCACTTCAGATGCATTATATCAGCCGTTAGGTCACCTTGACATGGGAGATTGTCTTTCAGCAGTGTTTATTGATATGCTGGAATGTTTAGACGTGGCTTTCCTTTCATGGTGTGTGTGTAGACTGAAAGAAAAAAGAGATGCTCTGAATTAAATGCAGTGATTCTGTCATTGCCATTTAGAGATTTACATTTGGAATAGCATAAAAAAAGGGATTTATTTATTTAGTCCATTATTTATCCTTAGTCCATTATTTATCAGGGGTCACCACAGCAGAATGAACCGCCAACTATTCCAGCATATGTTTTACACAGTGGATGCCCTTCCAGCCCCAACAAGTAAAAGTTTGTAAATGATGAAAGAATTTTCAGTTTTGGGTTGAATTATCTCTTTAAGACCATGCAATAAAATTGAGAGAATTGTTAATTTGGGCTGAATAATGCCAAAACATGTGCATCTGTATATACAGTATTTTGTTGAAAATTTTGTGAAATCGCCATAGAATAAAAAAATTATAAATTAATTTTAAATAAAGAAAAATTCAATAAATCTAATTATATTAAATAAATAAATAATAAAATCCAATATGTAAACGATATAAAAAGGTTTTTGATAAAACTTTTTTTATTTACATTTTTTTATTAGATAAAACATTTCATAAAACTTTAAAACGACCAAAAATATGTATGGAGAAACGTAGAAAATTATTAAAATTACAATATTATCTTAATTACACGTAAATAACACTGCAATCTACACCAATGTGCTCTTGGTAAGTGCTGTTGACTGTGTTGTTTTCTTCTATGCTCTCAGTAGAGGGCGTTATAACGCTTACATGCTCAGTTTCGAGTAACGCCTACTTTATCTCAAATGTCCATCATGCCTCAAGATTAATGCATTTATCAAAATACAACGTTATTTTTCACTAAAACCACACATACAATAAGCATGTGCATTCTGAATTAGCGATTATTATTTTTAAGAGCAAGATGTGGCCTGTGCTCCTATTTTTGTATTTAAATATTATATATAATGATACTGAATGGAATAAATAGGCAATCTTAATTAAAAATCCCCTGATTTTCCACTCAAAACTCCCAACTTTTACTGTACTGTAGTGAAAATCCCCAAAATACATAGTATTTTATTAGTCGTGAACTTCCTGGTCGAGTGTCTCTCTCGTGAGAGTGTGTGAGAGAGAGAGAGAGAGAGAGAGAGAGAGAGGGCGGCTGCCGGTTGGTAGTGGTAATATATTTCTAACATTCGCTTCAAGCCAGTTCTGGATTAATGTCCTTTAGCATAACGTTGGTTACTTAACCAGAGCATGACTCTCTGTTTATTTACAATCAAATCTCCTGTACTCTACATCTGCCGAAGCGACGTAAAAGCGGATTTTTAGTGCCATACAGAGATAAATATTAAGTTCGGTGGGATTCACACAGGAGAGAAAAGTGCAGATTACAGCTGAAGTGAGAGAAGTTGTTTCCCATCACCGCCGAGTTTCTCTTATGCAGTATTACGGTGGTTTTGGACGTTGCGGGATTTGAAGTTGGCGTGTTTTATTCAAGGTAAGTGCTTGACGCGCCATTCATTTAATTCAGAATCAACGCACGATGTCAGTTTACGTTTCATGACGTATGGGTTTTAAATTCACACGTGTAGTGTCTGTCCGTGTTTCCATAATATTTGTTTCTAGCACATTTGCTGTGTTCAGTAGATGAATGAGTGAATCGTTTAAAACGGTTCGTAAAATCGGTGTAAATGATTCGTTTGAGAATCGGTCAGAACAGTTCTCTTTCGGACATATCCGATTCGTAATGAACTGAGCTTTCAAATGAACACAAACAACGACAAGTATTTGTTAAAAAGCGCATATAATTACAATAATATTTATTATTATTATTGTTATTATTATAAAAACTAAAGTAATACATGTGATTGTCATAACTTATCTGCGTTAAAGCGTTTATTTATCTTTTTCAGACTGTCAGTCCAAATCCGATTTTTTGTCCACACCTAAGTAGAATCTGTTTCGCAAGTGTGAACAGAAAATGTAAAATATTTGTTACTACTTTTACAAATGGAAATCAATTTCAGATATCCGATTAAACCAAATAACAAGCTGTAGTTTTTGTAGCTGAACCATGGTAACCACAAATTAACCATGCTTTTGTCACATTATAGCCAAAGTTTAAACATTTAACCATAGTTTAAACATTTTTAGCAAAACAGATTATACAAATAGTAATGTGCCATAGTTTTAGCACTTTAGAACTATAGCACTTTTAATAAATAAACCATGTCTAATTTTAGTAAGGACATTTATATCAGATTTCAGTCTGTATACATAAATTATCTAAACAAGCTTTAACTGTTCAGAATTGCTCACTTAACAAAACTGTCATATTTATTATTACTGTTTTTCACTTAGAGACTAGTGCTCTCTATGTCTAGACAGTATTTTAGAGCATCAGGTGTGTCAGCTCTCTAGGGTTTGATGCACAGCAACTGTCATTTGTTTATGACCACTTAGATCACCTACTTCACTCTGTTATTCATGAAAATACTACCCTAACCTGTTCACATTTGATTCAAATGCATGATGGTAATACAAACAAACCCCTATATCCAAAGCTTTTGTTCGGGAGTGATTTGGGCGGTTTCATACCACATTCTTTTCAAGACTCTAATGGACAAAGGGAGTTGAAGAAGACCAAATGCTAATCATTTGTCATGCCAAAATAACCTCCCTTAGACTAATTACATTAGAGCCTCCACTGGGAATATACTCCGCATCACCTCAGAGGTCAATCTTGTAAAATTGTGTTGAATTTGTTGTTTTTGTGATACTGCACTAATAAGAGGATGTTGCTTTCACCTGTGTGGCAGAGCAGCACTGCGCTGATGACATCTTAAGGTCACTGACAGGTCGTGTCCTCAAGTGTCCTCATGCACATTCCCCTTTTGCATGTCATTCCTGTTTCCATGTGTCGAAAAACCTGGCAAAGACGTGTCTGTCAAGTTAAATGAATTGCTTGCAGAGTTGCAGTGGGAGATCTGTTTTATTGCGCAACACTGGATTGATGGTGTAACTAGTATAATTGACAACATTTAGGAGCTGACAGTTGCTTGGTCTTCTATAAATGGTTGAGTAATGCTTTAAACGTGCCGGATTAGGGGTGTGCATGTGCTGTGTTCCATGAAATGTGGGTTTTTCATTTCAAATGTTAGTGTTGAAAAGATTAGTCTTGTAAAACTCAAAGCAGTTTTATGTAAATGGTAGAGTATTGTACCTGTGCAGCCTGATTTTTCTAACCATGCATACAGTGTAATTGCAGCTCACATGTGCACTTTGAATTGTTTGAGAACTACTTCATTTGTTCACAAAGTTTCAACACCAAGCCTTTCTTTTAAAATCGGATAAAAATCTTTGGCGATGGAAAAAACAACAGTAAACATCTCATCCACCCATGTTAATGAGTGCATTATTGAGAGCAATAACAATTTGTTTTACAAGTTCATTTAAATAAGTAGAAAGTAGGGCTGGCAAATTATTCGAAGTTGATATTCATGCATGTTTTGTCAGTCAAGTCGGTTCTAGTAAACCTTCAGCACATGCTTTCAGATGGAGCAGCATTTACTACACAGTGCCATAGTTTACTGATAAGTTATGCAAAAATTTTTTTCAAAATAGAAATTGATTTAATTAGAAAATAATTGAGATTGACATTGAGATAATTACTGTGATATTGACAGCGTTTGTATAGCTTCTCAATGAACTATGTGCTTCTGAAGGTCTGCATCCCCTCCAGGAGCCTCCGGTCGGGGAGCGAGCACCAACTTGTCGTGCCATTGCAGAGAGGCTGTCACTTTCCAAAACCTTTTCATTCAATGCTCCATGCTGGTTGAATGATCTTCCCATTCCCACTTGGGCTGCAGATTCACTGGTATCCTTCAAATGACAACTAAAAACACATCGCTTCCAAGAACACCTGAACCCCGGTGAATAAAACCAAAACCACCTGCAGAAGCACTTTCTCTCTCTCTCCCTCCCTCTCTCTCTCTAAAAAACACTCCTACTCTAGCAGTAAAATCTCTGAGCACAAACAAGTTGCTAATTATAACTAGCACTTATTATATGTATTGTCTCTTCTTGTTAAATCACTAAATACCTCCTCAATTGTACGTTGCTTTGGACAAAAGCATCTGCTAAATGTAAATGCGTATTAAATGCTGCACGTGAAATTACATGAGACAATCTCATGGCAATTCGTAACTTTTTGAGTTAATGGCTAATTCGTATGAATTCGTACGATCTAATTTGTACAAATTAGTATGATTTACTCATACTCATACTCAATGACGGTTGGGGTTAGGTGCCACGCCACCTTTTTAAAATCGTACGTTTAAAAATCTTACGTTTTCGTACGACTGAATTAGACTGAATGTTAGCCACTAAACTGACAAAACGTTAAATACTTACGTTTCCTCGTGAGATCAGGCTGAATTACCACATAGAACAACATGTTTTTACTCTAAACTCAGTTCATAAGTTCAGTTGAGTGTATGAAATAAATCTTTATAATAACTGAGTATGTGTATTTGGAGTTTCTGTGTGAGAGCGCACTTTGGTTTTCGTAGGAGATTTACTACTGATCACACAACCATGCTTTCCTAACAAGATGTGCATGACAATAACAGCTTTGCTCAATCGTGTTTGTGATTTAATTTCAATTAATTGCATAGCCCTAGTACAAAGACATTTTATCACTCAACCTTTGTAGAGTAAAAGTGCAGATTATTTTTATTGTGCATGTGTTGATGTCAAATTGAGTATACATTCAAAGGCTATGAGATCATGTGCGCTAATGTATACTTACATTTGTGGAATATTGCATTATTATAAATTATTTAAATGTGCTGCTTGTTTTTTTTAATGAATGTGAATGTGTAATCTTTAATCAAAACAACTCTGCACTTTCCACTTGCAAAGATATCTCCAACACTAGTGTGAGGGTGGGATGACATGTCACTCACATGAGATTGACCAATAGCAAACCACACTGATCCCATTGGGCAAAATCAAGTCCTGCTCAACATTTTTATTTATCAAAAAGCAGTTTCACGATTTTCAAAGTCTTGTCAGTTCAAGCTCTTGATAAATTTTGAGTTTCCGAGCAAATTCACATGTTGCTTTTCTGTCAAAAGCATGCAGAAAACATCCAGATTGACATAATGTTGGTAATATTTCTGTATGCACTGCTGGATATGAAATGGCATGTGTATCAGTGTATCTAAGTAGTGAATCCACATCTTTCGGATATGGAGACGACACACTACTAAGCAACTTGATCACTAGCATTAGATAGAGTCCATAAACAGCGCTTACTTATAAAGAGAGTACTTGCTTTGTAACTTTGCAGATCTTTTTCATGCTCAAACAGCAATATTACACCCTAAAATAAGTTCAATATATAAAAAGCACAATAGGACTCCTTTAAGTCATCCCTGCAAAACTGATTAACTCAGATTTGTAATAGATAGTTTTATGACTCTGTCAAAGGGAAATACTTTGGGATAGGGCATATTTTCAGAGCAGTGGGACTCTGGTTTTTGGTTAGAGGACAACTTTGTGCTTAAACTATTTTCCAGCTTCCCCAGACAATTAAGTTTGTAGGTCTGTCAGCAGTGAGCCATGTAAGTGTACAGTGTGTGTCTCATTTTCCATCGTGCAAAATAAAACATAGTCATACTTTGTGTTGGACAACACTTGCTGTATTGGCTGTTGACTTCTTGTTTAGTCTGTTTCTAAATCTTCCAATTACTCTCTGTTCATTTTGTTTATGGAGATGGTGAGATTGTGAAAGAATATTTGGTTTGGGGTGGGAGAGCTGGTGATGTGTGTGTGTGTGTGTGTGTGTGTGGCTGTGCAAACCCAGCCCTTCCTTCATTGCTGGTCTGTCAGCTGTCAACGTGTCCCAGAGAGATCTCAGAGGGGATACACCTGCATCTCAGATACTCAGAACAGGAAGTTCTCAGGGTTAACCAACCGCTGGCTTTAAGCTGAAGTTCTGCATTTAGCTGACTAAAATTGTAGCTGATTATTTGTATGAAACACTATTTACTTCATAATGCACTTTTTGTCTATGTAATCTTTCATCAAAATGTTCAAAATATTCAAGTCCCACACTACTTTTGATCGTGTTGAATATCCTGTTTTAAAGCTTCATTGCATTGCCGAAGCAAAATAGTTTTGTGAAAATCTTTGATGTTTTAGCTCAACATTGCAGGATCTTTCTTCAGTAAACAAAAGCATTCATCGTGTAATTGTGTGGTTTGAAATGTTTGCATGTGGAGTATGAGTGGTGTTAGCATTGATAGCTTATTTGTTTACTGAATGAACAGCAAAGCAGGTTTTAATCTAGATTTAGTGCGAGAACTGAAGAGTGTTGGAGGTGGAAAGAACAGAGGATAAGAAAGAGACTGTGGACTTGTGTGAGTAAATGTCTTTATGCCCTGTGGTGAGTCATGAGCTCATTGTAGGATCTGCAGTTTTTCTTAATTTAGTTGTGGCTTTTCCACTTGAAGTTTCCCATTGAAGGCCCTGCCCTTGGACTCCGTTCTGCTCCATATCAGGGAAAAAATGCAAAGGCCAGAACAAAAACTTTTATCTATAGCTCTAAAAATGCATGGTTCATTTTAATGATATTTTTGTTCTTAATGGTCATTAAAAGTACTGTAATTGCACTGTGGTTCAGGTACGTTGATGTACATTAGTGGAAAAAACTTTGAGAAGTTTGATATTAGCAATATTTTCTCTTTTAGATGTGAACACTACCGTTTCAGTCACATAATAAATATGTCTTAGTACTTTTTTTGGGACACTGCATATAATAATATTAAAAAGATTAGAAACTTTTGGGTCTTAAACAGACTACGAGAAGAAGTGAGAGATATTTTCTCTGAATAGACCGTCAGTCAAATGTTTTCACTTATTCTCGTTGAATGAGCAATGAGTCATTTGAGATTGCAGATGTGTTTACCCAGTCCTATTATATGACTTGTGCTGACTGTGTGTTTTGGGAGCTTAAGATCCTGGTTCACAGTGACACACATGCACAGACTACTGATTAACCTGATGGTGTGATATATTCTGTAATCCATCTGCGATCCTTTCACTGAGGCTTACAATCTTCGGTGATTGACAAGGACGGACATTGGAGCTGAGGGATTATTATAACACAAGCCAAGGTTACATTCCTTGTTCCAGAGGTGCAATTTGAGATGAGTTTACAGCGGTGATTGCCTCTTTTCACTGTACATCCATATTACTTTTCATCCATTGTGTTCCAGCATGCAGATTTGAACATGGCAAACACACTGTTTTTTCCTTCCCAAGCACTTATGACCTGGTGCCCTTAAAGCATGAGAATGAAAGCCATTCTATGGGTTATCTTGTGCATGGTACCATTTTTCACATGCTTATGTCCTGTTAACCTCTTGGGATAAATCATCGTTTCAGAGCTGGTCTTTATCAAACCTTTGAAGTGATCACTTTATGAGCTCCTTTTGCTTCTCACGATCACATTGAGATCTGTAAGGCATGGGTTAACCTTTAACCAGTTTCTCTCCTGCATAAAGATAAGTCATGCAATCCAGGCCAGGTGTGGCCTTAACCCAAACCACAGAAATATGCATATGGTGTCTGAATGTTCCAGAGTTGTTGTCCATTTTTGACGAATCTTTTGTCTTCATAATGGCAGTGGTTGGAAAATCCATAAAGGACCTCCCTATACAATATCTACTCTGTCATAGTGCTGTTTTAAATAAAGCAATGTTATTGCTACATTTGAAGCAGGTGCTGTTTTTCATTTGAATGTCATAACTAAGCCTTATGGTTTCAGTCATTTGGAAAACATGGATGAAATTACAGAATCCAGTCGTAAAAAATGTAATTGTCAATACTGTAATAGGGCTGCGCATATATGATGATATATATCAATCAATGGACAAAATAAAAAGTCTTTTGTTTCTTATTATGCTCTATTGTTTATTTTGTGGCGTCACAAAATACATGGTTTTCTGTAATATTTTATATGAGCTATTACACACCATTGCAGGGATGCAGACAGAAACATCAGTAACAGCATCTTGAGAAAGTTGCAATCTTGAAAGTACAATGTTTACAGTTTGTATTTTATTTAGCAATATTTGAAAAAAATATGACGGACATGGTTAGTGTTTTATATTTTAGAAATATTTATTTAATATTTCTACATTTTTATCAAACATTTGCCCCTAAGTTTTAAATAAAGTGAGAAGTATGATCACATATGAATGAATAAGTGTCTGATTATATACCATAAAATGTAAAAAAGAAATTATCTTTTACATGTGATCAGTATATACACTGCTTGTTCAAACTACTTATTTAAAATCAGCTAAAACGTCACAATTCTGAAGATTTGGGGGAAACTTTATTGTTTTGCATTCAATCTACTAAAATTAGCTACATTAAGTTAATGGATTTATGTTGGGACAACAATAATGAATTGTGTGGAACCCTACATTTTCAACAGTGTATAAACTATTAATTGATTAAATTTGTAAAAAATAGTATTACAGTATATTGTGATCGATATAGTTGTCAGGATATATATCGTGATATGTCATTTTTGTCATCACCCTGCCCTATTGTATAATGCAGAATGTCGCAGAATTTGGTGAAGGTTTTAAATGATGAAGTCAAAAGTAGGGCTCTGTACTCGCATACAAAAAAAGTCAACCCACGTCTGTTTAGCATTACTGTAGAAGTGCGAAACTGGACACGGCACACCTTAAGAAAAAGCTGAGCTGGCATTTACAGTCATTGTTTGTTTATAATCACTTATTTTTGGAGTTAAGAGTCACAGTTCATAGGCTTTTGTGGCTTATTATTGGGGGCTTCTTTAAGGAATTTTATCGCATGTTGATAGCATCACAAATGCAGTAGAGTGTGTGAAGTCTAGTCCTGGCATGTTTCAGAGCAGTCAACATCAGATTTCGATTTACCATGCCTACTATACACCTCATTAAAGCACCTCATTTCCCAGACATGGCAGTTGTTACCAGACATGGGGTGACTCAAAGTAAAAACAAGTGATTACCTAAGGAAGATATGCAGCCATTAGCTCTTCCAGACAATGAAGGGTGTTTATTTTTATGTATTTCTTCACTGGAAAAGAATGGATGAACGATGTCCTCAGAATTTGATTTGTTGTCATAGATATTGAGCACATTGCAGTTGTCCTCCTTTTTGATCATGCTTTACCTTAAGTTAATACATTTTAGTTTTTTGATTTTTTTTTTTCAAAGAAATTATATATATTTTTTAATCTAGTGTGTATTATTCAGCAAAAATGAGAGTAAAGACAGTTACAAAAGATTTCCTTTTAAAAAAACATTTGTATATACTTCAGCATTTCTTGGAAAAAGTTGTGACCCAAAATATTATGATGCACAGTTGTTCGCTTTAGTTTTGATTTGAAACATAAATAAATGTTTCTTGAGGAGCAAATGATCATTATGATTTCTAAAGTAACCCAAGTGACCCTAGGGTAATGAAAAAATTTACAGTTACAAAAATAACATTGTATTTAAAATATATGAAAATAGACACCAGTTATATTTGAAGGTCTAATAAATTTCATTTTATTACCTTTACACTGTGTTTTTAATGATATAAATCCAGCCTTGGTGAGCATTAGAAACTTTAACCACATACTTTAAAAACAGAGATGCCCAAACTAGGGCCTGGGGCTCAAAGTTGGCCCATGATAATTTTTGATTTGGCTCGCCATCCCATTTGAGAAGAGAGGGGGAATGATAGGGATGGATTCGAGATTGTCAATTAAAATTTAATGTAATCCAATTTTTGTTTGTTTGTTTAGTTTGTTTTATTGTTAAAAGTTAACTAAAATTAAATGTTTCAATTAAATGAATCAGATGGTCAATGTACATACTGTCACCCGACAATCTTGAGACTTTGGTGAGCAAATCAAGTCAAAGGCAGATTCTGCTTGAGTGTATTCAACATTGAACTCTACTGTGTTATAAATGTGATTGTTTTTTTTGCAATAAGATATCATTTAAAAAGTTACACTGCATTAATACAATTTAAAGTAATGTTTTCAATTTATTTTATAATATTATAAAATAAATTAGGAAATTAACTATGGTTAACTTGAATGTAAAATAGTTTGGTAGATTTACCGTCGGCCTACGGCTCTCAATGATATTTGGTTTTTGGCCTTTTATACGAAAAAGTTTGTGCACCCCAGCTCTAGAACAATAATGTCCTGTCAAACAATAATGCTAAACTTAGTTTTGTCTAATGCAAAAATAGCAAATACCCTTCCTCATGTGTACTCGATTAGACAAAATGACTCGAGTGCCCTATTATGTGTATGTCTATAAACTCTCCCATTGGGTCAGCAGTAACACTGTCCTAAGGTTGTTAGTCCTTTTGCCCTTCCCTAAGGAAACTGCTGGTATCTCATAATTATGGCTGTAATGTGTGGAATGAATGGGTGTGGCGACTCTGGGCCTTCTGCTTGAAACTCTTACATTTACGCGGCAACCAAGTGTCTGGTCAGCTGCTGACCGTCATGCCAAATGGTCTGCAAGTGAACATTGTGTTTATGTGCATTGTGTTCGCCTCAGCCTATGACTTGTATTTGAGCTATGCAGGATAATGAAATGAGGTTGCCATGCTTAGTCATAGCTGAGATGTTGTAAGAGGATGTTGTAATAGGCCGTCTTGTCCTTTCAGCATGTTCCTTTGGGAGCAAAAGATTTTCACAATGGAATTGCAAACGGTTTGCTTCATCTCATGACTTCAGTTTTGTTCTTCGGGATTAGGTTTTAACATGACACTTATGAACCCGCAAATGTACATTCTTTAAGTTATTTATGGACTGTTGCATTGATTCATTAAGGCAGGCTACAGACTAGACTATATTAGTGTGGTTTTGGCTTGATTGGTCTAACATACACTGTAAAAAAAATATCTGTTAATTTACAGTTTCTGTATTTTGAGAAGTGTTTTTTACATTTATTTATGGTTGTGAGTTTAATTGTGGGACATTGATCTCTGCTCTGTCGACTTTTGATGTTAAAAATTTAGTTTACAGTTTAACAAAGTAACTTTTTTGACATTTTAGTAGTTTAAAATGATATATAGAGAAAAAATACATAAAACTGCTTATTTATAGATATTTTTTTGTTCATAAATGACAAAGGATGATTGTACACAACCAATGTCACATGTGGGACATCTCGATTGCTAATTTTGGGGGGCTTTTTTAACAAAACGTGCCACTTGAGAAGCCGTTTATGTTTTGCACTCTTGGTTACAGAAGTCAGTAAATAGTATCACCTTTTCAGTGACATGATCACACACCTTTTAGATTGACAAGTAGCGTGTTCTCTGATTTGTTTCTTATGTGTGAGACATCAAGAATTTAGAAGTCAAACTTCCATAATTGACACCGTGACTATCGTAACAGACAAAAATATCATGTAGTCTGAACCTGGCAAGTCATGCTTGCTTAAGTACACAATGACGTCCAGGTTGTGCATCATTTAGCATTGCACTAACAGTGGCTTCGAATTCAAATTCAATGAATTTGAATTGATGTAACAAAGAGAAATTTGCATTGCAACGTCATTAAATAAAATTTTTAAATCAAGTCGTATAATATTTTTCTAAGGTTTAAATGTTTCTTGATGGTCTTTAACTCCAGCAGAGGTGCATGGCTTTAGAGAACTTTTGAACTTATAATGAGTATGTGTTTATATTGCATTCCATTTGAGTAGGACAGTTTGAGGTGAGAGGGGCAACTGTGGGCTGCCAAACTCTGAAATCTGCAACTGTTCTTTGTGTTTTGTAAGAAACAGTCTGATTGTTGCCAATCATGTTCACTGAAGAAGCATAAAGCAATGAAAACAGGAAGGTCCATCATCTGTATTTGGGCAAAATCTTCAAGGATTGTTATGCAGTTCATTTCCAGTGGATGTGGGGTTGAAAATGAAATATCAACATCTCTAATTGCCCTCTGTATTCAGCTCCCTTGACCTATCAGTAAAGGAAGAGATCTCGGATCACACATTAACAGATACTCAATGCTATAAACAAAACAGAGCAGTACAATATTTTTTTTACCTTTTTGCAATGCATGAGATAAAAATGGGGATGAAAACATCTAAAAACTAGTATTGTTCATTTAAGGCTGAAAGAGAAAATGTTCAAGCAAATAATACCAATACCAAAATACCAATAAATACCAATAGAAAATAGCAAAATGTGATCTGGTAGTCATACAAAAAAAAAGTCCAAGGCACTCAACGTAGGTGAAAAAGTTAAAAATCCTTTATTGACATGGCTATTGTTTTAAAAATTATTGTAAATTCACAATAAAATATAATAAAAAACAACATTAGCATTTGAAAAATACAGTTTATTTTTGTTTAAATAGGCACATTACTGTAGAAAAAATGTCACATTTATTTTATTTTTGTGTTTACTGCTTATTTTGACAAAATAGTGTAGAATATCTGACTCTTCTTATTGGACAATGATGCAAAAGAAACAGCTTGTTAGAGGTCAGAGAAAGAAAAATGTAGAAGGAGGTGGCTGTGTCATCACTGTTTCATCCTCCATCCGCTGACATTGGATAGAGGCTGGAACACTTGTGGGAACCCCCTGTCCCACGCTCACAAGCATAACCTGCCCATATAAGGCATTGTGGGTATTCTAAGATCTCGGAGGAGGAGACTTGAGGCCACTGCATTGCCAACCCAGCTGCTCTATATGAAAGCAATGGGAGATCCAGCTGGCCCTCAACAGCGCTGCTGTGCTGCTTTTCAAACCAGGCCTGGAAAAAAGAAGGACCGCTTGGGGGTTGGGTACAGGGCTTTTGCATGAGTCGGATGTTTGGAGTTCCTCTGACGAGTACAGTCTTGTCTGCACCAAACTTCTTTGGTGAGAAAAATAAAGGCTGTAGTGAAGTAATGCTTGCCACTTGCCCCCCTCTTTCCCAGTAAACCTGTTGGCTGCTTTACACGTGGGCTTGACAGTGGTGGTCCCGCCCCTAAATATGTTGCTCCACTCACTATAGCAATAAAGATAACTAGAAAGGTGTGTGTAGGCATGGTACAATAACTAGTTTCATGGTTTAAAGTCAAGGTTTTAAAGCTGCTACAATTTCCTGTTATACGGTTCCCATGGTATATGTAAGCTGTTTTTTTTTTTTTTACAACTTATTTAGTTTTTTAGGGCAACCATATCTCCACATCAAAAGCTACTGGTCAGCTCATGATTCAGCAAACATCTGAAAAACAAATCACTTATAAACCAGCATGCTATAGACCTGAATAGTGCAATGGTTTCAATAGCATCTGGATTACTTTATATCCAAAGAAAAGAAAGTTATCAAAATATGCCTTTTCAAGTTATAAAAAAATCTGTTTTGAAACTAATTAAGACAGCAAGAGTCAATGGTTTATTTTAGTTATTTAGCCTGACATGTTTACTGTGCCAAAATATTTTTAAGGTTTCTTTAAATAGAATATATTGTGTTCAGTGGGGAATAATATTGCTATTTACCCAGACATTTAAAAAAAGCTTATTTTAGAGCAGTAATCACAATACTGATATTGTTATTTAAGGTTATCATACCGTCAGAATGTTATATCGGCCCATGCCTAATGTGTGTGACCTGGTATTCTTGCTCTGGAGATTTCCTATATCTATTATGCACATTCACACTAGCAGCGACTTTGTAGCTGCCTGTCGCTTTGAGAGGCGATTGAAACCGTTAGTGAGTGTTCCTACCTTGGTTGCTTAGGTTGCTTAGGTGACGTTTATGTTGATATTCACAGACAGCTAATGAGTTTACGTGCCACTGAAAGTAAACATTGCTCAGAGAAAACTAAATATAAATAGAATCAGTACATAAAACACTTTACGTTAACATAACATAAAATTTGCAAAGATGATCAAGAAAAAAGTGTGTTTTCTATCATTGCAGCTATTGCTGCAAACGCAGGCCTGTACAACATATGACTAGCTGGAGAATACGACCAGCCTCTGCAGGAGCTGGAAGAGGATCATGTGAGCTCTACTGGTGCTCCTACTTGCTCTTGCTCAAGAAAGTCATTATTTATTTGCATTAAGTTGAAGGATTCTCAAGTTTGTCGAGTCGCTCAACGCACCCACCTTGTTGCCAACAGTCGCTGTTGCTCCCGTAGATGGAGGTTACCAGGAATTGCTCACTTTTCATTGAATCGAACTGTCACTTGTCGATTTGACGCAGAGAGTCGTTCGTGGTGTGAACACAGCTTTATACATAATTTAAAATGAAGTAGATAAAATCAGCCAAAATATGAGGAAAAATAAGCAATTAAAACGTACTTTTTTAGAATAAAAAGCACAGAATCCATGGCTTTTCCTATAGGCATTTGTAGATTTAATGTGCCATAGACTTGAGCCCAGTTGTGTTTTTAAAATTAACCTTCCTTTTTCCCCTAAAACACATCATTTTAGAGCCTCCAGGTTGTGTGGAAATGTGTTTAGTCTTGTTTAGTAGAGGAAGCTGACACTCACACCACCACGCGAGGCACTGTATGACTCAAAAATGCCCAGATGAAGAAGGGATGAGAGGAAACGAAAGAGATTAATGTAGCTTCACTCTCACTCACAGTCAACATACAACTTCCTGACTCGCACGTTGCCACAGTGACCTTGTTTAGTTATATCACAACATTGATTACTACGTTGTGGCGAGATGGTGATGGGTTTCCCCCATCTTTACCTCAGGCTCAGTCTTTCTCTTGCTGTCCCCAGTCCTGTGCTGACTGTTTAACACCCACATTACATTCTTCAGTTCTGACATCACTCACACTCTCAGCTTTCCCTCTGTTTTTTTCACCTCCTCCATACACCTCCCTCCCTCCTTCATGTAATCAAATATCATGTGTCATGGGCGTCCCATAAGTCTCTTATTGGTTTGTTTCCTCTGTATGTCTCTGCTTCCCTCTGCAGGTCTTATAAACGTGTCCTTTTTTATACTCACTCTCTCTTTCCCATCCTCTAATTCCCATGATGCTTTGGGCCTTTTCCCAGTATTAGGCTTTTCTCACCACTCCCATTGCTCGAGGCTCTGACACATTAGTTAACAGTGAAAGGCTTATTGTTGCTTTGTTGTATTTTCTCTGCGACCACATTCTCAGGCGCAGACTTATTAGGTTAGCAAACCCAAAAGTATCATCCTTGTGTCATTTCAAACGTGTGTGATTTAATTGAATTTCTGATGATTGTTCTGGTCATTTTTTTCAATATGAGTCAATGTGAATGGAAACTCTGGCTTTAAAATGGCAAAGAGTACCACGAATATGTCCCATATGACTCATGCTCTATGTCTCACATATTCTGAAGTCATTCGATAAATTTGTATCAGAAAAAGACGCACAATGTACATAGTTATTTAGGCGCCGTTTACACTAATATACGTTTAGTTTTAAAACGCTTAAGTTTTGCTATGGTTACGCCTTCCGTCCACACTACTCTGGAGTTTTCGAGCCCTGAAAACAGAGCGTTTTAGAAATGTTGAAGAGGTCATTTTGGTTTTAAAATGCTGCTGCTCCGTGTCAGTGTGTATGGGGGAAAACGGAGACATCTGAAAATCTGATTGGGGCTTTTTCTCAATGTTAAGTGCACAAAGTTTAGTTTTGCATCCTTTCCTTGTAAGTTCAGACTTCGCAGGTTTGATATGGAAAACAAACTCCCGAGGACACGTCGGGTAAATATTCAAAGGGAACAGTGTGGCTACGATGTTTCACTATCTTAACAATAAAATGAAAACATGATATAAGGAACTGCCTATTTTCATTTTGATATTAACTTAACAGACACTAAAAATGTTGAGGCGTCATGTAGCTACATATTTATATGACCGTTATCTTCACTGTAAGCATATTTATAACAAAACAGAGCCTATAGCATAGCTGCCTCCTTTCATTTTCATTGAAATATACAGAACATACCCTCTCTTTTGCTGAATATCAGTTTTAATAATCAATAATGGCCATTATGAAAGTGTAATGTACAATAAGTTTACAAATCTTTGCACTCAGCCAAAACAGGTTACCTGATAGATTCAAAAGTTCAAAGAGTCGTTAGATATAGACAAAATAAATTAAATATCACGTTTAACAACTAAAGTGAGATTAAATCCAGTGGAATATCCTTGATAAACTGTCCGACGTGTGATGCTCTCACCTGGGGAGGTGTGCTCAAAGCACCCGCTGACTGCCTGGAGCTTAGACCTACGCATACACTACAGCGCATGCCAAAGTGTGTGTGTGGTCATGTGATGTGCATTTTTAGTGGTGTAGTGTGGACATGGATCATTTTAGTTCTAAAATGCCATTTTAAAACTTAATGTTGCATGTATGCAAGTTTGGCACCCAGTGGTTGAACTAGGTATTGCACTCCTGGATCAAAATAAACGTAAGCGCGGGATGCCAGATTGAGTACAGGAGTGAGTGATTTAAACTGTGTTCTAAATAAAAGCAACAATGCGCAATAGAGGGAATATTTTCCATATTAAAAGGAGTTTTGGTTCTAACCAACACCTCAAATTGATATATTAGAAACGGCTTCTATTTCTCACAGCTGAACAACAGAAACCTATGACAGTGATCAACTCAGGTAAACCTTGTGTGCTTTATTCAGTGCTAATTGCTAACAATGTGAGTTTGAATGCCATTTTACATTACATGTATTGCCATATACTGAATGCAGGAGCAGATAGTTCACCTCAGATCTGGAGAATACAATAAACCGTTTGAAATTGAACTTTAGAACTAAACACATATGAGTGATTCAGCATCTACAGTTAATGATGTTAAAGAGGGTTAACATGTATTAAATAGATTCTAAACCTTACCGTTTCTTGAGTGAGTGCATATTCTGCTGTATTTAAATTTCTGTTGTGTTTCGTCTGGTGCAAACGGCTAAATTTCTCATCACTGCGTATCTTGTCACAAAGCGTTTTGTTAGGACATGCGGTTACAATGTAACCTGCTCACGTTTGTTATATTTATATCATTTGCTAATTAATAACGTCATGTGGAACTGAAACTCTCATTTCGACATCTGATACTGTCCACTGACACTGTCGCATTTAGCTAACGGACGCATGCTTTCAGAGTGTTTCTGAATGAATGAATGAAATGCGCTGTTTTCCAACAAGGCAACCCCGGGGTGCTGAAATATAATTGGCTAAACTGGCATTGTGCAGGTTAAATTTACCTAAACAAAGACAGCATTTTGGCTCGGAAAAACATTTTCAAAGTAGAATATCTGACTTCAGCATTGTTTTTCAGTTAAACAAGTATGTTCACTTGGGATGTTTCTTAAATATTTGCACACATATTATTTTCATGCTTTAGAAGAGTCAAAAACTTGCATACAGCACCTTTAACGTATTAGTGTAAATGAGGTCTTATTTATAGATCAACCAATCTAATAATTAATCACCACCCTATTACCTCTAGGCAAGGGTTTCAAAGCAAAGCAGTTCATAAACAAATATTGAGGGCCAAATATGTTGCCTGGCATGAATTGAGGGTACTGGCCTGAGATGCACAATATAGTGTTTTTAGCTATTTTTGTGCAAAGACAGATTTGTTTGTGTATGACACTGTTGTTGTCTATATGTGAAAAATATGCACAAAGGTTGTTTTGTTTTCAGTCTTGAACTGAAGTGAAAAAAGAACGCAAAAAAGCAAACAACAGCATTCTAGATGTGAAGAGTTTCTTTATTGGTGCAGGGAGAAGAAGTGTATTTTACCAGATCAGAACAGGGTTTTTAAAGTTCATTCTCATCTGAAATTGTTTCTTAGCCTTAGCACTGGCCAGTAGATTAATATAGTTGAACAATAACACGCCAGTCAAGGTTGATAACTTTGATCTTCAACCCCTCTGCACTGTCCTCTGCTCGACACAACAGTTTCTACAAATAGACCTGTCCTGGTGTGAGAGTATAAATAGGCTTGTGACATAGTAGGCGGAGAAAATGAGGGAGGGGCAGAGAGAGTGAGAGAGAGAGAGGAGGTGGAAACGGATTGAGTAAGTACAAAGAGCAAATATTTTCATAAGTCTTTTTACACACAATTTGAAATAAAATCCCTCTCGCCCATTATTGCGTCCCAACAGGATCCAATTCCATGTTAATGATGTGAACTGATGATTGCGGTTTGGAACAAAAGGGTTTTACATTTTTTTGCATGGGTTAATTGACTTTTCCGAAGCGCTGACAGAGTCCAGTGACTGAACTATGACTCGTTTTTAAGTGGCCATCAGCAGTGGGTGGAACATTCACCATGCAGAATGCTCAGATGTTTATATTACAAAACAACAGAAAAAACAAATAGGCAGATGATCTGTACTGTACTGTACAGTAGTGGCAATGCATCTATGAATGTTTTATTTGCATGATATTGTACAGTTTTTAGAATTCTGAAAATACAATGAATAACAAATAAATCAGTTAAATGATGTTTGCGCTATTTTGGTGGCAGTACAATTTGATATATTTATTTTAAGGTTCTACGACTTTTATTAAAAACATTAAAAACCACATTACAAAAAACTAAGATGTTTGCAATTTGCCATCACCAGCCAAGTTTTTAAAACTTAATTTATATATTATATATATATTTGCGTTATTCTGGCAAAATGGTCTGTGTCAAATATGGACCAAACAAGCATCATGTTTTGACCCAGCTGGTTTGGTTAACCATTCGACCCATCATGCTGGGTTGCTTTATTTAACAACAGTGGGTAAAATAAGTATTGAAAACATCATGATTTTTCTTGGTAATTATTTTTGTAAAAGAGAAATTGACCCAGAGTTTGGTAAAATCCCAAACACACAAACAAAACAAAACTAATTCAGAATTTTTTTTATGTGTAATTCCGATGGAATGACACAAGGAGAAGGTGCTGAACTACTCAAATCATGAAAGGCTTTTTTGGTAATGATAGCTTCAAGACACCTCTTGTATGGAGAAGATTTACGGGTATTGCTTAGGTGTGATATCTTTTTTTTCCCCAGACTTCAACAGAGTCTTATAGTCTTGACAGTTCTGTGGGTCTCGTCTATCAACTCTGATCTTTAGTTCTTATTTTCTATTGGATTCAGGTCAGGTAATTGTCTTGGACATTTTAGCAGCTTTATTTTCTTGTTCTGAAACCAGCTGAGAGTTTCCATGACTGTGTTTGGGATCAGTGTCCACCAAATTAATTTACACTGACGAGGAGCAGGTTGCTTTCTAACTTCTGTGAGATTTCAAATGCTGTCTGGGGTTTCCATGCCTTTTTACACCTCCCTTTATTCATGTTCAATACTTTTTGCTTGTGTCATTTCATTTGATTACACACAACTTAATTTCTAAGCTAAAATATTTTGTTTTGTTTGTATGTATGGATTACTAACGGATATCTGGGGAAAATTTAAAGTGAACAGCACATTAAGAAATATGTTTTCTGAGAAAAATGGTGACATACTTTTTCCCACTGTATACATTTACAATCACTATATTATTTGCTTAAAAGGAAGGCGAGAGGTTGAAAATTAAACAATCAAACAGTTTCAGTCAAAACCCAACACTCTGGTAAAATAAGAAAATGGCTCAACCAAGCAGTAAAAAAATGACCCAGCATTTTTGAGATTGTATATAATGAACTATAAATTTGCATGTGAAGGAATTTGTTCTGTAGATTGAGCGATAAAGAAAGAGGAAGTGAAGGGCAGGGACCTTTAAAGTGGCCAATATGAGTATAATAGGGGTGAAAGCACGACAGGCATGCAGGGAAAAAAGCCAGAGTTTCCATTACTGATTTCCCACGGATGTCATTTGACCACTTTAAGGAATAGAGCAACCCATATAACAAACAAAATCCTCACAGTGTTTGTTTCTCCGCCAGAAGGCCATGTGAGGATGTGCTAGTCCTGCTCTTACAGTGACCTGTCTGTGTGCAAACATAATGAATGAGGCTTTATGCCATCTTTTAAAGGAACAGTTCACTGGAAAATGAGCTCTGTCATTATTTACACACCAAACTTTTGTTCATACAAAGACCAAGCTACCTACTGCTTTGCATTCAAAACATGGTCAACACAATACATTTTTGAAGAATTGAGCGAATATGAGTGATTAAATAAGTCAAAATTCTGCTCATCAAATGAGTAACAACAATTATTTAATTGGATAAAATTTTAAATGGATGACGTGTGTTTTTATTTATAATTTATTTTGAGAATTGTATATGTACATTTTTGTTTTATCGATTCACATTCTCATAAATGTTTTTGCATGTTTAATAATTTATTGCATTCATTGTTACATTTTCTTATTAATTATTATTATGAATGTATGGGATGCCATTTATTTTGAGCTCAACAAGTTTCCTTCATTTACGTGTGTGTGTTGTTTTATTAGAGAAGTAATGTTAACATTCTGCACTCATTTTCTTGTTTCATGTTGAGATGATGAGTTCAAATGACCTATTTCTTTCCGTGTATTTCTCTATTAGGAAAACTTGAGCTCATATTCGGCTCAACTTTAAGTAAAGTAAGGTGGAGCACTACCAAATTGCATTATTACCTGAGATTAAAGGATAACAGTGAAGACAGCTTTTGAAAAAGAGATCAAAGTGACCCTGATCAAACAACAGGATGATTTAGAAACCACTGTTTGTTTATCCGGTTTCTTAGACAACCATTGTAATCCATTGACTGCGGCTGTGTATCATAAATTCATAAAGTTCTCTCTAGTACACACCTACAGATAGAAAGCAGCGTGCACAATGCATACAAAGTTACAATGACATACTTGTGACTTTCCCTGCTCGACCTGTAGTGTCAATGTGTCCCAGGGAGAGAAAGAAAGAGCAACTCACACCGTCTGGAAAATATTACTCAGATTCCAGCAGGCGGGGTTTCTGATTATGTTGGCATAAGTGGGAATGGGAGTGAGCGAGAAGGAGAGATTGATAGGACTGATGGAATAGGGGAGGATTTATGCCTGTGCAATGCGGAACTCCTATATTTTGCAATCTATATTTAATCCATTTAAACATTTCTGCATTTCTTTGAGCTCTTGGAGTGTCCATCAGAGGGCGCTGCTCTGTTTTTGGGTCAACGCTTGTAGTGACCTTGGTTTAGGTTTTACCTGTGTACTGCTGACTATACGAGTGTGTGTGTGTGTGTGTGTGTGTGTGTGTGTCCTCTAATGACAGCTTTTGTAAGACTGACACACTTTTTTCAACTGGCGTTTCTTCTCGTTTTATCTTCTCTCTCTATCAGTTTCTATACCTGTTTATCAAACAGAAATGATAACTTGATAAGTATGTATACAGCCACCATACGTAAGTGTGATCTGTGCACTTTGTAGCACACTTGGCCTATTTTTTTATTTAGTATTATCAAGGGTAACAGAGCCAAGTGCATCAATCTTATCCTCTCGATGGATCCCTATCTGAAATGTCCCTCAATTCTGCTTCAGCATGCTGGGAAAAGAGGAGGAAAATTTGCTTGGCGTAATCACTAACTGCAATTCATCCAGCATGCAATGAGTGTTATGGAGCTTTACGGAATTCCAAATCCCAGATTTCACAAGTTTGTCAGTACAAGACATGGCTTTTGATATAGTTTATTACACATTTTGTTTGGTAAACCTTGTTTGCTGTTGGGGATGTTTTCATAAACTTTGGGGTGATTTAGAGTCTTAATTTGGCCTCAACATTTTCTGTTTTCAATAAATGGAATGATTTTTGGTGACATCTTTTGGGAAAATGCTTTGAAAAATTAAAAAGAACTTAACAATACGCTCTGTAAATTTACTACCCTTTTGTTATGTTTGTGACTGTTTTTGCCCCATTGTGTCAGGGATGTCTGTATAAAGGACCTAAAAGCAGAGGAGTTCAATTTAATAGGTTTTTATTTAAATAAGCAAAAAGAAAAAAACTCAGCAACTTGCTGAGATCCAGAGCGGATCTTGGACTTTAGTAAAAATAAACTGAAGACTGGACCTCAGGCAACATGTCACAACATGGGATAAATTCCAACAAAATTTAGTAGCACCACATGATAAAGAAAATTAGGAGTAGGCTAAATTTCAGTCAAAAATAAAACAAGTCTTTGGTCCAGGCCTGGTAATACAGGAAAAGGGCAATGGCAAGGCAGATGATCGATTCTCCAGCAGGGCAGACCAAATCCAGGATGGCTCCAGAGAACTGGACAGAGAGTACAGACATAAAACAAGCAACAGACCGACAAGAAAGCAGTAAGGAACCCAACACTCTGGCAAGAGGAGAAGCGAAACCCCCTTGGATATAGGACCAACAATCTGCAGAAATGAAAGGCAGGTGGCGGTAAACAAGTGAGACTACTAATTGGCAAAGACGATCAGCTGTGTGAAGTTGCACAGCAATTTGGAGACAAATTAAAAAAGATCGAAAATGCTGTCAGAAAAGAGAGAGAAAGCAAAGTTCAAACCCGGGTTCTGACACATTGACTTCCATTATAACCACATTTTTTGATCGCAAAGACCTGACACCATATTATTATGTATTCTTGATTTATTCATATGTATTTTTTTATATGTATTCATATTGTTGGTGGTCTTCTCTGATGGTAACATTTGTAATTTATTTATTTTTTGATCATCAGTTGCAGTGCTAAAAAGAATTAATTTCTGCCTTTGGAGTTATATGCACTAAACAAAATGCAGGGTTCCACACAATTCATTCATGTTGTCTCAACAAAAATTTATTAAGTTAACGTATCACTTTGAACAAATTTATGTGGATTGAACACAAAAAAATTAAGTTGTCCCAATGAAATCTCAAGAACTGTGTTGTTTCAGCTCATTTTAAATAAGTAATTTAAACGAGCAAAAAAAAACGTTTTTGAGTGTGGAGTACACAAATGCTGGGATCCACACAATTGCTTTATGTAGTCCCAACACAAATCAATTTAGTTAACTTGATTGTTTTTACAAATTTAAGTGGATTGAACGTAAAATATTTAAGTTGTCCCAAACAATCCTTAAGAAGTGTTAATTCAGCACATTTTAAATAAGTTGTTTGAACAAGTAGCAAAAGTAATTTGTGTGTGTGTGTGAAGAGACCTTTGTGCACTTACGTTGATGCGTCTGAGAAAAGCAGCTCACTCAGGACATAGTAAACATTGTGTTTATGCACACACACAATAATTTGCTGTTTTACTCCATAGAATGCCATATAAAAGACAGAAACTTTTTTGTACAGGCCTTTATAAGGGGTTAATGGTGTCAGCTGATGATCAACAGTAAAAATGACTAATTTAACCCCTTCCCAACAAGGAAAACCACCAACAATTAAGAATCTGTGATTATATGGTGTCATGGCTTTGCAATCAAAAAGTGTGGTTATAATGGAAGTCAATGGAGCAAAACAGCCACCAACAGTTTGAACAATACACAAGGGTTATAAAGAGGTACAGGTTGGTTTTCATGACAGGCACATGCAGTGCTACTACAGGGGGGTCAAGATTTTAGCTTTCGCTGTAAATCCCATTGCAGGAGGACAGAGCAAACGAGTGGAGGAAGGCAGAGAGAAGGGGGAGTGTGTCACTTTTCAGAAGGACTGACTCGTGCCTCCGTAGGCAGCGAGGGGGGAGAGAGAGAGAGAGTGAGAGAGACTTGAGGAACGAGAAGAAAGTTAAAGCTGTAGTAATGGCAGCTGGGACGCTCCCACACATGGTGCAGAAGAAGTTAAAATAACAAACTCGGCACACTTTCTTAAACCAGAGCCGCTGTGTTGGAAATATTAATAATTCATATACGTGCAGCAACAAGCTGGGAAGAACGTGAAGATGAAGTATCGTGGCATGGTAAGAACCACAACATGCTTCGTACTAAACTAAAGCAGCTGGGAGATTTCTGCAATGTCAGTGGAGGGTTTACGAAAGTGAAATATGTGGTCCTGATCTAAACTCCTCAATATATTTTGTGGGTTTAGAGATTATGTAATGATTGGAAGGTAGCATAAGAGACTGTCTATCTGTCTGTGTGTCTTTATCTGTCTATCTGTCTATCTGTCTGTCTGTCTGTATGTCTGTATGTCTGTATGTCTGTATGTATGTATGTATGTATGTATGCATGCATGCAGATATTTGCTGTATAAGGAATTGCTACGAATTAGGCTTTGAAACATTAAATATTTTTTTTAAGAATAGGATTTAAGAATTAAGAATTTATATATGTTTCTTTTGTAAACAGAAACTATGGACAATTTGTGTAGTAGGTTATTGTTTATAACAAATCTTTGATCACTCATATCAGGGTTTTTATGTTTAAAGATATAGTTCACATAACAGTTTCAAATTGCTGTTTATTTATTCTCTCTAAAGTCATGTGAGGTATAAAGTAGGACTGTACAATATTGGAAAAAAACTGACCTTGCGATATTTTCATTGAATACGATATATATTGCGATTATAAATGCAATTTCAGCAGATGACTTGAATAGCTGGTAAAGAATTCATAATTTTAGATTGTTTGTGATGATTCTGTAGTGGAGAATATTTGCATAAAGTATAAAAATGACAAGCAAAGTTACATAAAGCAGAGAAAAGATGCAAATTAACAATTATTTACGATTTTCTAGGGAGTAAAACAGTATTCAGAAACAGAAATGAAGTAATCACTATATTATAATAATAATAATAATAATAACAATAACAATAACACTATCGTTTTAATTGAGTTAATAATTATATAATGTACAATTATTCTTTAAGCTACAAATGGATAATTCTTTTGTGCCCAAATGACTTAAATTTGCTTCAAATTCTTGCAGTCAGGTCTTAAAAACACATGCAAACAATAAACGTTTAAACTAAGGTTAAAATTTGAAGTTACTCCACTATGTTAGTAACTAATATCTGATCCGCTATAATCCCAACTGCGTTGCAGATCCCTGCGATGTGACTACTGCGGACTCGCACATTGCATTATCGATGCTGACACGATTGTGCAGCCCTAATATAAAATATATGTAGCTGAAAATGGGATCCTTGTTGATTTTAAAAACACAAATCATTGGTTACTTGCACTTTAAGATTAAAAACAGACATACAGGCAGCACAAAAGGAATGGGGACAATAAAACTGTAAACATTGCTCAGTTTTTTTACACAAATTAGCTGTGACCCCTTATAATACCCCAACTGTGAGAAAAACAGAAAAACTTCATATTTGGATGAACATTAAAATCTTAAAACCTAAAAATAAAACCATAACAGTTAATTAATTTTGTTTATTGAAGTCAATGCCGACAAAAGAAAAAACTACCAACCATTATTATTAAAACTGTAAAGACATTTTAAAGTAAATTAAAACATTCAAACTGTAAATATAACTACAACAGTTAAATACCAAAATAACACTGGCTCATGCATGCTAAAGTAATGATATTAATTGTGAAAAAACACTTTTTCCACTGAAAAGAAAGATTTGCTGTTTGTCAATCCTATCATGTCTTTATCCTCTCTTGAGACCCTCTTTCATGCCGGACATTCTGACTATATCAGTATCTTATTGTGTTTATGCTATAGTGTCGTCTCGCAGTGAAGCAATCTCTGGCTTTGACCCAGCAGCAGTCACTGTTGAATTCCAGACTAGAAAAAGAGTAAGAGTTAGTGAGATAATGAAACTTGCGTCTGTCATCAGGCCATTCCACCCTGCTACATTTCTTCCCATCTCTGTCATTCACGACCTTCCTCTGAAAGCTAACAGAAACTTCAAGAACAAGGCCTCAGTATGCGAATGCTACGCTTTTCGAGGCCTTTAAGCTTCCACCTATTCAATGATGTGATACGTTATCATTGGAGTGTCATTTGCAGAGCATTATTTAACATTTAAATAAACACATCTTGCAGTCAGCACCACTTTAGATGTGATCAGGTTTCAGTTTTGGGGCACATTATGTCATAAGCAGATAACTGATGAATGTCTGACATTAGATTTATGGCATCTGGTGCAGTTTCATTCGAGATTCCACTGAGTTGCTAAACCGCTGCATTGCTCCCAGGAAGATTCACATCTCAGGAAATGAAGTTTATGGTGACTTGTTGCTTTGAACAACTGGAGATATTGAGTTGGGTCATCATAGCAATGTAGCAACATATGACTGTGTGCAGTGCTGTATAAATACAATAAAAAAAAGACTCCTGTCAAGTAAGCAGTTTACAGTTCTCCCGACTCATGCTCTTCAAATGCCCTCTGGTCATGAATGCATTGCATTGTCCGGCATGCTGGAATGAAGGAGAACTAGTCACTTTATATCTTCTACAAGTCAAAAGGAGTGTGAGCGTATGTGCGTTTTACCATGTGTGCATATAATGCAAGACTCTTCACCTGTTTAGACGGAGCCGGTCACACCTGTCTGTTGACTTTCTCCACCAGCTGACTTTCCACAGCCCCTTTTACACAAGGACAGCCGTGCACTCAGCAGACCGGCGTGAATTACAATGCCACCCATGGAATTTCTTGCCATCTGGGTGGCGGTAATTAAGAAAGCATTGTAAGACATTTGCTGAGAAGATTGCTGATAGATGTGGCCTAATTAAAGGCACAGTGTGTTATTTTCACTGGTATTCGCAACAAATGAAGGAGTAGATTGATGAGTGTGGAATCATGGGAGTTGTGGTCTTCATTGCATTTTATGGGACTCCTACAGAAATCATGTTCATGGATGAGCTAAAGAATGCAGAACTTATTATCATGGTAGTATGAAGCAGAATGTAAGGCTGATAGCAATCAAAGCGAAATAAGAACACTGAAGCAATTAATAATAAGAGACAAATGCGATTTAGCTGAGATTTTATTATGCCAAAGTTGACCATCGCTATCACATGGGGAAGAATCAACAGCATTTTATCATACTAAATACATTTTAGAGTTTTGTTCTGTTAAAGTTATACACTGTGAAGTCTAATAAAACCCACAACACATTAAAAAGCATCTTTGGTGGAAATCAAGTGTGTGTAAAGCAAGTCACATAGCAGGGATTTCTGATTTAGTTTAAAGCACTAAGAAGTGCTTCATTGCCATTTTCAGGACTATGAATTAGTGCTTTATTTGTGGCATGCAAAGTAGAGGCTAAAAAGTCACATTTGTTTTAGAGAAGTGCTAAAAATATACTCCTGACCATCTGCTTGCTTAGATGCTGCAGGGGTCTGACCTTTTACACCTCTTTTTAAAAACAAAATAAACAAAAAAAAAGCAAGAAACCACTTGTTGCTTCTCACACGTGTCATCGTTAGTGTTTAATGTTGTTGGAAGCCTCTTTGATTTATTGGTATTTCTTAAGCTTTGGCCACTTGTCTTTGTACATATTTTACTTATTTAACAATATTAAAACACATTTTGCACTCTTTTTTTTGTATCCCAATTCTGTCAGTTATTTTTTTTCTACCTTCATGAACAGTTTTACTACAGTGTCATTTCCTTTAACAGTATTGGGTATGGAAATGACCTGTTAACCTTTTCAAATAACTACTAACCTGGCAGTTATGTAAATACTTTGTTTTGGTGGTTGCAAAGTCATAATTTGTCTAAAAAGAAAGAAATAATGTTGACTTAATGATTATTGAATATAAATTTTTTTAGTTTTATTATTTCACAAATAATATAATGTCTATATAATAATACAGTTATTATGATTATTAATTATTATTATTATTATTTATTATTATTATTAATAATGGCTGCACGGTGGCACAGTAAGTAGCACGTTCGCCTCACAGCAAGAAGGTCTCTGGTTCGAGTCTCGGCTGGGTCAGTTGGCATTTCTGTGTGGAGTTTGCATGTTCTCCCCACGTTCGCATGGGTTTCCGTAAAAAAACATATGCTGGATAAGTTGGTGGTCCATTCCGCTGTGGCGACCCCAGATTAATAAAGGGACTAAGCCGAAAAGAAAATGAATGAATGAATAATATGATGTTATAGGATATAATGTATGTTTTCAGTAATATCACACAACCAGGAATGTTCCTATGTATTTTAAATATAGCCTTCATATATATCAGTGCATAAGTGTGTTTTTTAATAGCAGTTCAATAAACAAGAAGTTATAATTGTGCAAGTTACATTTTTAGATACAAAATTGTCTTTTGTACCAACAAAAATTGTTCCAAACAAAAATGGATCAGAGCATTTGTGCATCTAAGAGCAACACCTTTATGCATTTATCATTGTTTTGAATTTTGGTTCTGTAGCTGTGCTCTCCAGCACAGTGTGTGTCTCCACCCCTTGTTATTTCCCGAAGAGGAAAGAAGAGAGAGGTAACAAGTGAGCCAAATGACTCAATCAGGATGGAAATAGTTGGTAACCTCCAAAGCTTGAAATCATAAGCAAGCAGGCAAGATTTACTTTTCTTCTCCACCATTCCTGGTGAAACGGGGAGGAGCCCATGTCTTTTTCTGGATATCTAGGAATGTGCCCTTTATCCACTGCCTTCATTAATTATGAAAATAAAATGCACAATACTACATTTTCCTCTCGATTATCAACTTCCTGAATTGTTAACCAGGCAGAGTCATTGACATCTCCTTAATGAAAATGAAGTACTGGAATGTTTGATTTGCTCGTTCTCTCTTTTGGAAAAATCAATCTGTGTAATCATAGCTCCAATCTCTATCCGTCTGTTTCCCAAGACTGCTAATGTCTTCATGCAATGTGAGAAGTGCTGACAAAGCGGCTTGACTCGGCAGATCTCACTGTCCCAGCTCTGCTAACAAGAAACAGGCTAATCTGTAGGATGTTGCAAGGTCAAGCAAAAGCCATTTATTGTTCAATTCTTCCTTTGTACGTACAAGCTGCTTCATGTTTTTCAAAGAAGGTTAGTGTGAAAATATTTAGCCATGGTCATGTCTGGAGTGTTTCAGTCCTTTTGTTTTGAGAGCAGGATTTGGAAAAAGTGAGCACATGGCAAAGGAGCATATGCAGTATGCTTGGGGAAGGGGACCAGGGGTGGGAGCAGGAAAGCAAATTCATAAAGCCCCCAGAAGAACAATGCTGTAATAGAGCCTGTTTGTGGAGAAAGTGACTTAGGAAGGAGATTTAGGGGGTAAGCTTTCTAGTTTGCTTTCTATTAATGGGATATTTGTTGTTCTAAATGAATGGCTTGTATGAGATGACATCATCAAGTGTCAGTCACTTAAATTTTTTTATGTTTGTTTACATTAACTTCATGTGTTTAAGTGTTTGCTTAAATTCAGCCTATATAAATTATTTGCAACCACTAACCTTTTTTTTTATTAAAATCCAACAAATCGTTTTTTCAGTCTAGAATGCAGTTATAATGGCACTATAATTCAGGTTATAAAAAAGCAATATTATCCCATATGAGGGTTTAGATTTTTTATATGTTAAGTAAGGGATCAAGTACATTCAGGCTGTTACTGCAGTCATGCAGTCAAAAAAACGCAGCATTAGAGACAAGCATATGGATGTGAACGTATTCGCTGACAGTCAAATGATTCGAAATACTCAGATGAGTCTGTGGTGTTAGTTTCATTGGTTATCTGGAAATAACATACCTTGAAAAGTCAGAAAGTACATGTTCCATAAAAGTATAAAATGGCCACTCAATCAAGTGATACTGCCGTATTTATTTGACAGCAACTGTATTGATATGCACATCATCAGGAATTAATGATTATATTGCTGTATCTATATTCAGATCACTTCACTATTAGACATCTATAACCAAAGATTATTAAATGACTATTAAATGATTATTATGAGTTTATTGGACGCTCACATTCTGTTTATTCCATTTTAAACCCCCTTTGTTGTCATTTAATGCTACTTTAATGATTATTTAGTTTATTTTTAAAAACACGTTTATAAAAACATGACTTTTAAAATTTATTTATAATTTTTTTATTTACCGAGGCTGTTAGTACTCTGGTCGAACCACTTTTCTGAATTTTTGTTGCCAGTAGCTAATGGTAATGGTTTGTTTTGTGTCAATTTTAAATTTCCACACAACCAGAGAGTAGCTGGCTTGATCTCCCCCCAGATCCCTGTAAGAACAAGATCAATGTAATTTTTTAATCAGATAGCAAATGAACCAAAATCCTCAAAGACATTGAGCTATCCAATAAATATAACAGAATAGAACATAAACATACAATTTTTTTACAACAAAACATACATTTTTTTCACACATTGATAATTACATTTTATTATAGATGGAAAGTGCTGCATTACTATACTCTCAGAAATAAAGGTACGCAAGTTGTCACTGGGGTGGTACCTGATGAAAGGTAGAAATTTGCACCTAAAGGGTCCATATTATTATCTCAAGGGTACATATTAGTACCTTAAAAGTACAAAAGTGTTCCTCTTAAACTTTTTAGGTACTAAAATATACTTTTGAGGTACCAATATGGACCCTTTAAGTACAAATGTGTACCTTTTGAAAAGGTACCACCCCAGTGACAGCTCCTGTACCTTTATTTCTGAGAGTATACCTCAGGTTTACATTGCGTTTCTAATATTCAACTGACATAAGTTTTTTTCCTTCTAATTTGCATCCCCAAAAATGTATAGATAGAACATGGCTTATTTTATCATTGATCATGCAAAAAATTATAATAATAATCTGTTTAAAAAGCAAATATTTAATCAAAGTAAAAGCAGATCTGCATTATATAAGAGTCTCAGTGTAAGTACAGTAGCTCCAGTGCAAATGATCTGTCAATGGGCTGGACATGTTATTCTTTGGTTGGCCAGCAAATGATGTCATGGTCTGTCTGGCCGGCATGTTTAGTTTTGATTATGACTCCACCACCGATTATTAACTGTCAGCTCTGTGTCACAGTTAAACAATAACAGGATGAAATACGAGACAAACGAGTAGATGCAATTAGAGCAAGATTAAGAAAAGTGTGCAGTATGTTTACTGCTCACTTTCCTGATTTGATTGTCAAATTTGATCTCGGGGATTCAGCGACTAAATTCTTCTTTGTTTGATTTGAATGTACACACCAGCATTCAAAAGTCTGTAAGGATTGTTAGAAGTGAAACGATTAGCTCATGCTCACTAAGGCTTCATAATATATTTATAGTAAAAACATTTCATTATCATTTCACTTTTAGTCTGTACCTTCCAGATGAGTACTAGTGGTGATATAGCACAAGCAGACAACCCTTTCTGAGAACATGACATTCCCCAGCCTATTCAGTTTAACATATTTTCCCTTTTCTCTCTCTTTTTTATTTCTTCTTTTTTTTATTTTATTATCATTGTTTATTTAACTTAATTCACCATGCTGCCAACCTCAACTTTCAGAATTAAGCTGTTTATATGCTTAATTTGTAAAATGAATGCACATCATAAATTGTTTATGCACATCATATACTGTTTGTCGCACAATATGTGGGCAATAGTGTGGTTTATTTTTATTTTTTTTATAAATTTTGTATTTCTATATATATATATATATATATATTTCTATATATATATATTTCTATTTGTACTTGTTATTTTCAATTTGACTTTTGTTTGTTTATCTGTCACAAAAATCTGATAAATAAATCTATAATCAGTTAATGCCATCACCAGGTTGTACCTGTTAAAATACTGTCTGTGGCAGTATTTTATGTTCACAGCTCAACACAGCTCACATCTCTCTTGGAGTTTGTGGGAAAAATTTCTAATTATTGTAGCCTAAAATTGCTGATTTTGAAAAGCGACTTTGTAGTCAAAGTTTTTTTTCTCAAATGTAGAGGCAATATTTATTTTGTTGATTTGCTGTGAAATAGGTATTTAGATTTTAACCATATATAAAGTCTATTAAATCACATGAATGACTCTGAAAGAATGTAACAGCGCCATGTCTGACAGCTCGAGGTATTGCACAAGATTTTTTTGTAGGGTTTTGTAGGGCTGCACAATATATCGATGGCCACATTGATATCGGCTGCTAAATGCTATTTTATTTGTTATCAGTTCAATAATAAAATTAGGCCGATATCTTTAAGCCGATAAATAATGTATTTTTTCGCCGGTTGAATCACTTTACATGGCTTGCTGCCTGACACTTTTGAATTTTTTTTTTTACTGGTATTTTGATTGTGGTTATTTTCAGTGACTTGGTTGCTTAATGCATTTTTTGTTTTGGCATGCTGTAGATTTTATTTATATAAAAGGAAGTTGACCATAGCAAAGATTAGTTGATTAAAAAGGTTTAGAGATCAGTTCAAACTTATCAAAAAAGTTGTTCACTTTATGTGTTTGTCTTTTGTTTTTGAAATCATGCAGAAAAATGTGAAAAAATATATTTACCTGATAATATATTGGCAATCAGCCTCCAAATCTAAATAGTTATTGGTTATCGGTATTAGCCAAAAATTTCATATCGATGCATCCCTAGCACTTTCTATTCATAAATATAATGTTGTTTAATATAAAGCAATGCAGATGGCATGAAAGAAAATTGTATGTTTCCTGGCTAGCCAAAATGTGTAGGACATCGGTTGCAATTTCAAAAATGTAAAAAGTTTTGCCATTTGCTTGATTTTGCATTTAGTTCTGCAATTTTAGAGTTGCTAAATAAATTCTGGTGGGACTACTCAACACAGTCAATTCAGCTTTTTAGTCAGTGAAAGTCAGGGAATTTCATATTTGGCTTAAAGCGGTGTTTCTAATGTTTCTCTCTGAACATCCCGCCAGGTGCAAAAATGCTTTTTTTTCTGCCAAATTTGTCAAATGTGCTTTTGTCCAGAATGACAGCAGCCCACAAAACACTGGAGTTTTTAATCTGGTTCTGATTGAGTAACACATTTCATATTGTTTGCAAAAAAAAAAAAAAAAAAAAACTGATTGCATTTGTGCATTTAAACAGAACCAGCCTAAAAGTCCTCTTGATTCTGAGGATTGGTCAGTGCAGCTTAGTTGGTGCATTCACCAGGCTGACAGATTGGGAATGAAGTCACTTCCTGGCACTACACTTTTCGACTGTTCTCTGTTATGTTTTTCTTTCTGCTTGTTTTTTCTCTCTCTCTCTCTCTCTCTCTCTCTTTCTCTGATAGCCTCTCTCTCTTTCTGTACTGTTGTAGTTGGTGTACTTCACATTAATTAAAGTGCTTTCTCAGGTGTGCTGTATCTGTCTCTCTCTGTCTCTGCCTCCAGGGGACGGCCGCCGCTGTGTCAATAGCAAAACAACAGCCGTGGCAGCTGGTGCGTTCACACAATGTGACTGTGTGTATTTCAATGCATAATCACGCATTTGTTCATCTGAGTGTGGTTGTGTGTTTGTGTGTGTGTGTGAGAGTGAGTGTAAGTGGGTTTTTGTGTTTCAAGATAGGGAAGCGTCATCCATAGTCCACTTTGATCAGGATTGCAGACATTAGATGACCTACTATAACTTTTTTTTGTATGCTAAAGAGCATCCTAAGATAAGGATTGACTGCTAACGTTGATTCGACACCATGGATTTGTCCAATCTTGGGGATCTAATGAGAAAAACTCAGAGCTCCATTGTGGAGAAGGGTTTTGCCTTTAAAAATACAGATGCGGTGGTGAATGTGAGTATGATTGGGTTTCTGTTTCCCGCACTCTTGAGTTTGGGTGGAGTTTGCACTCATGCATAGTGGTTTACGTGTGAAACCGAGTGGTTTAGAGCTTCTTGTTTCTTTTTTTAAAGGTGATGTCGTCAAGATAATGATGGAGAAAACACAGTCTTGTATTGTGTGATGACATGGAGCAATGATTGGATTAAATGTTAATATTGTGATCAATTGAATACATGTCATGTGTACCATGATATTTATTGTTTATCATATATGCACCAGCGTCACTAAGGTATTTTAAATAATACTTTTAGGGAAAGCACAGTATTAAATATTATGTTATTAAAATTACAAAATAAATGAACAAAATATGAATGCAAGAGTGTATGGGTGTTTCCCAGTGTTGTGTTGCGGCTGGAAGGGCATCCGCTGCGTAAAAAATATGCTGGATAAGTTGGCTGTTGCGACCTTATATTAATAAAGGGACTGAACCAAAAAAGAATGAATAAATGATTGACCAATATATGATCAATGACTGTACAGTACTGTATACTGTATGGTGGATTCATGCTCATTTTAAAATTTAGTCAAGATTGCATTTAACAATGATTTTTAAAGATTAAATATAAGGGTAATAATTAGGTGACTGGACATGTACAATTAAATATCAAACATCAATAAATGCCCATAAATTGAAAAAAAAAAGTAATAACAAGTATAATGGTAAGCTTGGTGTTGTAAATTTGTTTCTTCTTTGAAAGAAGTTTCTTATGGCCACCAAGGCTGCATTTATTTGGTTAAAAATGCATTAAAACAGCAATAATGTGAACATTATTTTACATTTAAAATGGCTATTTTCTATCTAGAATATATTTTAAAATGTAATCTGTTCCTGTTGAAGCAAAGCTGATTTTTCAACTGCTATTCCTTTGTATGATCCTTCAGAAATGGCATTTATTGAACGTTTTACAGAGCTGTTGAATGCTTGGTTCTTATATGTTGCTAATATGTGCAGGGAATCACACTGCTAAAATTGTTCCAGACAGGTTTTGACTGCGTTTCAGTTCTATATCACCAAACCATTTCAGTAATTTCAGCTCTATACTGCTAACAACCTATATGCACAAAGACAAGCAATTAAATGCAAATGAATAAAAACAACAAACTCTTTTGTATTTAGTTACACACACACGCACACGTGCACACACACACACTATGCAACTTTATTAATAAAATTGTTTAGCAAACGAAAAGCTTTTCTAAGGCACAAGGTAGGAACAATTGTTTTTGAAGCAGTTGAACAGTTTTGCTATAGTGTAGATGCTGCTGCTGAACACTTTTAAGATATTCTCTCCAGTAATTCTCTCTCTCACTCCTTCATGTTCACTCTTACTCTTTTTCTCAAACAAGGAAGCAGACAGACACTGTCAGTAAAGAGGCATTACCAGCAGACCTCAACATTTGCACAATACCACCAATGGAACTAAAACCAATCATTAATTCCTGTAATGAAATCAAATGTCTAGAGTGGGATTTATGTACTTCAGACATGCTTCATGCCATTAGGCCATTCCAGAATGACACACAAGTTTTTAATATTAGCAAAATTTTTATTTTCATCAAATCTCTCTATCGCTAACCCTTCATTAATTAGATTGCGCAGGTTTTTAACATATCAAGAAAGCTTTTGCACTATTTAAGCCATTTGTTTTTAAATCAATTTAAAACAAATATATTTTTTATTTATATTATATAAAATCTGCCCTTATGTAAATAAAGTTGTACATTTTTGAGCATTGTTTTCACATGAGCATGACTGTGTGCTGTGAAATGGGAGGGGTTCTGCTGCAATGCTTGAGTTTATTCTCAAGGCTCTCTGAGGGCCTTGATGAACTGTGTGCTTTGCAGTGTTTATATATCACCTCTCGCTGCTCTGCGTCTGGAGGGTGGATGTGTGACTCTGTATCTCATTTCTGCTCTCACTCTCTCACTCTCTCTCTCTCTCTGTCAGGCTGTGGGCAGTGACGGAATCCGGGTCATGATGGAGAACGCCCTGACAGCCAGGGACCGGGTGGGTGTGCAGGATTTTGTCCTGCTGGAGAACCACACCAGCGAGGTGGCGTTTATCGAGAACCTCCGCAAACGCTTCAAGGAGAACCTCATTTATGTAAGAGCTGCTGTCTCTCTTCTGTTCACTTAAACATTAAACTTCATTCATTCATCAAACAAGTCATTTCAAATCTGTATAACTGTCTTTCTTTAACTGAACAGAAAATAAATGTTTTGTTGGGATGGTTTCCCCAAAAATGAGAATATACTCACTATTTACCACCATCTTGAGCACAAAAGAAGGAAACTGGTAGCCATTTAGATTCATAGTAGGGGAAAATACTAATAGCTACAACTTTTTAACAATCTTTGAAATATATTTTGTATTTAACAGAAGAAAGAAACTCAAACAGCTTCGAAGCAAGCGCAAAGTGAGTAACTTATGACAGAATTGTAATTAATATGTAATTAAGTTAAAAAAGGCCAAAACTAATTGATGTTCTACAAAAGAAAGTAAGCCACAAATTTGTAATGATATGATTGTGAGTGTATGATGACAGAATGTTTTATGTGAACCGTCCCTCTAAATCTTTAGTCCTAGAGTGCTTATTTGATTATTATTGCATTTCTTTTTCAGACATACATTGGTTCAGTGCTGGTGTCTGTGAATCCCTACAAAGATCTGGAGATCTACACTAAACAGCACATGGAGCGATACAGGGGTGTCAATTTCTATGAAGTGTCGCCTCATATGTAAGCCATCTTTATTACCCACAGTTCTGCTCTCTTCTAGAGATCCTTAAATTTTTTAAAAAGACCCACAATGGGTTTCTTAATCGTCAAGCTTGTGGTAGTTGTAATCTTTCTTCAGCATAAAATTGAGCAGCTTTCAAATGCACATTTGAGGTTTAACAAATAGTATATATATTACATATTTATATATATTGTAAAACAAAACATGAACGCTAATAAATAAATGTAGTGATTTTATATAATAATTTCAAAAAATCTATTGCAATATAGCAAACATTATTAGAATTTAAAAGTTTATATTTTAGTAATATGTTAAGAATTAATGTTTAATTTATAATTAATTTACTGTAATTCTCCTTTGAATTGTGAATAAAGTAAATATGTAGCATTAATTATGAATAAGAATGCTTTATTGTATATTCTTTTGTATTTTGTGTCAATAAATATTTTTGATTTCATTTATTTTTATGTATTTGATGAGAATGCGATTAAAATCCTGTAAAAATAACGAAACATGACCTATATTTAATTAATAAAACCATGCATCCATGCGAAACCAGTAGCTCAATATCAAAATAAGTATTTTTATTAAATATTCATGATTAACAATGTATCTAAAAAGCATTTTTGTATTATTTTCTATTTGTATTACTGCCAAATATGCAAAATGACTCATCTACACTTGTATGGACCTGATTGTTCTTTTTTTTTTTTTTTTACTTATGTGAGTGAAGAGAAAATTCTATGGGAGTCTCTATGAGGAATGTTAAGGACTATAAGTTTTGCTACAATCACAATGTTCATAGACTCTTATCTGTAAGGTTTATATGTGGGAGCTTACAGCCATCAGACGGCATCTAAAGTTGTATTAGGATGACCGTACACCCACTGTAGCACGGATCTCATCTCACACTGATAGCAGATGTGTAAAAGTGATGAAAGCGTTATCTAGGCTCTAATACAAGCTGAAAAAACACAGACTGTCTCTGGTGTCACCCGGCTCTTTCCTCAAGAAAATGATTGTCAGCTTCATTTGCACTCTGCGCTTTTCCACTGTTTGCACAACACTTTACTGACAGCTGAACATCCATTTAACTCCTCCAAAGGAATGTGTTATTTTAATGATCTCAGAAAGCAAATCTTAGGCAACTTAAATATTTAGGGTTACATTTTAATGAAATACATGTAATTAAATATACCTCTATGCTATTTAAATGCATTTTGATTTAATAGTGTAATTAAATCTGCACTGATAAAATTAACTAAAGCTTAAAAGGAATTATTAATTATTACTTAAATGATGCATTTTAAAGTTATTTAAATATGCATTTTTTAATCTATAAAGACATTTTATTTGTATAAATATACTTGAGTAGCTTTTGTTTTTATGCATTACTAATTGTGTGTAGTGCTGTTACGTTTATTAGCAGTAGTTTATTATTTCCATTTGTATAATTTGTTTCTATTACTCTAAACTAGTTTTTTATATTATTATTTTGTGTGGGTCTAATAGTATTATTATTGTTAGTAGTACACTTAAAAAAATAGTTTTGCTCCTTATTCAAAAGTATTTATTTTAAATGAGCTAGAACAACACAATTGTTGAGGTTTTTGAGAACAACTTAATTGTTTTATGTTCAATCCACCTAAATTTGTAAAAAAAAAATTAAGTTAACTTAATTGATTTGTGTTGGGACAACATGAATGAATTGTGCAGAACCCAGCATTTTTTACAGTGTAAACTCAAAAATACTTTTGCTGCGTGTTTAAACTGCTTATTTACAATGAGTTGAAACAGCACAGTTTCTCAAATTTTTTGGGACAACTTAATTGTTTTATGTCCAATCCACCTAAATAAAAAAAAAAATACTAAGTTAACTTAATTGATTTGTGTTGGTAAAACATGAAGGAATTGTGTGGAACCCAGCATTTTTTATGGTGTATTATTATTTCAGTGTAAAATCAAAACAAGCAAACATTTTAATAACATATAATATAGTATAAGTAAGCAGTAATATTTTTTTATTGATGATTATTGTTATTATTATTAAATCTTTGCTTACAGTATTAATGTATGGAATTAAAAAATTTTTTTTACAATTAAATATTACTAATGATTAAAATAAAAACTTTTTTTATAATTAAACATTTCTAATATGCATATTTTAATCTAAATATAGGGCTGCACGATTAATCGTATTATTATCACGATAACGATATTTGTGGCCCACGATCAAAAATTAAATATCGTCGCGATTTTACAGTATAAAGATCAAGCCGTTATTTTAATGGGCGGAGTTTACGGATTGAACCGCATCACAAGCATGAGTTGACTGCGTCTAGATTGCAAGTGTTTTTTTCGAGGAATGCAATGCTGATTAGGTAGCCTTTGCTCCTGTCTAGTCCAAACATCCCAAGGTAACACAAAACCTCTTTAACCACCTTAAAAACCATCAGCTCAGAAGAATTTTGCTTTGCATTTTTCTATGCATTACTAACATCACTAAACTGTTTTATTATTTAACCAAATATTCGCAGAGATTGAGCAGTTTTTTCTGATGCCTTTGCTAGTCATGTAGACAGAAGACACTGTATCATATTGTTTCAATGTAAAAAAAAAAAGCCATTGTGTCCCTGTTCATGCGGGTATTGAGGTTCGTTTTCATCAATCTGACGCAATTTTTATTATTTACAAGAAAAGAAAATGTAATTAAAAGTTTCAGATCAATTAAACTCAATTTATAAAAATTCTAAATTATTTTATGCAGTAAATAATGAAATTGATAACTAATATCCTTTATTTCCGATTAGACTATGCACTTTATTCTGCTTTACAGTTTTTAACATGTATATATGCTTTTTAAAATAACATTTGTTTAACAAATATTTTAGCTCATCGAAAGTAATTCAATTACCTGTCTTTTGATTAAAAGCTTTGGACAAGAGGAATTAAAATTTAAATTATATAACAAGTATCTGATTCTTAGTATCTAATCCTCGCCCAGTTTTATTACAAGTTGTGTTTTTTAATATTTGTGGCTGTGAAGTTTAATAAGAATATACACATACATGCGCACACACACACACACACACACACACACACACACACACACACAAAGGAATAATCGTCATTATTAATCGTGATTAACATTTTGAGCAAAATAATCGTGATTATCTTTTTTTCTGTTATTGTGGTGCAGCCCTATCTAAATATCAATATTATTTCTGTAATTATTATTAAATATTTGCTTACAGTTTTAATGCACTTTAATGTATGGAATTCAAGCTATTTGAATTAATCAAATTAAATATTAATTATTAAAATAAAAGTGTTAAATAATTACACATTTCTAATATGCATATTTTAATCTAAATATCAATAATATTTTTGTGTGTCTGCTTTAGTAATTTACAGAAGTACATAATCTTAATTTAATTAATTCTAATTTGTGAGTTGTACTTTGTTATATAAAATACACAATCAAGTATTTGTGATCATAACATATTTCCTTTAACCCTATATAGTTATGCAGTGTCTGATAATGCATATCGCTCCATGCGGACTGAGAGACGGGACCAGTGCATCCTCATCTCAGGTGAAAGCGGTGCCGGCAAGACTGAAGCTTCCAAGAAGGTTCTCCAGTACTACGCTGTCACCTGTCCTGCCAGTGAACATGTGCAGACCGTCAAAGATCGCTTGCTACAATCCAACCCTGTGCTGGAGGTACACATGCACTCACCACTTCTAATCCAATGTGTTTCATGGCATACAATTTTACTAATCCCCAAGTGCCAGCATGCAGTGGAGAGATCAGCACAGGCTGTAATTCTTGCCCTGGGCTGCAGTCATTGCACAAAATGCTCTAAATGACTCCCAGCGATGCCAAGGAAAAGAAAGAGCAGTCGGTTCTGAGCAGTCGGTAGTCCCGCTAAACCGCTCCAGTAATTATGTGCCACAGTTATTATCTGTACGATAAGATTGGAACTTACATGAAGACGTCTAAAAATGGGAAGGCCAAAGGAAGTAGCGCAGCCGGCCAGTTCTACCAGATGTTTTGCAGATGTGCTGGAAACTGGAAGTGTGTGCACATCTAGAGTGTTTTTTTTTCCTGTGCCATTCTGAATTGTTTCATTCATCCATTTTCCATCATTGTTTGTTTTCTCAGGCCTTTGGAAATGCAAAAACGTTACGAAATGACAATTCCAGTCGCTTTGGGAAATACATGGACATTCAGTTTGACTTCAAGGTGAGTTTAATCATGTTTAAAAGGTTCACAATAATAGGAATATTTGCTGGTAATTTACTCCCCTCAGGCGATCTTAAGCTTTTTAATGATCAGTACATTATGATTTGGCATGGCTCAGATTGCTTCAGTTTGGTTTTGCTTGGCTCTGTTTGTATTTCCACTGCAGTTTAGTACTGATTAAAGTGGGTGGGATTAACGCTATAGTTGCACCGCCTACTGCTGTGACTTCCTGAAAAACATTTTTATTCCGAGTCGTCCATCTGCAAATGAAAGACCACAAAGATACCATTTCAGGTGTCTTTTTGTTGCGGTGGTATAAAAACGTGTGAACCAACAATACAACAGTGGCTGCCGATGACTTTTTAAATATAGCACGTTTGGTGTCTTGTGTGGTAATGATGATTCTCTCTGACCACATTTTGGTAATGGTACTGTTTGCTATTAACCTTGCCAGAGATGGTACTAAAAAGTATCAGGTACTAGGTACAGAATGTAGTGGAAAAGCCCCCCAAAATCAGTCGTAGTGAACCAAACCATGCCGTACCATGCAGTGGAAGGGAATGCTGAAAATTTTATTTATTTTGGGATTTGTTTTTCCTACTATGGGAGTCAATGGTGACAGATTTTCAGCTGTCTTCAAAATATCTTCTTCTGTGTTCAACAGAAGAAAGAAACTCATAAATGTTTATAATCATATTGAGGGACAATAAATAGTGAGTAAATTTTAATATTTGGGTAAAACTGTCTTTTTAAGATGGTGAATTGTTTTCTTCAGTACATTAAAAAGATTATTTTAGCTCAGTCCTTGGTCCTTGGAGATCCTGGCTCAGTCCAAAGAAACATATTAGGCTAAATAAAATATCTGTGGTTTCTTTGGACGTATGAAGTAAACCATCAATCAAGAATTATAGTGATATTGTTGTAAATATATACGTTTTTTTTGCACAGACGAATTGTTTTGACTTTCAAAGTGCAGATTTCAGTTAAAAATCGTATTTCGTGTTATACTGAGGAAAATGTCCTCTACATATTGGATGGCCAGGGCCAGATTTAACCAATAAGTTAGGTAAGTGGCTGCTAAGGGCCCAAGGAAATTTGGGAGCCCCAGAAAATACCTAGCAGTGTAAATGAGACCTATACATTATATATAACATCATTGTCTAACACAAGTCTAACAAATAAAATGTTAATGTAATTATTATTTTTGCACAAATTTGTCTCCCACCCCCATCATAGAGCATTCCATCAGTCAAATCAGGTAAAGATTTCGTGTTAAGATTGCATTATGATAAAACAGAGAAAGGAAAATAAGAAAAAAATAGCAAAATTAATAAGTAAATTAATAAAAACACGAAGGGTGCATTTTAGGACTCTTGGCCCTCATGGCTGGAATTGCTTAGAGCCCCTAAATCACTAAATTAGCCCCTGTGGATAGCCTGAGAGTAAGTGAATGGTACATTTTTATTTGGGGGTGAACTATTGAGTTTACACTATTTTATTTGTTGTTCATTTTGTTTTGGGGGTCTCCTATAGACCATTTTGAGGAATGTAAACAATAACAATGGTCCTAACGTAGTTCCTGTTTTACATTTTTATTTTCTATAGTATCCGAGAATCCAAAAAGACCTAGATATTGATAAATAATGTTATGATAGCTGTTTTAACATGAAAATAGGATTGAATTGACTCTTGTTACAGTTATGAAATAGTATGATAACAAGCAAGAAATGTTCAAGGGCCAATGACATGACCACATTGAAATAGGTTTACAATAGGTGACACTTTCATTTTCTCATAAAATACATTGCTTTTCTCTCAATGTCTGAAAAAGCTATGCACATTTATTATACACCCGAATATGTTTACACAGGAAGACTAAAATGATTTGACAGTAACGTTCAGAATCACTTCTTTCTTTGGGAGGACAAGAACTCCATTTATCGAGCACTTTTACATTCACAATCAGTTATTATAACAGTACAATACAAAACCTTTATTGTTGTTATCAACTGAAACTCACATCTCAACTGCTGTGATCCACTTTCTGTCGATGCACCTTTACCCCCACAATGCTCTTCTTGGTTTGGGGATTTGTCTGCATCCGCTTGTGTGTTCTTGTGCTTGTGTGTTTGTGTCAAATTATTCGTGCTTGCATGCGTGTCAGAAACCCGGTATTATCCCCTCTGCTTCTCCCTTTGGGTGTCCCCGTTGGCAGGGTGCTCCAGTCGGGGGTCACATCCTGAACTATCTGCTGGAGAAATCCCGCGTTGTGCACCAAAGCAACGGCGAGAGGAACTTCCATATTTTTTATCAGCTTATCGAAGGAGGAGAGGATGACCTGCTGAGGAGACTGGGTCTGGAAAGAAACGCCCAACAGTACCAGTATCTGGTCAAGGTGAGAGACTGACCTCACTTGATATGATACAGCAGGTGTATATGGAGAAACAAAAGCTGGCTTTTAAGAAAAAATCTGTGGTTTTGTAGCTATCACACGTGCTCCAGGTTGAACGCATTCACTGCAAAAAATGCTTTTCTTACCTCAGAGTTTTGCTTACCTCAATATAATCTGCCAATGGGCTAAGCAAAATAATCTTGTTTTTCGTTTTGAGACGAGATTATTTTGCTTGTTTTAAAGAAAAACAGTTATTATATCACTGAGGAAATTGTATGGCATTTGAAGTTTTGATCATTTAGTTGGCTGTCCTTTTTGTTTATATTTTTTTATTTTAGTTATAGTTAGTTTTGTTTTTTATGCTGTTAGTTAACATATAACCCTGGATTTTTAACCCTGAAACTTTGTAAAATGTAAAAATGTTATAACATTGGATGTATTCATATAGTGAAACAAAAAAATCACTTAATTTTGACAGATTATTTCTTAAAACAATACAATGTTTTTGCTTGTCTAGAAAATGCTTCTTGATTTAATAATGTTTTGTTATTTGGGCTAGAAACAAGACAAAAAATTAAAGTAAGAAAAGCTTTTTTTATTATATATAATTATATAATTATTTAGTTTTTGCAGTGGCAACTTTATAATTGTAAACTTATAATCTTTATATGATTTGGCTGATTGCAGTTTTATATATTGCAATGTGACTTTTGCAGACTTTAAGAATCATTATAAGAGGTATAATGTGATTTTATATTTTGTGAATTTTGTGGATTTTTGCTTTATCTCAGTTGCGAATTTCTTACAATTGCTCAGTTCTTACAATCTTTTTGTTCATATTTTTATATCTTAAAAATGATTTTATATATATATATATATATATATATATATATATATATTTTTTTTTTTTTTAGATTTCACAGTTGCTACTTGATGTTGCACCGTTATTTTTTGTATTTGTAAATTACTCAGAATGTGACTTATAGGTGCTGATTTTTTGGAAATGGAGATTTCTACATCACCTGAAAGTTGTATAAATATACTATGGATGTATACTTTGTTAGGATTGAACTATATTTAGCTGAGATACAGTTATTTGAATACCTATCTGAGGGTTAAAAAAAATCGAAATACTGAGAAAATTGCATTAAACTTGTCTAAATAAAGTGCTTACCAATGCACATTACAAAACAAAAAAATAATTTTGATGTATTTACTGTAGGAAATTTACAAAATGAAGTAACATGAAGTAAATCCCTTTCATTTTTAGATCACCTGTTCCTTTAATTACTTAATATTTTAATGACATTTGGCATAAAAGTAAAATAATTTTTTTTGTTTGACCAATACAATGTGTTTTGGGATATTCCCAAATGCTACCTGTGCAACATAAGGCCTGTTTTGTCATCCAAGGTCACATTTCACATTTTAAACCTTATTTGCAATTAGTTTTTTTTTTTAATTTTTTTTTTTTACTTTTTTACCCTAAGTTAGGTATTCATAATTAACACAAATATATATCTAAAAAAACTAAATATTTCACAACATGCGTTTATGTCAGCCCTGCTTATGAGTATTCATCATAAATGGCATCATAAATTTTCTGACAACTATGTAGGAATGTCCCTCTGTTGCTTCCCCTCGCTCCCCTGGTGTTTAATAGAGGAAGTCAAGAGCAGCCCCTCCTACCTTGGTTTCCTCTACTGTGATGAGTGATCGTGTGTGTATGTGTGTTTTTCAGGGTAACTGTCCCAAAGTGAGCTCAATAAATGACCGCAATGACTGGAAGACAGTGAGGAAAGCCTTGAGCGTCATTGGTTTTACTGATGATGAAGTGGAGGTATGACTGGCCAACTGGCCAACCACAACACACATTGTGAAGAATGAGTCAATGTTTCAATGTAAACAGTCCTTATTTTTGAAATGTATTGTTTGAAATTGCACACTTTACAAGGCACTGCAGGTGATTTTAAGTTTTACAAGTGTTCTAAACATTATTTTTGAATACGCAACTGATGAAATATTTCATAAAATAAATGTATAAATATATTAAATATTTTATAAATCTTTATCTTATTTTGTTGTTTTTTACTAATTGTTTTGCTATAAAAATAGTTTTTGTGGCTGACATGGCATGAAATTAAAATATCATGTGATCCATATGATGATGATTTGATAAAATATGTGCTAATTTCATACATTTCTTACACAAAAGTAAGAATTATTTTCGTTTATTTGATAGTATTACAGTCAAATGATGCTACTGTGTGGATTTTAGGAATGAATACTCATTTTGGGATAAACAAACCCTCAAAAACGTATTGTAATTGAAAAGCCATCAACTGATAAATTAAAAGTTAATGTAAAAGTCAAATTGAAATTGATGAAAGTAAAATTAAACACGATTACACATATTTTGGAAGGTTTCCTGACAAAAAAGACTTTATAATAAGTCAAACATTTCTACATTTACATGAATATTGCATGAAAAAACAATGTATTGCATTAAATTGTGATCTTTCCTCTCATTTGCACTCTTTTCTCTCTCTCCACAGGAGCTTTTGAACATTATTGCCAGTGTGCTACACTTGGGGAATGTCCAATATGGAGGAGAGGACAGCGGCAGTGCCTACATCACTACAGACACGCAGATTAAATACTTAGCCAGGGTAACAGGACGGCTTATTTATATCACTGGGCCACAGCCACATGTGCATGACTTCTGTGCTTATTTAAAACCTCTTACCATCAGTCTTTTCCTGAAATGACATGGTTTTTGACACTTTTTTTGTGTGTATATGTGTTTGTGAAATTGCAGTTGTTAGGTGTGGACGGCACAGTTCTTAAAGAGGCTCTAACACATAAAAAGATCATTGCCAAAGGAGAAGAGGTATGCTCACAGCTGTTTACAGTGAAAATGTTAAGCCAAATATTTTTAAAGTAGGCTAAAGGGAAACTGAGGTCCTTGGAGGATCCATAATATGTTAGAGAAATAATCATATAAACATAGATTAGCATTTAATTATTGATATGAGTAATGTCTAGAAAACATTTGTCTATTACATAGGAAAACTACCACTTTTTTGTTTCTTCAAAATGTGTTAATAATTTGTATGAAACATGTTTAATGTTACAATTGAAGGCAAAAAGTAGTGTTGGATTATAAATAATTAGTAAAAGTTTTTATATAATATAATTGATGAAATATAATATAATATAATATAATACAATACAGAGAGTTGACATGTAAACATTTGTGTTTACAATATCTAATAATTGTAAAGGAGTTTTAATATATTCCAAAAAAGTATAGTATAACATCATATCATATAATATAGACAGTTGACATGTAAAAATTTGTGTTAACCATATTTAATAATTGTAATGAAGGTTTTAATATATTTCAAAAAGTATATAATACAATATCAAATGATATAATAAATAAATAAATAAATAAATAAATAAATAAATAAATAAATAAATAAATAAATAAATAAAATTGTGTATTGTTGCACAGTTGGACATGATGTGTGTACAATATATAGCAGTTGTCCTGAATGTTTTCCATAATGCCACTGTGTGTGTTTTTGTTGCAGCTGATGAGTCCTTTAAATCAAGAACAGGCCGCATCAGCGCGGGACGCTTTATCTAAAGCCATATACGGGCGGACTTTTTCTTGGCTGGTCAACAAAATTAACGACTCTCTGGCCTTCAAGGTATGGACTCGTTCTGTCGTTAAATACACAGTCAGCAAAATGTAAATATATAGCGCCCTCATATGGAGAATACATGTAAATTACGCACCGTCTTATTACTGCAGTTTTCCGATGGCTGTTTTTGGAACACAATTTTATCATATAATGTTTGTGTATGTTTAGTCTGAATGTCTTGCTTGCAGCTGTTGAAATGTCTCTGTGCTTTTAATGCATTGCAGGATGAGTCATTCAGCAGTAAGAACGCTTCTGTCATTGGCCTGCTAGACATCTATGGTTTTGAGGTCTTTCAGAACAACAGGTAGAGAAAATCAGGGTTGTTATGCAATAATACTGAGGAAATTGTATGGTGTTAATTTTTTTTTGATAATTGTGTTGGCTTTCTTTTTTATTTTAGTTATGGTTGGGTTAGTTTTAAGTCTTTTTTGTTAACATTTATTAATGAGCGAAAAAAATTTTTTATTGTATGTTAATAAATAATCCTAGATTTTTAACCCTAAACATTTTTTTAAATTTAATAATTAGTGTTATAACATAGGATGTATTTATTTATATTTCTTTAAATATTCCTTCAAGTATATTGATTTAAGTATTTAAAATAATTCAATTCAAGTTTATTTGTATAGCGATTTGTATATTTATTGTTTCAAAGCAGCTTTTCAAAAGGTGCACATTATTGCATTACAATCAAATATAAGTTATTATATAAAGACATCATTAACCTGCAATTTTATAGCATATAGGCGATGTCTGTTTGTACATGTTTAATGAAGTGTGTTTGTATAATAAATTTACATTTCTGTTGTCTGTGCTTTGAGATATATATGGGTTGCATCTAGTCAAATAATCGCATTCATTATTAAGTATTACAATTACTTTCAGACAAACTCATTTAAATACAACTAAATACAACTAACATAAAATTAAATAAAAAATAAACTGTACAGTTTTAGTTATGCTATTCAGCATGCACATATTGTCTAATGGACATCTGGCTGACAAAAGCAAAGCTGTAGGTAAAACAGTTCAATTCAATTTAAATGAAAGAAATAATGCTTAATGTTAAAAGTATAAATGAAAATATTTACAATTTACAATTTAATTAGTTTTAATTCATTTTGTTGGTCATCAGTTTTATTTTTAAAAGTCTATCAATTTTATTTTTATTTGTTTATCTTTTTTTGCTTTAGTTAGTTCATTTAACAAATTAACATGTAATAATTTATATTATTGATGGATTATTTTGTATCACTATCAGTCTTTAATATTGATTTAAGTATTTTAAATAATAAAATGGTATAAAAATGTATGTATCTTACAATTTAAAATAAATGTTTTAACTTTTAGAAATGTAAATATTGTAATTATTTGAAATATTATATTTAATGTATTAAATGATATATCTATGACTCAGTTCTCTGAACCACTTGTTCTTTGTAGGATTATAATGTTTTATAGTATTTTTATATGATAAATGTTTTATGCATGTCTGTGTGTAAAGTGTGTATGTCTGTGCTTCTAATATTATTAAATAATGTTGTATACATTTTCTAAAAACAAAACAAACTGATCATTTCATTATTTATTGAATTATTTTTGAATCCGGCCAAAATAGTTTAATAATATTTTTGTGTGTAATTGGGCAAAATGTTTTAATGTATAATTTGGTTAGTTGTCAAAGATTTCTCACCCTGCCTCTCTTTGTCTGTCCGTAAAGTTTTGAGCAGTTTTGCATCAACTATTGTAATGAGAAGCTGCAGCAGCTCTTTATTGAACTGACCTTGAAGTCAGAGCAGGAGGAATACGAAGCCGAGGGAATCACGGTGAGGATTTCCTGACACACAGACGTCTTTTACACACATATATATATATATGACTCACACATGCAGTGCTGGAATGGGCTCTTACCCACCGGTGCTCAGTGGGTGCATTATGGACAGTGTGTTGTGGGCTGTATTTTGTGCTGTTAGTATGGTACACTGCAGATAAAACATTTTGATGCATGCAGAGTTAAAGAAAGGCCGTTTGTGGCTATGACTCAATGGTGGGCTGGGAATGCTTGGGATTTGCATTGCTTGAATTCCATAGCAAAAGCAACATCACAAATCTTAAATGTTTTCCACTGCTTTTGAATGCATTAAATGATCATGTTTTTGTGTTTTTTCAGTGGGAGCCTGTGCAATATTTTAACAACAAGATCATTTGTGATCTTGTGGAGGAAAAGTTTAAAGGAATCATTTCCATCTTGGTGAGAATTCCCTTTATGAACGTCCATTAACAACATCTTAGTCCTTACGAAAAATATTGAACTATTTTTTCATGCAGGATGAAGAGTGTCTCCGGCCTGGAGATGCCAGTGACATCACCTTTCTGGAGAAGCTTGAGAACACTGTTGGAGGCCACGCCCACTTCCTGACGTCAGTAGCAATTTGTCATTGTAATATTGTACTTAAAATCATATATTGAGCATCTGAAAATATAAATAAGTTATATATTTCAGGCACAAGCTGGCTGATGGAAAAACCCGTAAAGTGATGGGTCGTGAGGAGTTCAGACTGATCCACTACGCAGGAGAAGTCAACTACAATGTGAAGGGTCAGTTATTGAACAGAGAGCAGGGGAAAGTGATGAGACTGAAAGAGAGTGTGTGCTGCTGAACAACAGCGAGCTCTTATGCCCACAGAGATTTCCCAGGCCAAGCGCTGACTGACGTCATTGTGTTTTTTCCAACTTCTAGGCTTCCTGGACAAGAACAATGATCTCCTTTTCAGAAACCTTAAGCAGGTGAGGGAACAAAAAATTTATTATAGGAAAAATAGACAGCATTTGTGCTGAAATTGCCGTGATTATTAATTGTGTAACTGTGTCTGTACGTTTAGGTCATGTGTATGTCTGAAAACAAAATACTCAATCAGTGTTTTGACAGAGAAGAGCTCTCAGACAAGAAACGCCCAGAGACGGTACATGTCTGTCTGTCTGTCTGTCTGTCTGTCTGTCTGTCTGTCTGTCTACCCATTGTATCTTTTGTTCCATACATTCGATAATATCTATCCATCAACCCATCTATAATTCCATCCATTATTAGATCATTCCATCTATCCATCCATCTATCTATCTATATATCTATCTATCTATCTATCTGTCTGTCTGTCTGTCTGTCTGTCTGTCTGTCTGTCTGTCTGTCT
>CAIGQZ010000379.1:12439239-12541998 GCA_903798205.1 Danio tinwini
TCCATCCATTTATCAGTCCACCCACCCATTGTATCTATTGTTCCATTCATTCGATAACATCTATCCATCAATCCATCTATAATTCCATCCATTATTAGATCATTCCATCCATCTATCCATCCATCAGTCCACCCACCGATTGTATCTATTGTTCGATTCATTCGATAATATTTATCAATTCATCTATTATTCTATTTTCCATCCATTATTAGATCATTACGTCCATCCATCCATCTATCATCTATCCATTTATCCGTTCACCCACCCATTGTATCTTTTGTTCCATTCATTCGATAATATCTATCCATCTATAATTCCATCTATTATTAGATCACTCCATTCATCCATCCATCCATCCATCCATTATTAGATCATTCCATCCATCCATCCATCAGTCCACCCACCTGTTGTATCTAATGTTCCATTCATTCGATAATATAATTCTATCCATTATTAGATCATTCCATCCAGATAGAGATGTTCTCTCTATTATTCTATCAATCATTCATCCATCCAGCCATCATTCTGTCAATTTAGCTGTTTGTCTGTCATGTTGTTTTATTTATAAAATTTTTCTATGTCTGTCTGTCTGTACATTTAGTTTTCTAGTAGTATCATTATTGTGAATCAGTGCAAAGTTCATTGTCTCATGTATTCATAAAGCTTAGCATCTTGGCCTGAGTCCGTGGCATTAAGAGTTTCTGCATCTCTGCCACCCACATTATAAGGAATGCCCTGGCTCTGTGGCACCCCCCATGACTGAACACAACCCTGAAATCCCCCCATCCCATCACAGTGCCCACTCCGCAGAGCTCCATTGGTTGAGTGTGGGTGGGCTGCTGTTTAGTTGTTTGCTTGCATTGTTTACCACTGGCTTCTCCTACATTGTCACTGCCTGACTGGACTCTCACACTGCCACTTGTGTTCTCTCACTCACTGTCTCTTTATTTTCTTGTACCTTCGCTCCGTTGGCTCGCTGCGTCCAGGCAGCAACCCAGTTCAAGAACAGCCTGGCGAAGTTGATGGAAATCCTGATGTCTAAGGAACCATCTTACGTGCGCTGCATCAAGCCTAATGATGCCAAGCAAGCAGGTTTGTGTTCAATTTTCTCTACTCTTTTTACAGTTTTAGTGCTGTCATTTTTTTGCTCTCATTCCTTTCAGGTATTTGCAGTATTATCCATGGTATTTATGACAATATTGTAGTACTTTTAATGTAGGGTTGCACGGTTTACCGGTACTATGGTAGTATCGCGGTACTATGGCTCCAAAATACTGGCGGTGCCACTGTAGTTTGTAAATGGTAGTATCATCATTAATGGTATATCTACAATAGATAATGTTGCATGTGGAAAAGTCACTAAAATGCTCACACATTTGTGCAACAATAGACAATTTTATTTTAATAGTCTGTGGAGCCCTTTCGCGCCTTTTATGGTGGCCTATTGCACGTTTTCTAACGCTTCAGTTCGAACGCACATCTGAATCGGTTAATTTCTGTTTCTGTCAATATGATTTAGTAGCTACAACAACTGTGACAATCTCTTAAAAAGAACGACTCAAAGTGAAATTTTGAATTACTTTGAATTGTTACCTGATAAGACTAGAAAAAAAAAATTATGAAAAACCCAAAATAGCAAAAAGAAACATTGAAACTATTTTTGACCACTTCATATAGCCTAATTGTGTTGGAAAAATGCTCTTTTGTAACCCATTTCATTCGGTATAACTTGTATCTTTATTTTAATGCATTTTTGTTGGTCAGTTATCTACAAAATAAACAAAAAAAAAAGAGTACATTTTAAGTGAAGTGAGGCGCAAATAATACTTTTTTAATAATAAGGGAATTATGAATTAAATTCAAGTAGACCTATTATAACATAAAATATAATATTTCTGACAATTTTCTTTATAATTTGAGTTATGAATTACAGTATCGCAATACTACTTGGTATTGTGATACTTTAGCTGGTATAGTATCGTTAGATTATTATTTTATGGTATCGCGACAATCCTACTTTGATATATTGCGTTGTTCTGAATTATTGGCATATTTATATATACAGTATTTATGTGGTTCTCTAAGGTATTACTATGATTGTATGACTTGTTGTCAGGCTTAATCAACATTTAAAAACAACAGAAGATGAAAAATGTTAAGTAAATTAAAATGATTTAATTATTAAATTAAAATACATATTTAAAATATATATCAACAAATGATATTCAGTGCTAAGCATAAATGAGAAAAATGAAATGAAATTTCAAATAAAAATGAAAACTGAAAATGAATATTTTTATCCACATATAGATACTATATTTTGGTGAATTTGAACAAAACAGATTTATTAAACAGATTTATTCATTAAATTTATATTTTAGTCACAGAGCATCTTTAGAAATGGAAAGATAATACATTTAAATTCATGAAAAATATTGCAAAAAAAGTTACAAACTACAAAATGTTATATATTTTTTGTTTCTCAACATTTTTGCTTCTTTTTTAGTACATTTTATATTAAATCTAATATTTTTTCCTAACATATAAATTTGAGCTTCTAATGTTTGGGCTGATATCATAAGTCATTTTGTTAGATTAGCTCCAGATTTGGCTTCAGTACTGACTAGTCTAATGTACAATTGAAGTCAGAATTATTAGCCCCCATTTCCCAAATGATGTTTAACAGAGCAAGGAAATTTTCACAGTATGTCTGGTAATATTTTTTTCTTCTGGAGAAAGTCTTATTTGCTTTATTTAGGCTAGAATAAAAGCAGTTTTGATTTTTTTTTTTAAATCTATTTTAAGGTCAAAATTATTAGCCCCTTTAAGATTTTTTTTCTGATCTACAGAACAAACCATCGCTATACAATAACTTGCCTTATTACCCTAACCTGCCTAGTTAACCTAATTAACCTAATTAAGTCTTTAATTGTCACTTGAAAAATATCTAGTAAAATATTATTTACTGTCATCATTGCAAAGATAAAATAAATCATTTATTAGGGTAACACTTTACAATAAGGTTCATTAGTTAATGCATTTACTAACATGAGCTAATCATGAACAACACTTGTACAGCATTTATTAGTCATAATTCAAAATTCACTAAAACATTATTAACATCCAAGTTCATGCTTGCTAACATTAGTTAATGCGCCATGAATTAACATGAACTAACAATGAACAACTGCATTTTCATTAACTAATGTTAACTAGCTTGAACAAATACTGTAGTAAATGTATTGTTCATTGTTTGTTCATGTTAGTAAATGCATTAACTAGCTTTAACTAATTAACCTTATTGTAAAGTGTTACCGTTATTAGAAATGAACTACTAGAACTATTATGTTTAGAAATGTGTAGAAATTTTTTTCTCTTCGTTAAACAGAAATTGGGAAAAAAATAAACAGGGGCACTAATAATTCAGGGGGGCTAATAATTCTGACTTCAGCTGTATATGCACAAATATAATATTGTAAAGCATCTTATAGATAATAATCGTTTAAATGAGTTTTAAAATATATATATTTTATTATAAATATATAAATATGTTTAAAAATACAATGCAAAATCTTTTTTATTTTTAAGACCAAAGTATATTAGTGCCATTTTCTTCTTCTTCATATGTGGTGCAATGGTTTCATTGTCCACACTGCAGTCATTTGTTCCTTCACTCTTATTCTCTCTTACTTAATAAGCTTCTTTGTTTCGCCATCATCTTTTGTTGATAGTTGTTGGTGTCTCTTGTTCATTAATCAGCTCTTATCCTGTAGAAAATGAATAGATTTACACTTACATTACATGTATATTTTGATATCATTAAACAGAAATACTTGTCTCTACAGGGCGTTTTGATGAAGTCCTCATTAGACACCAAGTCAAATATCTTGGTCTGATGGAAAACCTTCGGGTGAGGAGAGCTGGCTTTGCATACCGGCGTCGCTACGAGACCTTTCTACAGAGGTTGGCATCTACATACTGAAAAAACATCAATCTAGACTAGTTTGGACTAATAAAACATACCTCATAATAACCCACAATCTGCTTTAACTGACATTCATGCTATCCTGAAGAAATTTAGCTGATTTAGGCAGTTTTTTTTTCCAGCATGCCTCTCACTAAAAAAGGCTTTTATTAGTAAACTATGGTAAATTTGACACTTTCTAATCCTCTTTTAAAAGCTCTGTACTTCCTGTGGACTGCAGTGATAAATAAGGTCAAAGGGAACAAACAGTGTGTCAAAAACAGTTGTTCCTGTTTATGCTTCACATGTGGGTAGATTAGTGGGTAATGCTGGTGTTTTCCTCTTTCAGGTATAAGTCTTTGTGTCCAGACACCTGGCCAAACTGGGACGGCCGTCTGGTGGATGGCGTGTCCACACTTGTCAAGCACCTCGGCTACAAGCCCGAGGAGTACAAACTCGGCAGGTTGGTCACACATATAAAATATTTCAACCTTTTTAATGCTATTAAAATCTGTATGTTTCACAAAAAGGCCTGAAGAATTATTGTGTTGTGTTATAAAACAGTTAGGTCTTTTTCAACTAAAACCATAATGTGTATGATTAGCAACTTGAATGTAAAATGTATTTAATATATACAAATAAATATATTTATAATTGATCTAAATTATATTTTCAGTATTTATAAAAACTTTTATTGTAATTTATCATTTTAGGAAACTTATAAAGTATAATCTGGGAATTTCTAGTAATAAACACTTTGGAATGAATGGTATTTTTATTAAATTACTTTGAATATCTACTTAATGATTAATATCATTATTGACATATTTATGACACCTATAGTATGTAAAGTAAAATATGACACAACAACATATTTACATGCTAATTTGCACGTAACAGCTGCACATATAACGTTGTATATAGTAATACACCTGTAAATACCTTGTCAATTTTTATATTTGCAGTCACTATTTACTTCTATTTTTAAAATATATTTATTATCTGTTTTTTATCCTGTCTCTGTAATTCTGTTGCACTGTAAAAGCTCTGTCATGAAAACAAATTCTTCGTATGTGTGAGCACACCTAGCATTAAAGCTCTTTCTGATTCCAAAGGTGCTGCCTACATAATAAAATGGTCTAAACATAAATAGCTTTTATAACCTTTCAATAATGGTCCTCACATAATTAACTTTTTTAAAATGGTTGTATCTCTTAAAAAAACGTACTAATCGAACTAATTACTCTTTCGGTGGGTATTACTTGTTGGGTAGCCAGTTAACCCTGTGGTTATTTTACCAGTAAACAATAGCTGAATGGGACCATATTATCCACAAAATTAAATTGATTGCATATCTATACATTTTCTGTTTCTACTGGTCAAAACAGGTCTGAATGCATTACTAGGGTTAATGGTTTAACACCAATGTTAATCCTGTAGAACACAGATGTTAAAGCCAGTTCCTGGAGGGCTGCAACCCTGCACAGTTTAGTTCCAACCCTGCTCCAACACACTTACAAACAAGTCTGAAGGACTCAATTAGTTTGATCTGGTGTGTTTAATTAGGGTTGGAACTAAACTGTGCAGAGCTGCGACCCTCCAAGAACTGGCTTTGACGCCTGTGCTGTAGAACTAAAAATGATGGAGACAACATTCAATGTATTTCTTTTAAAGGAGCAAAATCTTCATCCGCTTCCCCAAGACCTTGTTTGCGACTGAAGATGCACTAGAAGTCAGGAAACACAGTCTTGGTATGAACTGTTTTCACATACAAATCATGCCTCCTGGGTGGTCTGCCTAATGTTAACCTTCCCTAACTGTCCCTCAGCCACACAACTTCAGTCATCCTGGAAGGGCTACAGTCAAAAAACCAAATACCAAAAAATGCGGCACTCTGCTATCTGGATCCAAGCCTGGTGGAGAGGAATTCTGGCCCGCAGGGCAGCAAAGCGCAGGAGAGAGGCTGCCGACACCATGCGCAGGTCTGTGTGATATAGAACAGCCATCCCTAAAGGGGACCTATTATGCTCCTTTTTACAAGATGTCCGTAGAGAGTGTATTTGAAGTTTTGTTACACAAATAATTTAGAACTCTTTGAAACTGCCCCTTTTAGACTTTGATCACTTTAAATTCAAATGAGATGTTAAAACTCTAACAGTGGAAGGCTGCTTCTCACTCAGGGCTGTGTATGCTAATGAGCAAGAGATCATCACTAATGGGCGGGGCTTTCCCCCTCTGATGACATGTACAAAGGGAGAATGTCAATCAAATTGTTTCTGCAGTTTTTTTATGAAGTGTGATTATAAAATTAGAATTAACTAATTTTGATCAATAGAGGCTGGCTATATACACACCCTGTTGCCTCTCAACTGTGTTTATCCCCCTTTTAAAAGTGATTTTTGTATAATAAGTCCCCTTTAAAGTCTGCATGAAATCAAAGTTTCAATGTTCATTTTGCTATCTTACATTATTTTTACCCACACAGCTGAAATAAAGTGTTCACTGATCATTATTAGAAATGTTCATAGCATTTGTATTCAATTTATTTTCGCTGATCGGAATTTAATCATATCATTTAGAGAGTTTATATAATTGAAGTGGAACATTTGAATTGATACAGAACCTGATCAGTATAGTCAGTACTATATATGCTCTTATTCTGTCCAGTAAGAGAGCTCATTTTCACTGCAGTTGGTTTTCACACGTGTTACAGGTTCATTAAAGGCTTCATCTACCGCCACCAGCCGCGATGCCCAGAGAATGAGTACTTCCTGGACTATGTTCGCTACTCGTTCCTGATGAAGTTGCACAGGTGCCTGCCTAAAACAGTTCTGGATAAGAGCTGGCCAACGCCACCTCCAGCACTGATTGAGGTGAGATCTCAGTCAGGAATTAGACACATTTCCCTCCAGATCTGAGCTGAGAGATTGCGTCGTCTTTTCTCTCACAGGCTTCAGAGCAGCTCCGCAAACTCTGCATGCAGAACATGGTGTGGAAGTACTGCAAGACCATCAACCCGGAATGGAAGCATCAGGTTTGACATATTATTTGATTAATTTATCAAATAAAACTTATATTAAAATAATTTATTTTTGCATTTTTTATTCATTATTATTATTATTATCATTCATTCATTCATTCATTTATTTTCTTTATGGCATGTTAAGTGTTTGTGTGTGTTAAAGTATGGGTTTAAATCATTCATTGTATGTAAGCAAAGAAATGTAAGCAATCAGCCTCATTTTGCATATTTAAATTGTTTTAATAAAAAAAAATATTTTATTCTTTGTTTTAAACTTTTTAAAATGTATTTATTCATTCAATTATAGCTATCTAGCTAATGGACATTTAGGAAAACTGTCAACTTCTGCACTATTTATTGTGTTATTAATATTGACTAAATTTAGTCTAGTTTGTTTAGTTTGTTATTAATTATTAATTATTCAGACTACTGCTAATTAATTATTATCTGTTGTTTCAGATGGAGCAGAAGATGGTCGCGAGTGAAATCTTTAAGGACAAGAAGGACAACTACCCTCAAAGCGTCCCAAAACTTTTCGTGAACACGAGGCTCAGTGAGTTTTCAGTCGCTTTTATCAAGGTCAGTTCAGAGATGCATTGTATGCTCTAAATGTTTCTTTGTGTGTTCAAAAGATGGTGAGGACATCAATCCTAAAGTGCTGCAGGCTCTAGGAAACGAGAAGATGAAGGTCAGTTGAATTCTGCAAAGACTATTTTGAAAATCTTTCTTTAATGTGAAAAGCCATGAAACTTTTTTCATATAATTGATTGTAATATATTGCATATTAGCCTACTTTGTTTCTTCAGATGACAAAACAAAAATCCCAAAATGTGAAGCATGTGATCATAGACAGTATGTGAATCTGCTAATGTAATCTAACCTTCATCCGTCCTTCCCTATAGTATGCTGTTCCAGTCACTAAGTATGATCGAAAAGGATATAAAGCACGCAACCGACAGCTCCTGCTCATGTCCGACAGTGCAGTCATTGTGGAGGAAGCTAAACTCAAACAGCGGATCGATTTCAACTCACTGAAAGGTAAGAAGGAGGAGGGATAGAGCTTAAAGCTAAATAGTAGTTAAAAACTACGTTCAGGATTTATGCGAACATTTTGCGATGAAAGATTTTTTTGAGTAAACCTTGTGGCATTTGAGGTAATTACTCTTTCAGATTTAAAATTGTTGGCACAAGTTGGTGTTTTAATCATGCAATGTTATTTACTTATGTTTGCAGCAGTCTGTTTACTGGTATTTGTGCCTTCATTTAATGTCCGAATAAGCATGTCTTGAAAAAATTCATATTTTAATTGTAGTCTGTGTTTAAGTAGAACTGCTTGATGAATTTTTTCAAGTATAAATGAATGCTGTTTAATTGAGAGAAGAGTTTTTTCAGCCCATTTTTAAACATAGTTTTAATAAATATTTGCCGTTTCTCAAATCCATCGTTCCCACGAACATTCGCAAACTGTATTGCAAACTCGTACGTTAGCAACTACACCTCTAGAGCTGTAGTTAGAAGCATAGTTCCTTGCTGTGTTCTATTCCCAGTTATCCCCCCTATGCCCTATACCAGGGGTCACCAATCTCTGTCTTCGAGGGATTTAGCTCCAACTTGCTTCAACACACCTGCCTGGATGTTTCAAGTATACCTAGTAAGACCTTGATTAGCTTATTCAGGTGTGTTTGATTAGGGTTGGAGCTAAAATCTGCAGGACACCGGCCCTCCAGGAACAAGTTTGGTGACCCCTGCCCTATACCTTTCAAATGTTCCAACATTTCAACTTTAAATTTTAAAAACAAAACATTAAAGTTGTCTCTTTTTCGTGTTATTTGCTTTCAAAGTAATTTTTACAATTCAGTTTTAGCGGTTTTCATATTGACAATTCCGCTCCCTTTGTAGTACACTTTGAAAACTTTTATGTCATTTTGAACGCAGCTGTGGCTCATGACGAAAGCTATAGGTGACATTTGATTTAAACGCAGAATTTACATTACATCTCCAAAGCTTGTGAAAGCAAAAATATACGGCAAACATTAATGTTTTTATTTTGTAGTAGGATATTTATAAAAAATGTATCTGTATATAACATGGGCCTGATAGTTAGAACATTTCATGGTTAGAATGTGTCAAACTGTAAAAGTTGACTTTTTACACAATATTCTACTTAATAGTAATAATAAAAATGAATAATATTAATTATTATTATAAAGTAGGATTTTTTTTTCATTTCTTAGTAAACAGCCAATTGTAAATTACAACCATTAACGATTTATATATGAGATTAGAATGATTTTATGTTTTAGAATAGATATGGAATATTCTCAATAATATTTATAAAAGAAACATTGGCCCTATACGTGCAGTTTACATATAGTTCAGATAATTTGGAAAACGAGGGCATGTTCTATACCAAAACTTATATTGGATTTTTCTTTCTAAATGTATGTGCGTGTAAAACACAATAATTTGCACAAAAAAATTATAGTTTTTGTCTCTACAGAAGTTGTTACTCCACTCTGTTTAGAGCGTCATTGTAAACGTTTTATGTTAAAACTAACGTGGTTCAAATGATGGATCTGCGACAAAGCAACTTCGGTTTTGGGAAACACTCGTCACTACATCGTTCTTTTCCCAAACGATGCATCGTACTATGATAGTTCAGCCACAAGTTGTGTCATTGTTTGGGAAACACACTACAGGTTAGTTTAATCAGGCAAGTCCAAATCAAATCATCCAAATCAACATTGGACAACATTGGTTTGTTTTCTAGCCAGTCTGAAAAAGGGGGCTAATAATATATATAAATTTTAAATGTTTATATATATATATCTTTTTATTCCATTTATTCATTCATTCTCTTTTCGGCTTAGTCTCTTTATTAATCTGGGGTTGCCACAGCGGCACATTTTAGATTTTATTTATACCTGTGTTTATTTTTGTTTACTTGTGATTGGATTGACAGAATATCATTTGTAAACTGAGCCTAAGATGTTACAACAACACCTGTCGAAGCTCTAGTGTGAAAACAGCAATAGAAAAAGTGCTAACCAACGAAAAAGTGACCATGTCCACTTCTGTTTTGTTTGTAGGGATTTCTGTCAGCTCTCTAAGCGATGGCATGTTTGTTTTTCATGTTGCTTCTGAGGACAATAAGCAGAAGGCAAGTCTAAACTTCAGTTATTTGCTATGTATTTTCTTTAAGGAGCTGGTAATATGTGACCTGTTTTGCTGTCTACAGGGTGATGTGGTGCTTCAGAATGAGCATGTCATTGAGACGTTAACCAAAGTGGCTATCTGTGCTGACAAGATCAACAGCATTAACATTAACCAGGGAAGGTGAGTTACAAGCGCAACTTCAAAATCAAAGATCAAGTCAGAAAGAATTAGAGATGCACCATATTTTAGATAGAACTGTTTGGTTTTTGGCCTCAAATGGTTTTGAACGGCAAAAATTTTTTAACAAAACCGAGATTTTTGTTTATTATTATTATTATTATTAATATTATTATTATTATTATTATTATTATTATTATTATTATTATTATTATTATTATTATTATTTTATTTATTTATTTTTAGCAGTGTGACCAGTGTTGCCAGATTGGGCTGTTTTGAATTTGATTGATTGTGCGAGTAAAAAATAGCATATGCGGGTTGAAAAAATTTGGCCAGTTTTGAAATGTTACATTTATATGCAAATTATTTAACAAAACCTAACAGTGCTCCTGCTCCATTCATTTAGTAGTGACCAGTGCATAGTGCAAATTGCATGGGCCCACTCGCAAGAGGAGATGAAGGAAAGTTGTATCAAAATCTGACTCCCCTTCGCATGCATGCATGTCACGCAGTGCCTGCAGTTTAACTCACAGCGGTTTAATCGTAACGCTTTTATCAATCATTTTTTTCCACAATTGACAGCAAGAACAAACATAGAAAGCGTTGTCTGATTGACACGCAGCACCTAAATATGTTCAAAAGAATTTGAAACGCCAAACTTATACAGCGAAAGTAAAACATACTCTTATAGGTAGTGGAATCTACACATCAGTAAGTGCAGTGTGTGGGTGAGAGGGGCACAGTGATTCGATGTGATCTGGTTTTGCTGTAATTTTACTGGTGTGGTTCTGTGACTTGGTGTTGGTTGCTGTATTTTTATTAAATAAAATATCAATCTAATATTTTGGGCAGGTTTTGGACAGCTTTTCGGCTGAAAAAAGTCTGCTATATTTGGCAACACTGAGTGTTACTGTTCAGCTATAGTGAAAATTTTTTCGAGAAATTGCATTAATTCACAGATATTCAAAGTGCCTCACAATTCCCCTATGAATTAATTGTGAGCTTAGTTTTTAACAGCATATGGTACTCTAGGCTAGTTTTTAACCGTACACTCAAATGTTCATAAAGAAGAATGCTTTTGCATACAACCTTGTCATGTGAGCTGGTTTCGTAAGGTTTATGTAAACACGAATAACTTTAAACACTTTCCAGACTATACTGTATTAATGATTCTTTTAGGTATTTTAGAAAATTTATATTTGTAAGCAATTGGATGTAAGCAGAGTATGGCTGTTTGTATATCATACAGCGCCATCTGCTGGTAAAACCGAGCTCAGATTCGATTTCAGAGAGAATAGCGAAGCATTTGGAGAATCTAAGAATTGATGCAGAAATTAATTTCTCAAATGATTTTTTTCACTGCAGCTCTAGGATTTTCTATATTAATTTCTCTATTTGAAGTAGTGTGGAGTCATAAATAAGAAAAACAAATGCAATAAGCGTTGTGATAATGTTTACAATTAAACCAAGTTGCAGCTTTCAGGTTCATATCAGATTTCTAATATAAAAACATATCTTGCTAGTTAGTTAGTGTTACGACTGTAAAGTTTAGCTCCAGAGGTTAAAGTGGTAACATTTCGATGTGACTCAGTTTGTAGAGAGTTGGTTTTCTAACAAAATTCTGCAAACAAAAAAATCTCCATAACACAGACTAAACAAACAAGTAACATGATATCCTTCCGCATACGTATGTTATGTGCAATACACAAACTAACACCAATTGCCATCAACAAACTCAAAAATCATCACTATTTCAGGTATCTGTCTGTTAAAAGAGATCCCGGACGAGCCCCCATTTAAATGTTACGACTTTAAAGTTTAGCTCTAGGGGTTGAAGAGGTAACATTTTGATGTGACCCAGTTTGTAGAGAGTTGGTAGCAAAATAGCAAAACGACAACCAAATAATGCAAAAATAAATGAATTTATTTACAAAAAGTGAAAAGAATTTATAAAGCAAAATAAATATGTACAAGTTTAAGTATCTCACAAAAGAAAATAAATCAATTAATGTATGTTATTAAGGGAAAGAAGATCTCAAGCAGCACAAAATAAAAGAAAGCAATATTACAAAAACTGTCTGAAAATTATCCTCTAAACTACCTTATAGAAATATGCTTTGCTTTCTCTGATGAACAGTATAAAGTTTGATGTGGCACAAGGAAAAGAAGGGATCATAGACTTTACAGCTGGCTCAGAGTTGCTGATAGCCAAGGCTAAGAATGGACACCTTTCTGTGGTGAGCAAATACATTTAAATCTATGCTTATCTAAAAGTAATTCAAATAAAAAACATTGTGAATAACAGCATGTTTGTATTTGTCAGACCGCCCCTCGCCTCAACTCAAGATGATGGACAAATTGTGACCAAGCACTTCCAGATACGCTCCTTAGTTCATCAATCACATGACTACAGGCAGAGCTTCTCTCCACCAGTCAGACGCCGGCCAACCAGCCGCACCAAAGGCCTCTGCTTTCAGTTGTGAAAATCCAGCAAACTTATTTATGTTTTGGGGGATTAATACGGTTATTTGAATATATGATTTTATATGTCGAAGCCAAGAAATAACAATATATATATGTGAATTTCATTTGTCTTTATCTAGCTTATTTAGGGGATGTTGATTGATTTGTTAGAGATGGTGACCTCAGCCATAATCACGAGGTAAATCAGCGTTCACAATTAGCTTTGGTCCTATTTATGATTCTTTTTGCAATCCAAACCCACGCAGAACCAGTACACATTTGCTTCTGTCACTATGATTTGAGTTATTATTCTTTGGTAACTCAATTAAATGTTCATAGGAAAGGTATTAATTACTTTTTTGCATAGAAAATCTGTATTTGAAAATCTGTTAAACCTGTTTTACACACTATTAGTGCAATTATAATTTCACTCACATGCACCTAATAAGTTATTAATATTAGTTGATGTGAGAAATGTAAAATAAGGAGAGCATATGCCAAGTTTATTGAATTTGCGTGTGTGTGTGATATGTATGAAAAGGCTGGGAAAATTATGGGAAATCAGCCCTATTGTGAATCGTAATTCATTACCTAGTTTAAAGGAGCACTCCTATTTTGGAAATAGGCTCATTTTACAAGTTAAACAGTTAAGTTTTACTATTTTTGAATCTATTAAAAGGAGCACTTTTAGTGTAGCTTAGCATAAATTATTGAATCGGATTAGACCAGTAGCACCTTGCTCAAATATTTTTAAAAAGAGTTAATAGTTTTTTATTAATAAAATCTAAATACTTCTGTAGTAACATCGTGTATAAGACCAACGTAAATTCAAAAGTTGGTGTGAATTTCTTTGAGCGAGATGCTAATGGTCTAATCCGATTCAATGATTTATGCTAAGCTACGCTAAAAGTGCTCCTAACAGACCCAAGATCGACTGAATTGATTAAAAATAGTAAAACTCAACTGTTTAACTCAAGGGGACTTGTAAAACATTTCCAAAAAAAAGTAGAGAGTTCCTTTAATTTGAAAATTGAGGTCAGTAAAAAAATTCCATCTCAGAATTGTGCCTCATAATGTTAGGAATGGATTTAGAGAGTGTCTTTGATAAGAAAAGAAATGGGATGAAATACAGTGATGGCCAATTGATTCTCAAATCGTTCAGGCTTTGTGCTCCTAACACTTTGAACACAATAATCTTTCATATTAATGCCATTTCCCCATGTTAGCATTGCTCTAAATTCACCATGAAGCTTGCGTCAGTTGTTAGCGTTAATAATATGGAAGTTGTACGTTATCTATTGTGATTCGTAATTTGTTACCTACTTTAAAGGAGCACTCCACTTTTTTGGAAATAGGCCCATTTTACAAAGACCCCTAAAGTTAATCAGTTGAGTTTTACTATTTTTAAATTTATTAAAAGGAGCACTTTTAGCATAGCTTAGCATGAATTATTTAATCCGGTTAGACCAATAGCATCTCGCTCAAATATTTTCAAAAAGAGTTAATAGTTTTTTATTAATAAAATCTAAATACTTCTGTAGTAACATCGTGTATAAGACCAACGTAAATTCAAAAGTTGGTGTGAATTTCTTTGAGCGAGATGCTAATGGTCTAATCCGATTCAATGATTAATGCTAAGCTACGCTAAAAGTGCTCCTAACAGACCCGAGATCGACTGAATGGATTAAAAATAGTAAAACTCAACTGTTTAACTCAAGGGGACTTGTAAAACATTTCCAAAAAAAGTAGAGAGTTCCTTTAATTTGAAAATTGAGGTCAGTAAAAAAATTCCATCTCAGAATTGTGCCTCATAATGTTAGGAATGGATTTAGAGAGTGTCTTTGATAAGAAAAGAAATGGTATGAAATACAGTCATGGCCAATTGATTCTCAAATCGTTCAGGCTTTGTGCTCCTAATACTTTGCACACAATAATCTCTCTTATTAATGCCAATTCCCACGTTAGCATTGCTCTAAGTTCACCACAAAACTTGTGTCAGTTGTTAGCCTTAGTAGTATGGAAGTTGTACGTTATCTACAGTAAATGTAACTTGGCTTTCTTCTTTTTCTGAGGCAGGTTTGTGTATATGTAGATAAAAAGTAACAAAGCACTACTAAATGCTCAAAACCAAATGTAATGTGTCATTTTTGAAACCAAAAGTGAACTGTGTAATTTCAGGAACCTAAAGCTGTTGGTAGCACAGTTATTTGATTTGGCCATTGAGCATGTGCCTATCTTCACTAGTGTCATAGTTGAGGATGCTAAAGAAAAGGAAAACACTGTAAGAAAGACACAAGATTGAATAAAGTTAAGTGCCGCATGTATTTAGAACAAATATATTTTTGACATTTATTAAAACAAAAGAAATGCAATGCTATTCATATAAGCTCTTGGCCCATTAATTGAGATGTAATTCACAGATTGTGAGTTTGTTTTATACTTTTTGTGTAAAAAAAAAAAAAAAAAAAAACCCTGGAGAATTATATATGAGATTTTGAAGCAGACTGACAATGTATCTGAGCATATTAAAGCTGATTAAAAGCAGTGAGAGTCTGGTTTATATATATATAATGTTCATTTCATTATAACAATGATTATTATTTGGAAAGGAGGAAATTAATTTTCGTGTTTTGGTTCGATCATCCAGAGTGTGACACTGATGATGTCACTGGCAGCTATTGTTTTTTTCACTAACCAAAATGTTTTGAAAGTATTTTGAACTGCACATATTAATTAATCAACAAGTCATCATTCATTTGTTTTCAATATAAGTTTTAAAAATATAAACTTTAACAGAATACTATAGGAAATGGGAATTATAGGGTAAGTGGTTAAACTCTTAAAAATAAAGGTTCTTTATTGGCATTGATAGTTCTGTGAGCATTAACATTCAAAGAACCATTCAACACAAAAACATTACAATAGAAATGTGTTCTTTGTTTATTTGGTAACACTTTCATTTAAGGGGACGTAATTATACATGTTCCATACACTTACTATTGTAGTTACAATGAATTACTCATAATTACATGTAACTAACTCTAAATCCAAATCACATTCTAACCCTAACCATATAGTTAGTATATGCAGGGGTGGGCTTGATTTGGGGGCCCTAAGCAATCCCAGGTATGGGGCCCTAGCACTGAAACTCAAAACACTCTCTCTATAGATATTAAATATAAAATATGTTTAAAGTGGAGGGCGAAGCAGTGGTGCAGTAGGTAGTGCTGTCGCCTCACAGCAAGAAGGTCGCTGTTTCGAGCCTCGGCTGGGTCAGTTGGCGTTTCTGTGTGTAGTTTGCACTCTGTGTATTCCGGTTTCTCCCACAAGTCCAAAGACATGCGGTACAGGTGAATTGGGTAGGCTAAATTGTCCGTTGTGAATGAGTGTGTATGAATGTTTCCTAGAGATGGGTTGTACACTCTCAGAAATAAAGGTACACAAGCTGTCACTGTGGTGGTACCTTTTTAAAAGGTACACATTTGTACTTAAAGGGTCGATATTGGTACCTAAAAATTTTAAGAGGAACATTTTTGTACTTTTTAGGTATAATATGTACCATTGAGGTGATAATATGGACCTTGTAGGTACAAATTTGTATTTTATAAAAAGGTACCACCCCAGTGACAGCTCGCGTACCTTTATTTCTGAGAGTGTAGCTGGAAGGGCATCCGCTGCGTAAAACATGTGCTGGATAGTTGGCGGTTCATTCTGCTGTGGTGACCCCAGATTAACAAAAGGGACTAAGCAGAAAAGAAAATGAATGAATGAATTTTAAGTGGAACCTTTATCTTCTTAATGTAAAATTACATACAATAAATTTTAAATATAAAGCAAGTTCACAAACAATCTACAGTTAATTAGCCATACTTGTGATTAGACTTCAGCATTTGCATGTGCTGTACAAAAGGAGTTAATGGGGCCCCCAATTTTGATAAGTAGTAGTATTGTTAAAATCTTTATGGTTATAGACAGATTTTACATATGATAGAACATTTATAAAAGAGCTACATGATTAATATAGGCTTCTTGGCATTTGTCAGGCCCTCTAACTCCCTGGGGCCCTAAGCGTCTGCTTGCCTTGCTTATTGGTTAAGTTCGCCCCTGAGTATATGTAATTAATAATGTTACTCAGCAGTTAAATCAATAGTTACACTGTAACCACCTTAAAATAAAGTGTAACCGTTTATTTATTTAGCTCTATACACTAATATCAAATGTTCTTTTAACTATTCACTAAAATGTTCTTTGGTTAACCAAAACATATAAATAAAAACAAAACTTAATATTAATTTCACTTATGGCACAGCAAACTCCTTTTTAAAACCTTTATTTTATGTGTATTGTAAATAAGAATGCACATCAGTGATCAGAAACCAGCCATATATTATAAAGGAGACAATTCAGAGAAAAGCACGAGTGTTTCTGGCCGTAGGCGGAGATCCTTCAACTTCTTGTATTTTGTTATTGCTCAATAAATCAGGTGACTTGAGGGGAAAAAATGACTGAGCATGCCAATCATATGGACGCCTATAATGTTGCCGTTATACTATAGCGATAAATTAATGTGTAATACAGTAGTAGCTTTCGTGTAACGTAATCGATAGATTTCTCTTATGTATGTTAGATCATGTGAATAGCGTATAATACGCCTATTATCCGCAAAGGATAGTTTCACTTTCAGCCGCTGTTGAATCAATGAGATTCTACGGAAGTGAGGGATGCGTGTGATACTGTAAGTTTGTTTATTGGTTTATATAGCCGTTTCTTTGGTTTGTTTTTGGAACTGTTAATATGCCTATTTGGATGTACATAAGTTATACAGTATTCCACATTTAATTAAGAGACATTTAGAGGAATATCTGTTGGGTTATTTTCTGGGCGTCAAGCTTTTGTTTTCACTGTCACAGTTTGTTCTGTAATGTACATTACATTTTAAATAATACATTAAGTGTTTTATTGGTATGACTGTGAATATATTTAGACAGATACATCTTAAGTTAAGAAACAATGACACAACATTCATTACTTTTTTGTCGATTTATCATGCGATACCGACGTAAACGAGAAACGATGTGTTGTCGTGCTGTTGTTTATACTTTGACAAACTCGACTTGTTTGACAGATATGTATCATTGCTGAAACTTTATTTGAATACGTTGCTGGAATAGCATTAATTGTAAACAATATTAGCCAAATATAAACTTATAATGAATTATACTTGTAAAATAACTTTACACTTTTAGATTTGACTTCATTTTGGAGTCAGGGGGTCCCAAACTCTCTCATAGCCAGTAATATTTTAAAGTGATGGCTGTTAGAGCCTGTTGCACTGAGATTCAACAGCGTCGTGTGGAGCTGGTGGAGAACTACAGTATACACTTGACATGTCTTCTGGACGTGTTGTTTAATGTGGGGGCATTGACCGAAGAGGATCTTAGCCTCATAAGGGGCTCGGCTGTTAGAGGCGAGCGGGACTGTATGAGAGTTCTGCTGGATGTGCTGAACGGCAGAGGAGAAGAATCATGCAGAGCATTTCTCTACATACTACCAAGTGTTCAAGATGAGACCTTACAAATTGGGCAGATCGGCAGACAAGAGCATCTCAAAAAACACAAGGAAATCTTATCAAGGGAGCACAGCCTGGTGGACTATCTCAGCATCAGGAGACACACTTTAGGGCATGATGTGACCGGGCACTTGACTGATATCACTTTTTCAAGACAGGCTGGTTATGCATCATCTTCTCAATGCCGTCATGAGTCAACAGGAGTTGGAGACGCGTTCAGGACATGTGCAGATGAGATTTGCGTTTTCAGGGATGTTTACGGAAATCTGCTGTCGAGTCAATCAAGTGGTGTGAACATGTTGTCAGGAGTTGCTGGAAGTGGAAAAACCACAGTTGTGAGACGTTTGGTGCGAGAGTGGGCTGCAGAAACCACTTCACACAAAATTGTCTTACCTTTGTCCTTTCGTGAGTTAAACCTCATAACTCAAGAGCAGAGCTTGCAGGACCTGCTCTCGGATCACTACATTCACCTGAAACCTTCCCTGGGTGACTTACTCAACTCAAAACCAACCCAATTTTTACTCATCCTAGATGGTCTGGATGAGTTCTGCTACCCTCTTAATTTCGAGCACACTCCCAAATGCTCAGATCCCGAGCGGGTGCTGCCTATACAATCCATTGTGGTCAATTTAATCAAGGGAAATTTACTTCCAGGCATGTCCGTTTTGCTCACCTCAAGGCCTCATGCTGTCTCCAAAGTTCCTCCGGTGCTGGTCAGCCAGTATTACAGCCTCATGGGTTTCTCTGTAGCCCAGCAGAAGCAGTACTTTGAGAAGAACTGCAGATCTCCTGAGGCTGCTGCTGCAGTTTGGGCCTCAGTGTCCTCCCATAAACCCCTTCTCCTCATGTGCCACATTCCCGCATTCTGTTGGATTGTGTCCACTGCCTTGCATGATGGTGGCTCCTGCCTTTATCCTGAACCTGTAAATGCCAAGTCAGGACATCAAGAAGGCCTCGATAAAGCTGACCTACAGTTACCTTCTGAGGAGAGCTCCAAACCTGTCACGATCACCGAGATCTACTGCTGTTTTATTAAATCTATCATGCTGTTCCATGCCCAAGGTCGAAGCGAGGGCTCCCATCACACCAGGCTTCAGCATGCCCCTCATGTCCTGGCCGAAATGCAGCCAGTACTCAAAAGTCTAGGGGCGATGGCCTTCAAAGGCCTCCTGGAGAGACGATTTATCTTTGAAAGCACAGATTTAAACTCTTTTAATCTGGATAGCACCAAACTCTCACAGGTGTTCCTTTTTGAGATCCTTAAAGAGGATCGAGCGTCCCTCACCTTAGAAAAGGGCTTTCATTTCCTCCACACCAGCGTACAGGAGTTCCTGGCAGCCTTGTACTACATTCTACAGTCACTCTCAGGATCAGATGCATTTTCAGGCCTCAAACCAAGGACAGGCCGATATCTTCAGTCTGCGCTTAAACAAATGGGATCAACTGTCAACAAATTCAGCAGGCCGCGCCGTCTCTTCTGCAGACATATTAAGAAGGCACTTCGCTGTGGGGAACGACATCAGTCTGGACACATGGATCTGTTCTGCAGGTACCTTTAAAAAATGTATAATAAAATTAATACATTTTTAAATTGACACTTTTTGTTTTTGTTTTCTTTTAAAGGGAGAGTTTAGCCAAAAATTTTTATTTATTTACTATTTAAGGCTGATTTATACTTCTGCGTTAAGCGCACATATGCTCCGGCACAGGCTTCATGCGGTCGCACAGCCCTCGCCATGGCTGATGCCGCCACTGATGCACACCTCTCAAAAAATGTGGCAATGACGCTTACCGCAACCTCTGTGATTAGTCAGCTTGGTAACTGACGAGTGTGGGTGGTGCTGAGAGCCGCGAGCTCGATGGAGCAAGTGTTTACAAGTGTCGAGTCCTGTGAAGGAGCTCCAGATGGAAACTTTTGTTTTGTGTTTATCTTATAATTAAAGTTGTTTCATGTCCGCTGGCTCCCGTCTCCTGAATGAGTGAGTTTAAGCTACTTGTACATTAAGGGAGCGTTCAGAAAAACAAAACACCGGCACAGAAGAACATAAAAACCTATTGCCTGCTAGCATTTCGGAAGTGTTATTGCAGAGCAACACAAACATCACGCAGAAGTATAAATGAATGACTAAGCGCAAGGCATGTGCTGTGGGTCACAGCGATCGCTCGACACAGAACTATAAATCAGCCTTAACTCACCCTCAAGTGGTTCCAAACATGGTCCTGGAGGTATCCTGCAAAGTTTAGTTCCAACCCCAATCAGACATGCTTTGGCTAGCTAATCAAGCTCTTGCTAGGCTTTCTAGAAACATCCTTACAGGTGTGTTAAGGCAAGTTGGAGCCAAACTCTGCAGGACACTAGCCCTCCAGGACTCAACACCCCTGCTTTAATATAAAACATTTGATCAACTTTTTGAAATATTCAGATTTATTCTAATTACTACATTTCACTAAACTCTTATTTTCCTTCTGCAGATTTGTTTGTGGCCTGCTGGTTCCCAGGACACGTCTAATCCTAAATGGATTTTTCCCTGATGGGCCCAAAATGCATCTGCTCCGTAGCGAGCCCTCTGCAGACCTGACTCCTCCTTTCCTGCTCCATCTGTTACACTCTCAGCTCCAGAGCTCCACCCTGGGCCCAGAGAGGCAAGTCAATGTTTGTCACTGTCTGTACGAGGCCCAGGACCCAGGTCTGTCACAGCGCCTACAGGGTTGGATGAAAGTTCTTTCACAGCAGGCCTCAGATCGGTCTGGTTCAGTAAACAGGGACTGGAGTGAGCTGGCTTTCCTCTTGCAGCTCAGCCCAGACCTGCAGGTTTTACATTTGGATGCTCAAGGACTTGATGCTGACGGAATACGCAGACTCCTACCAGTTCTTCCTCTTTTTTCGACACTGAGGTAGATACCGTAGGCGTAGTTGTTTTATGCAGACACAATGAACCTATTGTTAAATATTAGTATGTATTGGGTTTTGTAATATTTTGTGCATGTTTTTTTGCCTAAAGTCTAGGTCAGAATCCTCTTGGTTCAGCGGGAGCAGCTGTGTTGTCCCTTGTTCTGAGAAGCCCAGACTGTTGTATTGAGAGGCTGTGGTAAGTGCAGGTCAATTAAATATAAAGTAATTATTGAAAAAGGTAAATAAAATGTTAAATTAAAGGGTAAGTTCACCAAAAACTGAAAATTCTCTCATTATTTACTCACCCTTCACTTGTTCCAAATCTGTTCGAACTACTTTCTTCTGTGGAACACAAAAGATGATATTTGGAAGAAAGCTGTAGACCTGAAACTATATACTTTAATAGTATTTGTTTTTCCTACTATGGAAAAAGCTTTCCTCAAAATAACTTCTTTAGAAACTCATAAAAGTTTGACTTAGAATGACTTGAGGGAGTGTAAATAGTGAGTAACTTTTTATTTTGGGGTAACGATCCCTTTAAAATATACACACTGACTGGCCACTTTACTAGTACCCGCTTTAGAACTGCTGGAAATTTTGGCTCAAACTTGACAGTTGCTGCAGATTTGTCCACTGCACATCCATGATGCAAGTCTCCAGTTTTGCCACATTCCCAACATGCTCTATTGAGTTGGTATCTGATGAACATTAAGGCCATTTGATGTTACTAGTGAACTTACTGTCATGTTGACTTACTGCCAATATAGAGAGCATTTAACTGCATATTCAAAAATGATGTATCTTATAGACATTTCATCCAGACTGATCCAGAATTTTGTGAGACTGTTGTTTTTGAAAAAAACGGTTGCCAAATTGTATAATTCTAAAAACGACACCCTTGCGTTTTCCTGTGTACAGCCAATCCATATATTTTGTGAAATGATTATGTCATCAGGCCACATCTGGACTCTAGTCAGACACAACTACACCTATGTTTTATACGCATGCTCCAAGTCTTAATGTCTTTGTGTATCTCAGTGATAGAATTACTGTGCCACATATGTCAACCTGATTTGACCACGTAGAACATGTTACTGGATTAACATCTATGTTGATCCTGGAACAACATTCCAATCAGCCAATCAGATTTAAGGGATACGTTTACAGTTTGTGTTAAGTTTAGGCTTACGGTTAGGTTTATGCACTTCTACATGATTGTTATCTAACTATTATTCCCCTCTGATTTTGGAAATAATTTACAGTTATGGTTGGGTTTAGGGGTAGGGATTAGGTATGGATTACATTTTTTAACCAAAATGATGTTCCAGGATCAACATAGATGTTAATCCAGGATCCCATCGTACTTGGCAAAAGTCATGACGTGTGTGCCACACACTTGTCTAGCATGTACACAACATTGTTTGTAGTCAGTTTTATGTATGTGCAGATTTTTTTTTTGAGACAACTCTTACAAAATTTATGCAAAAATTGTGATCTGGCTTGATTTGGATGTAGCCTGGGATGATTTCAGCTTTGTGACATGATGTCCTGTCGGAATAATGATCACAAAATGGGTTTACGGTGGTCATAAAGTGATGGACATGGTCAATAATAATGACCTGGGTCTCATTTATAAACATGGTGTATGCACAAAAACAGGGTGGAAAAGTGCATTTGCCACTTCCCACGCAAAAGTTGATAGGAGAATATGCATAGCTATATTTTAAATATTATTATTATTATTATTATTATTATATTAAATATTGACTAAATTGAGTCACTTTAAATCATATGAGCTGTAATAAATAATAAATAAATGCAAATTTACTATATTATAACTTAAAGGAAGGTTTTATAAATGAGACACCTGATCCATTACTAAAAGCCAGGATGGTTCCATGCTTTTATGTTGTTCACACCAAATTCTGGCCCTGCTATCTGAATACTGCAGTAGAAATCGAGACTCATTTGATGTGCTGTGTGTTCAAAGATGCTGACCCTGATTGTAATGAGTGGCTATTTGAGATAATGTTGCTTTTTATCAGCTGAAGCAGTCTGACCACGGAAACTAAAGCACTGATTTACTGCCGTAAATGCGATTGACTGGTTAGATATTCAGACATAGGTATACCTAATAAAGTGGCCAGTGAGTCTTTGTGTAATTTATAATGAATTAAATAATAATGTTCGTGTTCACTATAGGGTGGTTGCGACAGGGCTTGGTTGCGAAGGTCTGAGGATCCTTGCAGAAGCTCTGAAAGAAAATCGTACCGTCACTGACCTCAGGTGAACACAGAAAAATGTTCAGTTACAAATACGTTGCGCTTTTCTTGTTTAACGCTCGTTATATCATTCATTAGAATGGCCATCAATAAAATTGGAGATGTTGGAGCTGGTTATCTTGCAGACTTACTGAGGACAAACCGCACGCTGACAGATATCAGGTGACCAAGACTAACCTCTGCATTGAAATTTCACAATAAATCAATGGCTTATCTTCAGCGTTCAATATGTCCGATTATTTTGCTTCCTACAGACTTCGTGACAATCTAATAACAGATAAAGGAGCCGAAATCTTCATGTCTGCCCTCAAAGAGAACACTACCTTAAAGTATCTGTGGTAAGGATCATCTACAGTCAATTTATTTCAGTTTATTTCTCTAACACAGGTGCTATAGATTTTCTTTATTCACTGCAGGCTGTTTGACAACAAGTTTACCAAAGATGGCGTCAGGAAACTGAAAGAATTTGCAAAGACCAGACCCAACCTGGACATTAAAGTGTGCATCTGACACTGAAATATCTCTCTAAAAGGAAAGTTGCATTTCTGAAATGGTTCATGCTATTTTCATTCATAAATAATATTTTGCTCTGATATGTTATTTTTAACACACTGTTTCTTAAATTATGTTCAAATGCCATTTTTTTTTTGTCAGTTTCATGGAAAATTTCAGATCCTCTCATCTTATTTCATCATGATCTATACATCACTATTAGTAAAACAGCGAAGTACTTTCTCACAACATGTCCCATAATGTCAGCTATGAGTGCTTACACTACAAAGGAAGATGTGTTTTTGGTCAACGGTGGAGCTCAAAATATTTTAACTTAACTCTAGCTTGCACTGTAAACAATGTTGGGTTCCACACAAATCCTTCATGTTGTCCCAACACAAATCAATTAAGTTAACTTAATTGTTTTGACAAATTTAAGTTGATTGAACATAAAACAATTAAGTTATCCCCAAAAAAGCTAAAGAATTGTGTTGACAGCTTAACAATATTGGGTTGATTGGATTAACAATAACACATCTTAAAGGGATAGTTCACTTAAAAATGTACGTTTACTCGCCCTCAAGTGGTTCCAAACCTTTATGAGTTTCTATCTTCTGTTGAACACAACAGAAGATATTTAGAAGGAATCTGACAACCACTAACATAGACTTACAACCACTGACAACCACTAACTAGACTTTCATAGTAGTAAAAAAAAAATACAGGTATCCAGCCTTCTTCAAAATAACTTCCCTTTGTGTTTGATAGAAGAAACAAGTAAATCATAGGTCTCAAATTCCTGGAGGGCCGCAGCTCTGCAGTTTTGCTCCAACCCTAATCAAACACAGCTGATCCAACTAATCAAGGTGCTCAAGACTACTATGGTGTGAATTAGAGGTGGTTGAAGCTAAACTATGCAGAGCTGCGGCCCTCGAGGAATAGAATTTGAGACCATTGAAGTAAATGATGACAGAAGTTTCACTTTTAGGTGAACTATCCCTTAAATATTGAACTTTCCCAGGTGTAAACAGGGTCTCAGATTGATAGACAGTTTATTCTCTAGACACTGAATTGTATTTATTTTGTGAGAGAACTCTTTTTATTAGGCAACCTTTTTAGGAAAAACCCACAGATCCAGAAAAATATAAAATTATGCCCTCAAAAGACCTAAATAGGTGTCTTACCCCTTAACTTGCACTCTAGGAAAACTAAATTTGGCCATTTTTTTTGGTTAAATTGAGTTCCTGAAACCACTCTAAGCAAATACTGAGTTTTTTTTTAATGATAACCAATGTACAGGCCTGTTAAAGGGTTAATACACTCAGGTTTATCTTGTACTTTATTATAAATTATTATCGTCTCTTTTTTAGCATCTCAGACTAGTGCCAGTGGTTTATTGCTCATTTTTGTGGGTGTTTTTATATATGCAGAGCTTAGGGCTCCTGTAGATGCTTCATACACAGAAGTAAAATGTACGTGTAAAAGACACAACGGTAATGCATTTGTTGTTTATTCAATAATAATATTAAGTGAATAATTAAACGTGTGAAATTAACATTAGAACTTCATGAACTTTGCTGTTTCTTAACCTCAAGCCAGCTATCAGATAACTGTTAGAAATGTTGCACGTCTGTCTTCTTTCTAAAAGTTGCATAATATAGTTTCATCATATCATTGACTGTCACAACATCGGGAAATATGAATTGTGTTGTTGCAGAAGCGTTGTTAAACAATCATTAAAGCAAAATGTACAAACAGATGTTGAATAAACACATGACATGAATACTCCAGATTCTTGTTTGCTTTGATAATAGAGTCTGTGGTTTGTCGTCCTTGCAAAGTTTAAACAGCATTGCTTGATGTATAATTCCATATATTTATGCGTGCTGTCTTGAATGCAAGCACTTTCCATACGCGCCACATGTTATTTATAATGTGGAACAGAAGTCTCATACATTGCATAAGTTAACTGATCAACAGGTAAATATGTAATCAAAAACTCCTACAGTACACTAAGTGACAAGTGCACTTATAAAATAAAGGTTCTCTATTGGCATCAGTGCTTTCATGTAGAATCTTTGACATCTGTGGAAGCACAAATGGTTATTTATATAGTTGATATCAAATGTATGGTGAATTAATAATATTTATAATACATCCATAGAAGGAAAAGCAAATACTACCCACATAGCAAAACATCTCTGGCCCAGCTCTGGCCCACACAATCAGCTTTTGCTTGGCCCACATACATGTGAATTACAGTACATGACTGGACCAAGTCTGGTTTCTAGACAAGGGCTAAACATGGACCATATCTGGGCCAAGTCTCAGCCAAGTTAATAACCCACAACTGAGCCGGAACTATATTGGTGTGTCACGACTGCAATGAAATTGATAAACTCATGAATGATTGCGTGCTATGGGCTTGCTTTTTTTAAGCAACCTGATTGGTAACTCTTTTCTTTATTTGAAAATAATACAAATCTATTTTAAATGTGGGTCAAGGTAGGCCAAACTTACAAGGCCCACATATCAATTATTAACATCTGGGCCAAATACTACATTTTACATCTGGCCCAAATATTGTGTGCTGCCTTTAAGATGGTGCCACCTCTGCCAAACCAGGGCCATGTTTGACCCACATGCTGTATGCCAGTGCCGGTGTCCTGACATTTTATCCTGCATATCAGATTATGCTACCAACACTGTATTTGAATGGTTCTGAGGTTGGTGTTAGGGCGATATTACAGCTTCATATCACACTACTCCACATTAAGATTTACACTGGTAGCAAAATCTGATGGGTAGCATATTGCGTCATCAAAATGTGCTACCTAATTTTGGAATGGGAGGTAGGACAATCTGACAAGGTAGGAGAAATCGACAGAACACCAGATGAATGCGTGCTGTGCCAGATTTATGCCAAATCTGGGCCAGAATTATTTGCTGCTTTGGTATAGAAGTCAGGCTACTGTTTTTCAACATATATTTAAAATATTGTGTCTTCAGGAAGAAAGAAATTCAAACATGTTTGTGAAACGTAAAGTCTGAGTAAATTACAACAAAAATTACATTTTTGGGTGAACTGGCCCATTAAGTGTACTCCTAACTGAAAAGCTTATTGGAAAATGAAAATGGTGTCTCTACTTTTGAAGCCTTTGTTAAGAATATAAACAAAAATTGAAGAGCGAAAATTGTACAGGCTACTCCACAAGTTTGTGTGGTATATTTGAGATCCCTCATAAAGTGACATATTTGTGTCTGCACTTGAATGTAGTTGCTCATTTAAACCACCAGATGCCGACGTGTTGTTTTGTGACTCATAGACGACTAATCCTTTGTTCAGTTCAGTGCTTACAAAAAATACAAGAAACCGAATACTTAGCTACTGTTAATAAGGTCTTCGGTCTTTGTTCGGATTCCATGTATCATAATACATCCTTTTGTATTTGCTACCGAATTAGCCTATTTATCAGTAAATGATCTTTAATAAACAGTCCATGACTTCAGAAGTTTGAAAAGTGCATAAATATGACACCAAGTGGGAAAAATGACTGAAATGTATATGGCCATATGTTATAATATTTCAGTTCTGGCGGTTTTGATGTGTTTTTATTATGAGTAGCCTATCAGCTTGGCCATTATTATCAGAGATGTTGAAATCATAAAGTATAAGGACAGCTTTCTTTGTTTTGTTTCGTCTTTTGTGTGTTATGAATGATAAAAAGTATTAAAAGGAAAACAAATTGTGTAAAACGATAGCAGGAATCACATCACCACGCAATCCGGTGCGCTCTGTGAGTGTTGTTCTTTTGCTGTGGAGCAAAATATAAAGTGAAATTATTTATATATATATTCGTTGAGCGGCGCTCTGATTGGTTGGTCTCATCTCTAGCTCAGGAGCCAGCCAATGGGCAAGTTGGCTTGTTTGTGTGAAGCAAGCGGTGCAAATATAAAATCGGCAATAAGAGATGTTTGGAAATAAATTGATGTTTGAACATAACCCAAGGAGTGAAATCGGCTTCAGAAGGCTGTTTATACCTTTTCGACACTGAAGACAGACGAAGCGAGGATTTGGTGAAGAAAATAGGTATGACTTATTATAGGGATGCTGAGCTATAAGTTTACCTGATATGATTGTTGACATTGAAATAGTTAATATAATCACCATGGAATAATTCAACCATATATTTTTGTTTTAAACTAATAGGGTGTTAATTTGAAGATGTTAGAGGATTTCGAGCGTGTCATATAACAACGACCATAAAATAATCATTGTTTTGGCTAATAGTAACTGCATTTTATCATGTCAGTTGTTGTTTTGACGTTATGAAGCGTTACCGAACTGTGATGTGTTGTTTGAACTGTATATAACGCGGTGTGTGTGTGTGTGTGTTTTATGCCGCAACTTTATTCAGTGTATATACTGTAAACAGCTGTATGACTTTGTTCTTCGACATGCTGATCATTTGTGTTTATGTATGTCTGGTTGTCATGCAAAAAAAACGTTTTATTTGATTCCCGTTGTGGTGCGGGCTTTTTAATTTGACCTTAGAAACCGCTTTGCAGCATCATATGACAAACAGCCGTCAAATCTGCTAGTACATCACATCTGAGGTATAAATGACACGGTCTCTGCGTTAATGTAGTATTTGTTTACCCTAATACCAAACAATATTGTGAAGTGAAAACTAGGAAGTGAATTTAGGGGTCTGTATGTGCAGAGAGTCTGTCTGTGTTTATACAAGGACCAGCTGAGCTCAGTATGCATGAGGAAGGAGGGAAGTGAGTTCACACATACATATACACACAGGCGGAGGCACTGATGATGATGATGCCTGTCCAGTTTAGACCAGTTTTTTGGGCTGCACGTTTTCCGCAGGATACTGCTTATCGTTAAGACACAAAAAAGAGCGAGCAAATTAGGGAAGAAAAGTCAAGCACTCCGACGCTTGAAATAGTTTTATCAACCGTTTTACAAGCATATAAACAGCTTCTGTTATACTTCTGATTGCGTTTCCTAAAAGACGTCGTTTGTGCAAAGCAAGCATAGAAAAAACGTATATAATGACGTGATGTCACTTCCCCGGTGGTTAAATTGATTTTGCACAAAGATATCTGAAGCACAAAGCGATTGACTCGCGCCGCACTGGTTCGAACCGGCTGGATCTTGGTCTCACGTGGAGCTGCTTTCTGAATCTGATTATCGCGTAGCCAATGAGCGGAGAAGCAAACATTTAAATAACCACTCAGAGGACAGAAAGGCGGGATTAGAGGTGGAGAAATGGGCGGGGTTTAGACCAACAACATGCTCTTCTGGAACTCCGCTTTTTTCCCTTCATGATTTGTTTTGAAGCAAAGAGACAAAGGAGATGGATTTAAATGATGTTTGGCAGAAGTTGCGGTTAAAAGAAGTTGTGTTGTGATAAACAATGTTGTATATTCATATTAAGAAGAATAAAAATGTCAAATGTATCATTATTTGTGTATTCATACAGTTAGTTCCCCTGAAATGAAAATTGCAGCATTATTTACTCACCTCAAGTCAGTCGTTGCAAAGACTTTTGGGCATTTTCTGAACAAGAAATTGAAATGTTTTATGAGACACAGACCAAAAAATGGAATAAAAGACAAAATAAAGTTACTGTTTCGTCAAGATTTATTTGTGTTTTTCAAAATCGTTTTATGAAAATTTTGATGCTGTGGGTGTACCAATTAGCAATGGAGACCTTACATTTGTGTCTCAAAAAACAACAAAAAGCATTTTTTTTTGCATTTTAAATGAAATAAAGTTACAATATTACAAAAAGTTACAAAAGAGTAACAATAACAAGAGATTTCATTTCAGAATGAACTAACCTTTTAAAACGAAAAAGTAATAATATATTTATAACGGTATATGATATTCATCATTAATCAACTAACACCTAACTCTATGGCCACTTTCACAGGATCGTCCAGCGTTTAGGGGGATTTCCTCTGTATTCCCAGCACAGACTGTATCATCACCTTCAGCCATGGCTCCTACACTGGCCACAGCCTTCTCCAGGCGCTGGTGGATGGCCATCACTGCGGTCATCGAAAACCTGTTGTTCTCAGCCGTCCTGCTGGGATGGGGCTCGCTGCTCATTATGCTCAAATCAGAGGGCTTTTACTCCTACCTCTGCAGAGAAGCAGGTGAGGAGGGGGGCAAACGAGTGCACAAACACCCATATATTGGAGACAATAAATACGCTATAGATGCCAGATTGAATGCTGCTAATAGTTAAGCGAACATCAAAGAAAGGTCTTAAACATAGATGGCATATTAATTGCTTTAATAGTTTTGTTTTCACCCAAAACATGTCATAAAAAGCAAAGATGCTGATTTGACCTACAAAAAGTGTATTATTTCGCAACAGAGGCTGCAACGGTTTATAGATGTTATAATCATTTCATTGCTTGAGGGAATGTGGTGCAGCATTTTAAAAAACAAAAAGTGTCTGGCGCCTATCGCAGGGATTATGGAGGAATCCAGACCTGAACAGGCCATCAATCGATCACTGAGAGTCAGCGCACCTTATTTGGAAGCTCTCCTGCTTTGTGTTGCAATTTAAGGGATATCACAAACAGCATCTACAAGCTTATTTGTCACCAGAATTTTTGGCAAAAAGGGGATTAAATTATTTGAGATCTATCACAAGATTTAAACAGACCAAAGGACTTTCAGTCTGCTTATATAATACAGTGCAGCAGCTCTATCTTGAGGATCTTAAGAATAGTTCAAATGCCTGATAATTGCTTATTTGTGTTTCCTAATCATGCAATGCTGAAGAGCACAGCACTCAAAGATAAAAGACCCCGACTACTCTGAACTGATATGTGGGTCAGCTAACAATTATTTATATGTAGTGCACAAAAAAGCACATGCTTTGATACAAAATATACACTTTTATTATTATAAATTGTATATTATTAAATATATTTTAAATTCATTCATTCATTTATTTTCTTTTTTGGCTTAGTCCCTTTATTAATCAGCGGAATGAACCGCCAATTTATCCAGCATATGTTTTACGCAGCAGATACCCTTCCAACTGCAACCCATCACTGGGAAATACCCATACACTCTCATTCACACACATGCCACTCAACAATTTAGCTCAATTTACCCAATTCACCTATAGCGCATGTCTTTGGACTGTGGGGGAAACTTGAGCACCCTGAGGAAACCCATGCGAACACGGGGAGAACATGCAAACTTCACACAGAAATGCCCAGCCGAGGCTCAAACCAGCGACCTTCTAAATTATATATATATTTTTAAAAATTGTTTATAAGTATCATATAGTCATAAATATACACATATCTAAGCATTCTAAACAAGATGCATTTAATTTAGATGCAAAATGACTTAAAAGATATTAAGTTACTTAAAATTATTTAAAATTATTTTCTTTTGGAGAAAGTCTTATTTGTTTTATTTCGGCTAGAATAAAAGCAGTTTTAAAAATTTTTTAAAGCCATTTTAAGGTCAAAATTATTAGCCCCCTTAAGCTATATATGTTTTTCGATTGTTTACAGAACAAACCATCATTATACAATAGCTTGCCTAATTACCCTAACTTGCCTAGTTAACTTAAATAACCTAGTAAAGCTTTTAAATTGCTCTTTAAACTGAGTACTAGTGTCATGAAAAATATCTAGTAAAATATTATTTACTGTCATCATGACAAAGATAAAATAAATCCGTTGTCAGAAATGAGTTATTAGAACTATTATGTTTAGAAATGTGTAAAACTTCTCTTCGTTAAACAGAAATTGGGGGAAAAAATAAACAGGGGGGCTAATAATTTTGACTTCAACTGTATTTTATTATATTGATTAAATCTCTTAGATCAATTTTGGCTTAATACTTTGCCCTTTTTTTAAATAAAGAGTAGAGATATGACAAGAAAGCTATATCAGCTTAAGTATCAGCAAAAAGATGCAATGCGGGAATCGCACTGAGGTCGCACTTGCATTATATGTGTGATTATAAGGCTAGACACACTGAGCTAAAACTGTTTTAATGCATGCAAATGCACCAATGAAAGTGAGTTCATACTAAAAATAAACATGTTCTTGATTAAAAGGGAAACAAGTCAATATTTCTTAGCCATTAAGGCATACTCATTACTGATAAAGACAAAACCAAAACTACTGAGTAAGAGCATTATTTCGGCAGTGTAATTAATGCAGATACATGTGGACTGTAGCCCTGAACGACTGTTTAGTTCTGTTTACAACTCTTGGCATGTCTGTGGAGAACAGCATGTTCCTTCTGACGTCCAAGATTAACTTTATTTATTAATACAACCTGCATCCATTAATTGCATAATCATGCACTTAAGCACACTTAGTCGTACATATACATATTAAGATTGCTAGCAGAGCTCATGGAAATATCATCACAAGGCCAAATGCCTCAGAGGTAAGAAAAAACACGTGAGCACAATGTGAGCCACAAGCCATGTTTTGAACATCCTATAAAATATGCCAAACAAAGACATATGTGTTATATATACGTATCTAAAGGGAAATGCACAGTGATGAATAACGGTTCAGCTATTTGATTTTTGACCTTCTGTATGTTCAAAATGTGTACTGTGTCATGTGGTTGTTGGCGATTGCTAACGGTTTCAAAATATCTGCTTGTTGACACTAGTGTGGAGCGTTACATCTTGTTCTTCACAGACTTCTTTCTGTGCCGATTTGATTGCAATTTTTTCAGGGAATGGGGTTACACAGACACAAGCATGCTGCTCCTAGGTTATTTTTCCACTCTAAAATCTCTGACCTAAACGATTTAACACACCATTCTGAAAACACATGTCTGCTTTTCTAAAGAATCTTATGACTCATTAACACAATAACACACCAACACACCTACACCTTTTGTTTAAACTAATATGCATTTTCCCATTATCCCTTTATAGGTTAAATTTTCTACTTGTCATTCAATTGACAAAAACACATTTTAATACTAAACTGGACCTTAGAAGGTCTGACATTCTTCATTTATGTGATGTTTAAGGCTTTGTGTTTCACATAGCAATGTGAAGTGTGAACACAAACACAAATGCGTGATGTTTCTCCTCCCCAATCCTTCTTACAACACTTACTTGACACATTTATTGATGGGATAGTGAGATATTAGTGCACAATGCAATCCTGTACATTCACACTTCACTTCTTTCTTTATTTTCCAGCTGTCGTCAGCATGTAGACATCAGATCTCACATGACACAAGGAAGTATATGTGGCTTAAGTGTTTGCTCAGTGTAAATATTAGGCTATCTTGCTGTTTCCTCACCTACTTTTTTTTTCCTCTTGGACTCAGCTTTTTGCTTCATGTTATCTGCTGGTAGCTTCTCTTTAATCATCAGGCGTGAGGAAACACAGATCAGAAAATTGCTTGTCTGGCTAAATACTCTAGCTCAGCACGTCTGACCGAGGAGTTCATGACGTTGGTGTGCTTCAGACTCTGTTCTGTTCTTCTCGCTCTTTATCAAAGTAAATGGAAAATGAGGCCTGGTTGTCTCTGATTTGTCGTTGCTGATTAGATCTAGAGGAAGAATGGGTTCAGGAATTCCTGAAATAGAGCTGTTTGCTCAGATCAAGGGACTTTGAAGGTGAATTTAGCAAAAAGACTTTTTGTTAGTTTCTGTTAGTCGTATTTAAACTCGGAAGCAATTTATTTGTAATTGATTGATTTTTTTTGCATAGTAAGAAGTTTAATTTTAGGTAACTAACATTTTTTTAATATATTTTTTTATAAATTAAAAGTTAAAATAAAAGTTCAGAAAAGTGAAAAACTGAATATAAAAAAGGAAAGGAAACAGAAATATTTTGATTTTGTCATTATAAATACTTTACCGTCACTTTTGATTAAAAATAATGAATCCTTACTGAATAATAATATAAATACATAAGTATTTATAATGTTTCGGGGCTAATAGCCTAGTGGTTAGTGCATTGACATATAATAATAATAATAATAATAATAATAATAATAATAATAATAATAATTCCTGGACACTCAAAGTGCTTTACACATTGGGGGAATCTCCTCATCCACAAACAGTGTGCAGCCTTCACCTGGATGACGCAACAGCAGCTATATTGCGCCAGACCACACACCAGCTGATTGGTGGAGAGGAGACAGAGTGAGCCAATTATAATATGAGGATGGTTAGGAGGTCATGATGGATAGAGGCCAGTGGGCAAATTTGGCCAGGATGCTGGGGTTAAACCCCAGAAGGACATCATGGGGTTTTTAAAGACAACAAAGACATCTCATCTGAGCAGTATAGAGTTCCCTTCACTATACTGGGGTGTTAGGACCCACACAGACTGCAGGTTGAGCACCCACTGCTGGTCTTACTAACACCACTTCCAGCAGCAACCAAGCTTTCCCATGTGGTTTTCCATCCAGGTACTTACCAGGCACAGCCCTGCTTAACTTCAGTGGGCGACCATGTGAGAGTTGCAGAGAGCTAGCTGCCGGCATGAGTTTGATTCCTGGCTCGAGGTCCTTTGCCGATCCTTTCCCTCTCTCTGCTCCCCATACTTTCCTGTCTGTAAATCTCCACTGTCCTATCAATAAAAGTGAAAAGCCCTAAAAAAATAATTATATATAAAAAGTATTAATAATGTAAAAGTAATATTTATTTTTAAGGTATATTCCTGACCCAGAGTTTCTAATGGAATTATTTTATTTATTTATATTTTTGTATATTTTTGGAGTGACCCAAATTGTGGACTGAATAGAAAATTGTTTTATTCATCAAAACCAAACATAAAAAACATTTAATTTCACCAAGGCCAGCCTAATTTCACCAAGTAGGATTAACATCTATGTTGATCCTGGAACAACATGCCAATCAGCTAATCAGAATTAAGGGATACGTTTACAGTTTATGTTAAGTTTAGGCTTATGGGTAGGTTTATGCACTTCTACATGATTGTTATACAACTATTATTCCAATCTAATTTTGGGAATAATTTACAGTTATGGTTGGATTTAGGGGTAGGGATTAGGTATGGATTACATTTTCGAGAAAAAAAAGATGTTCCAGGATCAACATAGATGTTAATCCAGGATCGCATCGTACTTGGCAAAATCATGACATGCTACTACATATGACGTCAGTGAATGCCTGCTAACTGGAGCAGCTATTGAAACTAGTGTGTATTGATTGACCCAGGGCAGATCTTTCTTTATTACTCAACAAAGGGCCAGCGGATACAGTATCTGTCCTCTAATGATCAATTGCTGAGCTCTAACCCATTTCTTCACATCTTCAGCCTGCTCAGCTCATCTTTGCTCCACAAACACAGCTCATCTAATTGTTGACTATACACACTGGAACAAATATCCATCAAACAAAGTCTCTCTGTATCTTCCCACTCTCTTACGCTCATAACAGCTTTCTCCATATGCTGCAAACAGCCCCATCCCCCATCTGCTCGCCTCAGAACAAGTTATTCCAGACTATTTTCAAGGCTGTTGACTAAGATTAGAACAGCACAGGAAAAACAACTTTCTTGAGTCTTCACGAAACAAATAATGAGACTTTCTGGAAGCCAAAGTGTGATTGTTCCTATAGTCAAAACAGCCTGCAGCTCTAGGTGAAAGAACAGGCTTCAGTGCTAGTCAAGCTGCTTAGACGTTGAAGGAAGGTGTTGATTTCAGGAGGTTCGGATAGACTCTTGTGCTATTTCTGCCGGTTGTTTACAGTCTACGCTGTTTATTTGACCCTCTGCCCAGCATCCTGGTCTCTATGGGAGGGGGACGTGATGGCGGGCACTAAATCTCACAAAAGTGAGAGTGTCATATCTGGTTTCCTAGAAGTCAGACTCTCATAATCTATAACGTCGTGCACGTGCCTGCTGAAAATACCAGCTCAGGCATGATTTTTCCATGAATTTAGTCATTAGATTGCTCAATTTGTCTCTTGCTCTCTCCAATCCTCCAGGTAACGGTACAGGGCACAACGTGTCTGAGAATGAGAATGGTACGATGAATGCCACAAGACTTGAGGAGGATAATCTTCAGATGAATGGCTGGCCCATATGTAAAGTGCAAGATGAGATGCTGAACCTGGCCTTCACCATCGGCTCCTTCCTCCTGAGCGCCATCACACTGCCACTTGGCATCATCATGGACAAATACGGCCCACGCAAACTGAGGCTGCTTGGCAGGTATATAAAAAAAGTGTCTAATTATACATAGTATTAGACCCAGTAAGCAAATTCATCCAAATCCAAACTTATTACATCAGAGTGAACGGTGACTTGTGGTCAGTTTTCAGTGAATTATTCAGTGTTAAGGCTTACTGTTTCTATCGCTGTATTTACACTTACATTTAATAATTTTGCAGATGCTTTTATTTAGAGGGTGTTTTATTCCAAAACATTGTTTTAGGTACAGTAGAAAATAAAGTGTGTTAGTAACAGAAGGTTGTCTTGATGAAAAAGATGAATAGCCCTTTCTTGACAATGGCTAATGATTTAGCTGACAACCCAGACAATAGAAGCAAGCAAAGTCAACAAAGCACTAGTAATATATAAGTGCTTTGACAAGTCACTCTTGATGCATCACACATTAGACATTCTTTCAAAGTAAATATAAAATATAGTTTGAGTGGGGAAAAGTCAAACAGCCCCAGCCCCTAAAATGTTTTTTATTGACCCCAGTTTAAAAACTTCTGTGGAAAATGTATAAAGCGTTGGCTTCAGAGTATATGATGTATCATAGTAATGTGCAATATTTGTTATTTCAGTGCCTCCTTTGCTATCTCCTGCATCCTGATTTCATATGGAGCCAGTGATCCTCAAAGTATGTATGCTAATCACCTGAGACCAGTACTTTTAATGCTTGCCACCCTGGACCCTCTTTAACTCTCTTGTCTTGTTTTTCTTTCACAGATCTCTCCATCCTGATCTTCTTTGCTCTTGCGCTGAATGGGTTTGGAGGCATGTGCATGACCTTCACCTCGCTCACAGTAAGTGTTCATGTTGTACTTGCTGCGGGTCTCCACGGGTCTGCTCCTCAATCTTCTGAGCAAAGGTCATGGAACATTCTCACATGCTGGCTGCATGCCACTAGACTTAGTGCAGCTGAATAATGCATCGATTTTCTGCTCCCAAAAATTGCTACATCATCATTTATTCATCCTCAAAAATACATCAGCGGCCCACAGGGTCATCCTAGAAATTGGATTGTACTAACATAGCATTGAGTTTGAATCTATGTGTGTGTGTTTTTTTTTAAACACCAAGAAGATCCCAGCAATGCCACAGCAACCATGTAGAAAAGCAACCACTTAGCAACCAATTAGTTACACAAGACAATCACTTAACACCCTATCAATCAACCTGACATGATGGCAACTTTGCTATATTGCCCTGGAAATCCACTTGATAATGAAATAGGACAAGACAATATGATATAATAACTCATCCACATCTTTAAATGGCACAAAAAATAAGTTGATGTAACACTCATTGAAAACACTCAATGTTTTCAAACGAATCGAGTAAATGATTCAATGACTCACTCTTACAAATACTGGTTGAACTATATAAATATATATATATAGTTATAACTATTACAACAATTATTAAATAATATAGTATAATAATCTCACCAGCCACTTTATTAGATACACTTACTAGAATAGGGTTGGACCCCCTTTTATCTTCAGAACTGCCTTAATCCATTGTGGCATAAATTCAACAAGGTACTGGAAATATTCCTCAGAGATTTTGGTTTATATTGGCATGAAAGCATCACGCAGTTGCTGCAGATTTATCGGCTGCACATCCATAATGCAAATTTCCAGTTTCACCTCATTACAAAGGTGCTCTATTGGATAGAGATCTGGGGACTGTGGAGGTCATTTGAGTACAGTGATCTCATTGTCATGTTCAAGAAACCAATCTGAGATGATTCGCACTTTATGACATGGCGCGTTATCCTGCTGGAAGTAGCCATCAGAAAATGGGTACACTGTGGTCATAATAGGATGGACATGGTCAGCAACAATACTCAGGTAGGCTGTGGCATTGACACAATCCTCAATTGATACTAATGGGCCCAAAGTGCCTGAACCGTTGATACAAGGCAGGATGGACCCATGCTTTCATGTTGTTGATGCCAAATTCTATTACCATCTGAATGTCGCAGCAGAACTTGAGACTCGTCAGACCAGGCAACGTTTTTCCAATCCTCTATTGTCCAATTTTAGTGAGCCTGTGCAAATTGTAGCCTCAGTTTTCTGTTCTTAGCTGACAGGAGTGGCACCTGGTGTGGTCTTCTGCTGCTGTAGCCCATCCGCCTCAAGGTTGGACGTGTTGTGTGTTCAGAGATGCTCTTCTGCATACCTCGGTTGTAACGAGTGGTTATTTGAGTTACTGTTACTGTTGAGGTACTGCTTTTCTGTCAGCTCAAACCAGTCTGGCCATTCTCCTCTGACCTCTGGCATCAACAAGGCACCTGCACCCGCAGAACTGCCACTCACTGGATATTTTCTCTTTTTTGGACCATTCTCTGTAAACCCTAGAGATGGTTGTGCATGAAAATGTCAGTAGATCAGCAGTTTCTGAAAAACTCAGACCAGCCCATCTGGCACCGCCATGTTTAAAGTCACTTAAATCACCTTTCTTCACATTCTGATGCTCGTTTTGGACTGCAGTAGATCGTCTTGACCATGTCTACATGCCTAACACATGCCATGTGATTGGCTGATTAGAAACTTGCGTTAACTAGCAGTTGGACAGGTGTACCTAATAAAGTGGCCAGTGAGTGTATAATATAATATAATTTAATATAATATAATATAATATAATATAATATAATATAATATAATATAATATAATATAATATAATATAATATAATATAATGGTTCTTTAGAATCTAATGTGACTAACATGAAGTGCTAATTCAGAAATGACAGCTTGTTTGAAACGTGCAAACAGAGTCAAATTACCACCGACAGAACATTCCATATCAGTCATTTATGCAAATTTTTTAGTGTCTTGTCTTTGAATGCAGCTGTCTATGTAGGCATCAGATAGCAAAGCAGCTCAGTGCCATTGTGTCTCTGCACGTGCTTGTGCAGTTTCGGTGATGAAAGCAAAACATCTGCAGTTCATCGGGTTCGTATTGAGAAACATCACCAGGAGATGTAAAGAGAGCAGACCGGGTTGAAGTAAACAGGAAGCTGCACTCATAGCCAGCTGACGCGTGGTTGCCTCTTGTTTCTGCACTGGGGTCTATAGAGTTCAAAGCTGATGGCACAGACATTTCTTCAACCAGTTTCTCCACTTGTGTTGTTGGTTTTCTGTACCAGGTTCTTGTGCTGCTTTTGCAACATGTCTCAGCCTGTCTGGGCAACTCTGCCTCTGTTGGATACACAGAGACACACACACACACACACACACACACAGAAAAGAGCATGCAGAGAGTAGGACAGTGAACTGGCATGCATGAGTGCAGAGTGGAACAGTACAGACTGTTATCTCAGCTGCTGTGTTCTTACGACCTTTCCCAGCTGTTCTGTGTAACTGTGTGCTTTACACTGCTGGTTGTTGTGACGAGAGATGATAACATGGGGCTCACAATTTAGACATCTGTTATTTAGGTGCCTCTCTCAAGAGCTGCACTACTCTTACTCCTTTAGATTTATTAAGAATCCTAGCTGTGGCATCACTGTTACTTTTACACATAGCTATGGTTTGGCATTTAAACAAATATGCAAACGTCAGTACATAACTTGGATGCAGATATTAAAGGGCTCCTATTTTACACCTTTTACAAGATGTAAGATAAGTCTTTTGTGTCTCCAGAATGTGTCTGTAAAGTTTCAGCTCAAAATACCCATCAGATAATGTGTTATAGCCTCCAGAATTTGCTCATTTTAGTGCGTGAGTATACTGTAGCTGTTTTTTAAATGCAAATGAGCTGCTTCTCCCCGCCCATTGCTCCCACATGCGTGTCTGCTTCTCATCATGTGTCAGATAAACAGCCGTCAGTGATAGAGACAGACTAGGATTAAGCTGAAATACAGCTCATTAATCAAAAATACCAAGAAAGTTTATTTGATGTATTTGTGGTGGAGTTTATTCAAGCCTTTCTGAAATGATACACACACATTAGCATTTACTTTATCATGTGGCTGTGGTGATTATAGCCCTTAAGAATTAGAAAGCAATTTTTTACTGTTTTTATTACAAACATGCTCAATACAAACAATATAAAACTTTTAAAAAATCACAGAGAGTTGGAACATGTTTTAATCCTAGTTAATTTTCAATAAATGTTCTGTGGATGTGTGTATACATGTTGTTATTATAGAAATGTGGCACCTGTCAGTCAATTTGGTGGGCGGGAAAAACCGCACTCCTACATCACGCTGCAGTGGGTCTCAAAATCACTGGGATTTGGATCCTATTTTAACATCAGTACATTTTTAAAAAAGAGACTTGTAGGGTTTATATCACTCCAATATGACAGTGGACACATTATACCTACATACAGTTCTGTCCAAACAGCTTACAAAAGTTTATTATGTAGGAGTGCTGCGCATCGATGGAATTGCCCCTCAGTGTTTGGACTCTCAGTAGTGATTATTAAACCGCACTGAACTGAGCTAAACTGAACTGAACTTAAACACTAAAAACTGAACTGACACTGTTTCAATTTACTATAATCTTCTATGTGAAGCTGCTTTGACACAATCCATATTGTAAAAGCGCTATAGAAATAAAGGTGAATTGAATTGAATTTATTTTCATCATAGGTGCTCTTTAATAGTGAAATTAAATATGCTCAAAACCGGAATATTGCATAAAGCATTCTCAAATTTCTATCAAAGGGTCAAAGAGAACAAAATCGTGGCTTCCTGATTTACTGGAGAGAAACCATTGTTCATTGTCACTTATTTTAACCACCCAGAAAAGTTAAGTAGCATTTCCCTCACAACCACTCAGAACAACCTAGCATATATAACAGTGGCAACCACATGTCAACATCCTAACAACAACAACCGAGTAGTCATACCAAGCACCCAGAAAACCATATACTGTAACCACATACTGTAGTAATATGTTACCCAAAGCACCCTAGAAACTACGTACATTCAATGTGAACCACCCAGAACACACCAACAACCACCTAGCAATGCCCAGCAAACTCCTAGAACACTTTAGCAGTCATTTAACAATTCCTTAGCAACCACCCAGAAAAAAACGCAGCAACAATATAGTAACAAGGAGCTGGAACAAACACCCTAGCAACCAAATAGCACTGTCCAAGCAACCCCCCCAAAAAACATAATCGCACATGCAAGTGCAGCTCGCATTATTTTAGGAATTATAAAATCTACCCTACTTGGAGTTGGACTTTATTAAAATGTTGAAGAGAACTTTTTTGAAGCACCATGGTGGCTCAGTGGTTAGCACTGTGGCCCAACAGCAAGAAGGTCTCTGGTTCGAGCCCTGGCTAGTCCAGTTGGCATTTCTGTGTGGAGTTAGCATGTTCTCCCTGTGTTGGCGTGGATTTCCTCTGAGTGCTCCAGTTTCCCCCACAGTCCAAAGACAGGTGGTACAGGTGAATTGAATGAACTAAATTGTCTGTAGTGTATGAGTGTGTGTGAATGTGAGATTGTATGGGTGTTTCCCAGTACTGGGTTGCAGCTGGAAGGGCATCCGCTGTGTAAAACATATGCTGGAATAGTTGGTGATTCATTCCACTGTGCCGACCCTTGATAAATAAAGGACTAAGCCGAAGGAAAATGAATGAATGAACTCTGAACATTGTAGCAATAAGTCTCACAATTTGAAGTCAGGTGATTAGGTGAAGCTGGCAGCTTAGACTGCTTCCTGTTCCTCACGTTCTTGTCTCTGTGCCTCTTTCTGTCTGCACACTCAGCAGTTTATAGCACAGCTGCAGTAAGAGCTTATGTTTCCTCCTAGCACACCTCTGATGTTTTCCCAGTACACTGACTCAGCTCTCTCTGCCTTAATGGCTGGACTGTCCCCAACCCCCATCACCACCAGCAGCAGCAGCAGCCTCACAGCCACCTGACTCACTGTCTGACCTCAATCCTTCATCTGTCCATTTCTACAGCCCTTTCCCTCTCCCGTTTTAGCTCTCTGTCTGTCTCCATCTGATATATGTCACCCCACTGGCTGTATGGCAAGCAATCATCTTTATATGGCATTCACAACACTAGGATAAATACAATATATAAATACAATTATAATAAATAAATACAATTTAAAAATAATTAAGGTGTAGTCTAAAATAGATATTTTCTTACACAATTTTGAGTAAATTAATAGAAGAAAAAAGGCAGTGATTAAGTGATTACAACACATCACAACTTAGCAACCGCTTAGAAGACCCAAGCAATTAGTGAATTGTTATTCATCCACTGTGGAATGAACCACCAACTTATCCAGCATATGTTTTACACAGCAGATTCCCTTCCAGCTGCAACCCAGTACTGGGAAACACCCATACACTCATTCACACACAAACACTACAGACAAATTATCTTATTCAATTTACCTACACCACGTCTTTGGGCTGTGGGGGAAACCGGAGCACCCAGAGGAAACCCACGCGAACATGGGGAGAACATGCAAACTCCACACAGGAATGACAATTGACCCAGCTGGGGCTCGAACAAGCGACCTTCTTGCTATGACGCGACAGTGCTAACCACTAAGCCACCGTGTCGCCAAACTACAATACAATACAATAAACACTTCAATAAACAATAACTTAGCAACCATACAGAACATCTTAGCAACAATCCTAGTAAGAATAATGCAGAGCCTTAAAGTCTAAGGAAAACACTTTAGCATGATGAACACCTCAGCAATCAACAAAGAACATCCTAGCAACCACAAAGCCCTGACAACCACCCAGAACATCTTAGCAACCAGAAAGCAATGCCTTGACAATCATCAAGAACACCATAGCAACCATCTATTAACATCGTAGCAGCTTCAAAATTATTCAAAATACCCTAGCAACCAGTGAATTCTTCCAAGACAATATTCATTCATTCATTCATTTTCCTTCGGCTTAGTCCCTTTATTCATCAGGGATCGCCACAGTGGAATGAACCGCCAACTTATCCAGCATATGTTTTACACAGCGGATGCCGTTCCAGCCTCAACCCAGCACTGGGAAACACCCATACACTCTTGCATTTACACACTACGGCCAATTTAGCTTATTCCATTCACCTGTACCGTAAGTCTTTGGACTGTGGGGGAAACCAGAGCACCTGGAGGAACCCACATGAACACGGGGAGAACATTCAAACTTGACACAGAAACGCCAACTGGACCAGCTGGGGCTCGAACCAGTGACCTTTTGCTGTGAGGCGACAGTGCTAACCACTGAGCCACAGAGACAATATTATCATGTATTTTTTATTATATATGTAAAATTAATTCATTCATTCATTTTCTTTTCGGCTTAGTCCCTTTACTAATCAGGGGTCGCCACAGCGGAATTAACCGCCAACTTATCCAGCATATGTTTTACGCAGCGGATGCCCTTCCAGCTGCAACCCATCTCTGGAAAACATTCATACACACTCATTCACACTCATACACTACAGACAATTTAGCTTACCCGTTTTATCTGTACCACATGTCTTTGGACTGTGGGGGAAACCCATGCGAACGCAGGGAGAACATGCAAACTCCACACAGAAACATCAACTGACCCAGCCGAGGCTCAAACCAGCGACCTTCTTGCTGTGAGGCGACAGCATTAGCAACTGTGCCACTGCGTCGCCATGTAAAATTAAATTATAATATTATTATTAGTTACTTCATATGCATTTGTCATCGCGGCATGCCATCATTTATTTCTTTTTTTTTTATCTTAGGAAATAAAATATATAAAATTGCAATGTAAGAGCTATAGAATTTCTTTGGGCACGTCTTGTTCCTCTGTTTCCCAGCTCTCACTCTTTGACGCACTAATGCATTTTTTTTATGTATGTGCCTTTAGTGCATTTATAACCCACTTCTTTAGGTTGCTGAGTCATGTGGGGAGAGTAGAAAAAAGGCTTAAAATTGTAGATTGAGAATGCTTAGGCTCCAGAAAACATTATTAGATTGTTAAAAAACACTTCTTCCTGACGTTCTCGCTGTGCTGCATGTCCATCAGAGACTGGCTGGAAATAACCTGTGAGTGTTTTTTATTTTATAATTAGTCATCTAAATGCACCGGGGCCACAGTCAGGCCCTCTCCGACAGCCTTATTTGGCATTTTGCAATATCAGGATTCGCTCGGCCTCTACTTGTTCTCACCAGCTTATACTTCATGAGTTGTTCTTTCACTTCCCTGTCCGCATGTTCATTTCCTCTCTCGTTGTTGTTCTCTCATAGCAGCAAATATGACTGAGCCACTTCACCGCCCTCAATCCATTTACAATGACTCACCCACCGTCCTTCCTCTCAGAAAGAGCTGGAAAAAGGATTTGACAGCTTTCTGTGGTCATATGTTGCACAAACGGCGATGAGTGAAGCCTGATTTATAACAATGATCGCTGTGATTTCTCATTAAAACATTAATTGATTTGTTTTCCTACAAAAGGCCCACACATATATCAGTTTTGACAGGTGTTATGGGCAGAGTGGGATTCTTCTTTTTTGTTTCAGCAAATCAATCAAGTCGGGCTCCTGGAGTAAGCTTTTGGGAAGCTTCAGGGTAAAAACAGCCCTTATGGTGCATTTACAGTAGTGCACTTCTTAAAAACATTTTATGGCATGATTTACATTGGCACTAAATTCTGATACAAGCTTTTACATGTGTATACATTCATTTTCACAAAAGTTAATAACATCTTATATGAGGTAAAGAGATAAAAGAAAATAAATTAATGGAAAAATGGGGAAATAGATACATTAACTGGGCTGTTTCTGTTAGCCTTCAAATGCTGGCTTTTTGTTAAAGTATTCAGTACATGGGTTCCATGTTACATAAAAATACACTAGTGCATTTTTGTTTCAGAATGAATGAATACGTCTTTTCGTCCAGACTGATAATTTTACTGATGTTTTTATCTCTGTCCACACTATACAGCCTAAAACATATGATACATGACCATTCACCCACACTGGGCAGGCACATATTTTGCAGGCATCCGTACCTGCAGACTACCGGTTGTGTAATGGTCATATAAGAGGAGCTTGACAAATCAGGAAACGATTTGCAATAAGACCATTTAGAGAGTGATTGTGGATAGCCATATTCCTTCATTTTCAAAAGATTGTGTTTGTGCATCTACACCGAGGCTGCATTTATTTACCCTAATTTGTTTTGAAAACACCACTTTAGAATGGAAATGCTCCCTGTCCAGACTGTGTTTTAGAAATTTTTTTTTACTGTGTTTTAGAAAAATGTTTTCCGCCATACTATGGTGTAAAACGCATGATATGTGACCATTCATACCCACTGGGCATGTGCACATTTTGCTGGTATCTATCCTTGCAGTCTATCCCTTGTGTAATGGTCATATGAGAGGGGTTTAACGAAGCAGGGACAATACACAGTAGTCTAGAAGACCAGTCCGAAAGCAACTATGGATAGCCATGGCTCCTTTTTGAAAAGTCTGCATTTCAGTCCATCTATACTGAAACAAAACACCAGCATTTCCAAACTAAAACTGGGTCTTTAGCATTTTCAAAACTGTCCAGTTTCGAGGGTCAAAGATGCTGGAGTAGCGTGCATGCCATGCCATAACAAAATGTAGGCTTTAAAAATGAAAACACACTATAGTGTAAACATCACCTCAGTTTACAATTATAATAGTGCAGTGCAGATAATCTCACACCCACTGTATATGGTTTAATCCCCTCTCAGGGATCCAACAATTTATTAGTAGATTCAACCCAAATTTGGGTCAAATATGGACTAAATTAATCATTGGATGTTTATTTTTTTTAAATCCTAAATAATTTAAATATTGGTTAACATGGTTAGATACCTGTTGATCAAACTGCGTCATAGTTTAACAGATTTAAATAGATAAAATATAGTAAATAAAATATAGATGTACAATAAACAATATAGCTTTATACAGAATTATATTTTGATTAAGTTGTACTTTGATATCATTACACTAAATGCTGTTAGAATTGAATGGGTTTACACTAGAGCATGCATATAAAGTTGTAAAATATTTAATAAAACATGCTAAATGTTTAATCCCTAAAGAAAATGTTATGTTTCAAGTTTAACTATTTATGTGATATCATAATATATTATATTGAAGTTGTGTAATAATTAATTTATAGGGTAAAAGAAAATCAAAATGAAGGCTTCTGCAATGCAAATAACACTTTTTTCAAATGAATATTGAGTTTGGTGTGGGACCAAATCATGAAATGAAAGGATATAACTAGAATGTCTAACACATGTCAAACGGTTGCGTATGTTTATTGACAGTTTGGCTACAAATACTTTACACCCCTTCCTACACCCCTTCCACCAAAATTAGAAATGATTTAAAATGTATTTTAATGTATTTCAACAAAGATGCCAGAGTGTTTGGGTTTTTTTCAGTACTGGGTTGCAGCTGGAAGGACACCCGCTGTGTAAAACATATGCTAGAATAGTTGATGGTTCATTCAGCTGTGGTGACCCCTGATAAACTAGGGACTAAGCCGAAGGAAAATGAATGAATGTATTTCAAAGTTATGGCAGCAATATTTCATGTAATGGCAGGTAAACATACAAATCTCTCTTCCAATGGCCAAGACTTCAGAAAAGTATTTTGACTCAGTGGATGTACAGTAAATCAATACATTATCAAATGACGTATAAACTATCGCTTTGTTTCCAACTTTCAACGTTTTATTTCAATCCCCTTTCGATGCCATTGCTGCACGAGCAAAACAAGACAGACTATGGCATTATAATGTGAGATAAGTGTAATGGCAGCTAATGAAAGGGCCTTTGTTGCAGTTTGTCTTTGTGTCTGCCATCACGTGGCCAGTGGCTGTTGACCGTCTGAGCAAGCAGAAGAACACGGTGTTGTTGAAACAGTCTCTTGGGTACTTCACATGTTGCTCAACTCCATGAAAAAGCCATTCCTCTGTCTGTCCGGGCCGTCATGTGGAGCTCGGTTTATCGCTGGCCCTGTTCCACACTCCATTAGCCAGAGCTGCTGGTCTGGGTGTGTGTGAGGGTTATTGTAAGTGTCGTTTGGGATGTTTTGGCTCTGAAATTACCTTTACTCTAATTAAAGGCTGTAAATGACGTCTGGCTTGGGTTCCAGTGGAGAGCTTTCCTTCATTCTTGTCTTTTAACAGGCTTTTTGGATGGCAGAGTAAGCAGGGAAGTGAAAGATGTCCAGAGAGTTGTTGGAAAATCTGTGTTAATGTTGAACTGTGAGTTGTGGAGGAAACACACATTAAGACGATGGCAGCTGTCAGCAAGTGTGACATAGATGTTAGACTTTTATGTTCAGAGAAAAACTGAAGATAGCTGGAAAATATGATAGTCATATTTTAACTATTGATATATTAAATGTAGCATGATCTTACCCCTTTCAGCTGTCTAAAAATGTATTTAATAAATAATAAAAACTGTGATGTTGAATCATAACAGTAAAACAGAAATTATAGAAACTAAATTGGATATATTTTTCATTATACACACTATATATTAGTTGTGAAATAGTGGCTCCTGGGTGCTGCTGTACTTCAGTGTTAGAAAAGACTGTCCCAGCAAACTCACAAGCAGTAAATTGTGCACAGTTGTCTGCTTTTTAAGTAGTTAGATCGTTAAATTACTTGCCCTCGTATCCTTCGCCACAGTATTCTACCGCGACATAACACATATGTGATAAATGATGTCAGTACATAATAACCGGTTATGATCTATTACTGAACCCATACCCAACTGTATGTGTCCGCATTGCGGTGCATCGAAGAAACAATTTATTTTGACACCCCTACTGTATATATATATATATATATATGTATATATATACAGTATATACAGTATATATTAGTGCAGGCAACGCGGTGGCACAGTACGTTGTGCTGTCGCTTTACAGCAAGAAGGTCGCTGGTTCAAGCCCTGGCTGGGTCAGTTGGCATTTCTGTGTGGAGTTTGCATGTTCTCCCCACGTTCGCGTGGGTTTCCTCTGGGTGCTCCAGTTTCTCCCACAAGTCCAAAGACATATGGTACAGGTGAATTGGGTAAAAATTGTCCATAGTGTATGTGTGTGAATGAGAGTGTATGGGTGTTCCCCAGTGATGGGTTGCAGCTGGAAGGGCATCCGCTGCGTAAAACATATGCTGAATAAGTTGGCGGTTCATTCCGCTGTGGCGACCCCAGATTAATAAAGGGACTAAGCCAAAAAGAAAATGAATGAATGAATATTAGTGCATTTGCAATGTAAAAATGTATACTTTATTTTTTATACTTTTATAAAAATTATTCTGTTTTTATTTAGTAATTGTATTTGTTTTAATCCTCTTTTTGCCCTGTCACCAACACAAATGAGTATATTGTACCAGCAATAAAATAACAAGAAAATCTAAATAAAAGAATTCTTAATTTAATTTATTTGATAAACTTTTTATTTATTTTTAAAATAATTTTTACACAATACACAAATTTGAGTATTTAAGCATACTACAAATAAATGCCATTCTTATTTCTACCTTATGGAGATTATTATTATTAATGATACATTTTAATCTTATTAAATATAGATGTATTTTTAGGGGCCAAGCAGCGAAGCTTTGAAGGCACCTATTGTTTTTGTTCTGGCATTATTCTTCCTCCGCCGTGATTTGAATGGCAGCCCATATAACCTTTTGTAGGAAAGTTATGAAATTTGGCACATGGGTAGAGGACATTGGATTTATCAAATGGATCAAATTTGGACTCTGTAAGCCATACTCTCTAGTGCCACCACTTGTCCAAATTTGCAATTTTGAAATGGTTATAACTTTGAACCATAGGTGGCAAATTCAAAATAATTTTTCCCTTGATTCATTGGTTTATGCCAATGCAAATTGGCACCAAATTTTAAAAATCGTAAGGTTTAGTTTTTTTATAAAATTATGAGTTTGTAAAATTTACTTTTTCGAACTCGTCCTAGACATTTAAGTCAATTGTCACCAAAATTGAACCAGGTCATCTTCAGACCATGCTGACAAAAAGTTATCAAAATAAAGTTGATTAGTGAAACGGTTGTGAAATTGTATGCAAACGAATTGTTCGAAGTTGTCGTAAAATTGATAATTAGGCCATATCTCGCCAACGCTTTGGGTTATTCTCACCAAACTTGCTGTGTGTTATCACAACTATGGTGTGAGGTTGCCTGTACAGTTTTGGCGCAGCACCACCTAGTGGTCAGGAGATACGAAAAATGACTATTTTTGCAAATATCTTGTGAGCCCTTTGGCAAAAATTCACATTTGGCGAAAAGACACAAATTGTTCTCATTACATTCAGAGGGACATTCTGAGTCGATTGATATCCAATTTTCCCATATTCTATAATTTGGGTGTTGGCCATTTTGAATTTTAGCCAAAAACGCCATATTTTATCAACACATTGAGGTATTGCCAACAAAATTGGTAGGCATGTTCAACTCCATGCCCTGAAAGTCCTCAAAAAAATTCGGACCAGCGCCACCTTGTGGTCAAAAGTTATAAAGAAATGTAAAACAATGCTAATAACTTCTGCTGCATTAACCTTATTGTCACATGACTGGCCTTGATAGATTCCTTGGAAGGTCGTGCACGCATTGATACCAAATGTTCCATAAATTGACCAACTTCCTGTCTGCCATTGTTATCCAAATGGAAAGCTACTTTTTCGAACTCCTCCTAGACTGTCAGTCCGATTTTCACCAAATTTGACTCAGATCATCTTCAGAACATGCTTACAAAAAGTTATCAAATTCGGAACTTTTCGCTTAGTAGATTTTGTGTATTACACTGACAAATGTGCTGACATGATGCCAAACAACATGTGAGGCTGTATGTCTGCGATGCTTAGAGATATCGACACTAAATTTTAGGTGTCTCATTGTCATATCACAATGAACAAACAATAAAAATGTGGTGACAGCGCCACCTGTGGTTCAAGAGTTAAACACCATTTATTATTGATTAATAATGACTCTTAAAAATATGGTAATACCTTTTGACTGCATATTCTGATTTTGACGAAATTGAGCTCAAATTATTTCTTAGGTGATGCTGAAAACATAGGTACCCCACATGCCATAATTACCGAAACTTTCTGGCCGCCAATTTGAATTGGTTCAAAAACGTACTTTTTCAAACTCCTTCTAGGCCATTGGTCCAATATTCACCAAATTTGACTCACGTGATCTTCAGACGTTGCTGGCAAAAAGTTATCAATTTTGTGTTGATAGGCAATACGGTTGTTGTTTACTGCACCGACAAATGGACTGGTACAATGCTGCATCTGAGGCTGTAACAGTGCAACGCTTATACATATTGACACAAAACTTAATGAGTGTCATTGTCACCTCACACTGACCACGTCACATAAATTTGGTAACAGTGCCACCTACTGGTCAAAAGTTATAAACCAGTAAATTATTCAAATTCTTGTTTTTGCTTACATTTCCAGTTAAATGGACTTCAAATGTATTTCGAACTCATTGTTTCACTTGATCTGGTGCTCTATAGAGCTTGCTGCTCATGGCCTCTGGACTGCTTTTCATGGTGCCTCTGTATTGCTTGGCCCCGCAATTGCTGCTTGCAGCTATATTTATGTATGTATTTCATTTATTTTGTCATGCATAGTAATAGTACATTTCAAACAGGTTCTGATTCTAGACATTTGAATTAAATTGAAAAGTTCATTTAATCCCTACATTTTAATTATAAATGTTAATTTCTACAATTATATTAATAACAATAATTGTACAAAACGTTCAATCAAATGAATAGCAATTAAATGACAGAAATTCAGCAGCATGTCAGTGAGGTTTGAGAACATGAGGAGTACACTGTGTCTCTCCGTGCCTCATTTCCTCTTCTGATCTTCTATCTGCAGTGCTCAGGCTCTCTTCCTTCCACTGTATTTGGACTGTGCGGCGTCTGACAGTTGTTTACCCTGACGCTGCACTTTAGAACAGTCAGTGCTGTTCTCCTCCACCAAATAAGCATTACACAAGCTTCTTCAGTGTCCCGCACACTCACTCTCACTGCCAAAAATAATCACGGCATGCATGCCGTGTCCCCCCACCTACATGTTGATCCTAGCAGAGAACATCACTGCTACCCTGATATAGTGTTTACTTCATACCCGCTGCTATATCAGATGTGTTTTTCATTTCAAACAGATCCTGTTACAAGCTCTCTGTTTTTGTTTTGCTAACTGCATGTGTATTATGTTCACAGTATGGATATGGTTCTCTAAAGAGTTTTTGATCTCTTTTGTAGCTTCCCAACATGTTTGGTGATCTCCGCTCCACTTTCATCGCACTTATGATTGGCTCGTACGCTTCATCTGCTGTCACATTCCCAGGAATAAAGGTAAATCTGAAGTCTGTATTGGACTTGTTGAATAAGTTAACAAGTTAAAGAAATAGTTCACCCAAGAATGAAAGATCTACTCACCATTTACTCAAGTTCAACTGATTTTGGTTAAGTAGAATAAGTAGAGAGTAAATGAGTAAATGATGAAATTATTGTCATTTATTTTGAAACTATCCCTTGAAATAAAAGGTAATGATGGTGATTGTTGCTCTGTTAGGTAATTTATGATCTTGGTGCGGCTTTCATCACCATCCTCTTGGTGTGGGCTGGCTGCGCCGGTCTCGTCTTCATCAACTGCTTCTTCAACTGGCCACTCGAACCCTTTCCAGGACCCGAGGACATGGATTTCACGTATGTATTGCAGAAAATTATTAAATGTCATAAAAAATGTAAATGATTAGCGGTAGTAAAAAGGCAGTAGAATTGTTGATTTACAGATGTAACGATATATCAGCCAATAACCAAGATCAGCTAAAATTAAAAAGTTTAAAACCAGTCGATTATCAGGGCTAATTATATACGGCCAATCTGAAGAGGACTGAAAATAGAATCCCATTCAGACCATAAGTTTCATTTAGGTCCCAAAACTATGTATTGATAAGAGTTTGTAAGGTGGAGCTAGGGCTGCACAATACATCATATCAGCATCAATATCGCAATGTGATCATTCCCAATAGACACATCGCAAGATATATGCAATGTTGGGTTTGTATTATAATTGATTATTTGCATCTGTTTTTGAGGCCTGGAATTGTATAGTGATTTTAAAATCCTTCAGGCATAAGAAATTGTACCATTTGTGACTTTAACAATGATTCATTTTATTGAATTGTTCAATTACTGTACTTGAATACTGTTAGACTCTGGAAATGATAAACACTTCATTTTTGTTGTATTTTTTTCTTGATTGTATTTATAGACTATTATGCATGAAAATACTCACAACATGTGCAAATACAGAAATGCATTGCAAATAGTACAGACCACAACAAAAATGTGTTGGGGAAATTTAAAGATTGTTATATTTTATGGAGATGCATTCCCACTGCAGAATCATGAGCTAACATTATAAACTCTTTCCAAATACAGATATTAAGTCATCTGGTGAAATTGTATGGCAATATATATTGCAAAATAAAAACACATTGCAATGCTAGATTTTTCCAATATCCTGCAGCCCTAGGGGGATTTGTTTGTTATTAAAAAGAATGCATAAAAGGCAGAACCATCAAACTATTGGTAACCGCTAAAATCACTCTGAATAGTTGGTAAATGTCAATCTCTAATTGAAACCAAAAATTAATTTAGTTTGGTACCAAAATACATGAATTACAATCAAAATCACTGTAACCTTGTTTTCCCACTATCTTGGAAGCATTGTAACATGGGTTTGTTCAATCAAGATATGGATTTGGAAATACCTAGTGAAAATAGTTGTCTCTCAGAGCAAATCAGATCAGGTGTAACCAGAGCCCTTGTCTCTTTAACAGTGTGAAGATCAAGTTCAGCTGGCTGGGCTTTGACCATAAGATCACAGGGAAACAGTTCTACAGGCAGGTGACCACCGTCGGCCGGAGACTGAGTGTGGGCAACTCCATGAAGACCAACCCAAAACAACTGGCCACGCAGGAGGGCAATAAACTCTGCCTGTCCACCCTTGATCTGGAGGTCCAGTGCAAACCTGAGGAGGAATGTGAGTATTGTCACTAAATGTTTTCTTGCTTCTGATAATCTGAAAGTGTAATCTTAAAATGTAACATCCTACCTAAACAATGCTGTCTGATGAGTTAAACACACTTTTGCTTGTTTTATTTTTTGTACATATGATGGTATGATTATCAGCTGAGAGCTTAGAAAAAGTGTAAAAGAGTCAAAGAAGCGTCACATAAACAAAACCTGTTACAAGAAGAAGCATTTTTGACATCTGTAATGAAATGTAGTGAGCAACATTTTGACTGCAATGAGACAAAAACAGGTATGCTTGTATTTTTTATAGTCACATCCTGTGACATTATGTCCTATTTTTGTTGTCTTTGGTTTAAGTTGCATTCATAGTTCAGATGAACCACATCAGAGTTAATTTGGAAGCAAATCAAGACCCATTTTTCACTGGAGTTAGAATGACAGCATTCACACTTATTCAACTGAACTGCACTAATAGAGCAATAACACCAGAGTATATTTTAATCAAGCCAAACATGCCAACACACCCTTTGTTCTGAAGTTTTAAGCAAAATATCAACACTTAAGGAATACTTTAAAAACATTATGACATACTTCATAAATTTAATTAACTTCAAATCATTCATATATAATTAATTATTTAAAATCAATTCAATTGAATTTATTTGATTATTTATTATTATTATTATAATTATTATTATTTAGATAAATTATTATTATTTATTTATTGTTATTATTATTAATTATAAATGTTAATCTTATTCAATATTTAATTTTTTTTTAATTTTTTATTTATTTTTAATTTTGTCATGCATAGTGATGGTACTGCATAGTACATTTCATACAGATTCTGATTCTATACATTTAATCCTAACATTTGAATTATAAATGTTCATTTATACAATTATATTAATATAATAATTAATATGTTTAATAACATATATGTATAATTTTTATTATACATATAATTAATATGTATAATAAAAATAATAACAATTAAATGTAACACAATTTAAATCAAATGAATAATAATTAAATGACAAAAATTCAGCAGTGTCAGTGAGATATGAGAACATGAAGAGTACACTGCCTCAGTGCCAAAAAAAGTTTTTTTTTAGGTAACTGTTGATAACAAAAGCAATTATTTGGTGAAAAAAAATACAAGTATTTTTTTAAAATAGCAGTCTTAGACTGTTGGATATCACTGTACGTGTCATTCAGGGTCAGAGCCGAGACGTCACTGCCAAGCAAGAGATCTGTAATTAAATTTGATCATACATTATTAAGGCATAAAAGTAATTATCGGATTATTAAAACTTGTTTACTTCCAATGTTGTAATGTTTTAACCAAAGTCTCAGTTCATCATATTCAAGTGACTTAAGCAATCCCACAATCATGCATATTTCATCCAGAAGCGGATAAAACACAGAGAGACTTGGCTCTCCCCGATGTTCTTTCTCTTCACTGCACACCAATCTCCATCCAGACATGCAGACAGGGGGCGATGCTAATGAATGCGTTCCTGTAAATCCCCTCTACAGTAATGGGGATTCCTTCATTATCCATACGCCTGCTTTCTGACATCTGGGTGTTCATGCTGCGTTTGCACTTTGCTTCTACTAACCCAAATCTGTGTTTTGCAATTATTCCAAATTCACCTCAAACTTGTCAGAATAATGGGTAAAAGTGCATTTGCTCCCCACCGGTTTCTTTTTTAGGGTCTTGTGACCCTTGACGGGGCTCCCGTGTGGGCTCTTTTGTAGCAAACGGAGCGTGCAATTGATTAAACCGCGTTCCTGGAGGACTCATGGCATGGGGCTAAATTTGGCAGAAGGTGGCAAGGGAAAGGGCAGAAACATGAGGAGCTGTTGGAGACACGCAGCTGGAGATGTTGAAGCATTAAAGACTGATTCATTTACCGCCCTGTGTTTCCATTACCACGCTCAGACTGGAAAGTGTGTTTGTGTACTCATAATGAGGCCATTTGTTTGTGTGTGCACATTGCTTTTGGAGCAGATCAGGTGGGTTTAGCTCAGATTCTCTGTGCACCAGGTAACTGCACCATAAAAGCATTCGGTGGAGTGAAGCGTGTGTTTAGTGCTCTAGAATTAGTGGATTATTAACAAACACAGACCCCCAGGCCTCTGTGTTTGTTTGCCAGGCATTGAAGAGTTGCCTGGGTTGTTCTTCCATGCACCTGTAGAGTTATTTTCCATCTGGACATTCCTGTTGCTCTACTCTCAGTATATTGCTGCTCTCGGTTGATTTGAAGCATTTCTTTTATTCTCATTAATTAGCCACTTTGCATAAAAGCACCAGCTAAATGAGTAAATGTAAACAAATGTTCAAAGACATTGGAGGATCCTGCTTTAGACAGATGTAATAAGCTTTCCAGTGGTTTTCAATGCAAAGATACATGATGTAGGAATAAAATGAAAAAATGCTGTTTGGGGTCAAAAATATTTTGCCTCACCTGCCAATGGCTGAGAAAATGTACATATTTTTACTGCCCATGAAACTGGTATATGCATTTTTTTATTGAAAACAAGCTAATCTAATCTAATTATTTTAGATTATTATTAATCTAATCTAATTATTATCTAATCATATTTTATTATTATTATTATTATTATTATTATTATTATTATTATTATTATTATTATTATTGTTATTGTTATTGTTATTGTTATTATCAATAATCCGCTGAAATTTGAATGGCAGCCTATAGATCTGTAATGGGGAAAGTTGTATAATTTGAGGGCAGTGTCAATATGAAACATAGCAAAACTGAAAGCTCTAAATCAAACTCTCTAGCGCCACCACTTGTCCAAAATTGCAAACTTTGTATGCTAATAACTTTTGAATCGTAAATTAAATTTCCTCTGAATCTTTGGCTCATGCCAATTCAAATGAATACATAATTTCAAAAATCGTAAGGTTTCATTTTTAACAGGACAAACTGTCAAGGAAGAGTTTGAAAAAGAAGATTTTATTAACTATTATAAATAGAAATTTATAATAGTTCATAAAACCTAGATTTTCAAACTCTTCCTTGACAGTTTGTCCTGCTTTGACTAAAATTGGCTCTGATGACATTACAAGCTGAATCACTGCAATGGTTTGAAGTATTGAAACCAAACAAGTGTGTGATCTAGACCTGACATTGACTATAAACCACATCAGTTTGCGCCACCTTCTGGGTAAAATTAACAAACAATTCAATTCTATAAGTAAAAATCATACAACATTTATCAAATGACTTTTGAATAGTTTTGTCTATGGTCATAACACTGGTCTTGTTAGATTCCTTGGATCATGCCTAGAACATTGATATCATTTTATGCCTAATTGACATGACGTCCACCATCTTGAACTAGTTTGGAAATCTGTTGTTTTGAACTCTCCATAGATTGTTAGTCTAGAATTTCTAGAAGTTCTAGAATTTTTCAGTTGCTCTGGAGCTTCTTGCCATGCTTGTTTATGATGTGGCCGCTGGGCTGCTTGGCCCCGATAATTGCTGCTTGGAGCTATATTTATTAATTATTATTATTATTATTATTATTAACAATAATTATAATAATAGTAATTTGTCAATTGTTTAATCAAAGTACGAGAAAAATCATTTTGAGAATAAAAAAGACTATAATACTATTGCTATTAATACTATTAGGTATTTCAAAATATTAATTTATATAATGACAATAATAAATCTAGCAAGCAATAAATGGAGGAATTAAGTCTTTGGAATTTCATAATCTCTGTAAACCATTTCAGGCATTGTTAGAATTCATCAAATAAAAGCAATTAGCCATAATTTATTTGACTGATTTTTTAAAAATGTCATTTAGGTGAGCTCTTGTGGCCATCCAATCATTTATGAAATTGACTAATTTTGAAATTTGAATGATACTTGTTATAAAAAATACTAACTGATCTGTTTAATGCTTGTGTTTTTCAGCCCAGTCGTTCATGCGGAGTATCTTCAGCCCTATTTTCATGCTGAGCCTCATCACCATGTGTGTGACTCAGCTGCGCCTCATCTTCTACATGGGGGCCATGAACAATATCCTGGAGTCTCTCGCTGATGGAGACCTGACCAAAGGTATGAGTGTGACAAACATTCACAAATGTGTCTGACGCTACAGGCTAACAGCTGTTTTTCTGCTGCTCTCACGCTCAATGTCACCTTTAGAACAGAGAACAAACAGAGCAAAGTCCTATTTATTTTCTCCACAGAGTTTTTGCTTCCTGTATAAATACTGTCCTGTCCCAATAAAGAACAAAAAGCCTTAGAAAATGAATGACTGAATACATTTAAAATTATATATTTTATTTTATCTAAATATATTATGTATTTTGTTCTACTGTATAATTACTAAATATTACTATATACTATATATTATAATAGTAATATTATATAGTATAATATAGTAATATATATATAATTAACAAATTATATTGTGCTATTAATACATAAAATATATATCTCTAACACTTAGATTATATTTATTATATTATATATATAGACTTTGTATTATATATTTTTTTTATTTTTTGATGTCAGCGGAGAAAATAAATGGTAAGAAATATTTCCATAACAATACTGCAGAGCGCTCTTGTCCTTCCTATCCTTCTTAAATGTTTTCTGATGACACACACGTGGTGATCGTCTGCTAACACTCTTAATCTTGTGTTTAATATGAACCTGAGTGATGGCAGCAGGTTCACATTGTAAATTCCTAAATGTCTGTCTCTTGTCCTTTGTTTGCACTCTCTCTTGTTTGCATGCTGCTTGCTGTGTTTTCAGTGGAGATGATGGAAATGGGTAAGACTTCTGTCCAAATCAGCTGGATTCTTTACTCTCCCCTTTTCACCCCACACCTGAAACACTCCGTCCTCCTCCACCTTCATCTCACACTGATTCATGTTGACATGGGAAAGCATGAACCCGGCCTTTGTTGGTTAGATATGCATCAGAATCATTCATCTGTCCATCTAACCTTCACTGGAGCAAATCATGAAGACTGCTGTCTGTTTTGCACTACCTTTATACACTGTGTGAGACAAATAATCTGTTTAGGTCTTACAATAAATGCAAGAATATATTTTAACATGCTATAAGGTAGTTAATATATAAATACATTTTTATTTTGCCAGATTAATTTTAATTAGGTGTCTATAAATAATTTTATCACAGATTTTGTTATACATATTATTTTATTACTGATATAATATTAAAGTAAAAATTGATTTGACATTATTAAATTAATTTGACATTTTAATGCAAATGATTTCGACCCAGGAGAAAAACCCTTTGCTAAACAAACAAATAAATCTAAATAATTAAACATTACACATTATAATATCTACATGTATGTAAACTATATATATTTTTTTTATTATTTCTGTAATGCAGCCTGAATTTTCAGGATCATTTCTCCAGTCTTGATACTCCAGAAATCATTTTAATATGTTGATTTGCTGCTTAAGAAACATTTATTAATTCATTATTAAAGGTTTTACATAAAAAAGTCCACATTAACAGCATACATTAGCAAATATAAATCTTTGGTAACATTATTAATGTCTTTAATGTCATTTTTGGTCAATTTAATGTATGCCTAATATGTAAAAGTTTCAATCAGTGAAGTTTGTTCCTCGCCACTGGCTTGCTTGGTTTGGTACTTGTGGAGCTGCGCATCGATGGATTTGTTCTTCAGTGTTTGGACTTTCAGCAGTGACAATTAAACCACACTGAACTGAACTAAACTGAACTTATATTCTTATATACTATATATTTGAGCATCCACCAGATGCATACTATTCCACCAGCTTCAAAGTTGGCACTAGCTGCATTGTTAAAGTAGTTTTTATGCATATATATAATGTAAAATCTCAATGTATTTTTCCTCAGTGAGCACATACACCTCTATCTTCGGCGTGCTGCAGTTGCTGTGTCTCCTGACGGCTCCAGTGATTGGCTACATTATGGACTGGAGGCTTAAAGAGTGCGAGGATGAAAACGAGAAACAAAGCGCAAAGTGAGTGTAACCATGAGCCTATAATGCTTTTTTTCCAACACCCACCGCCATCCAATTCAACCCGTAATTATTATCTGATTACAAGCTTAATGTGCCATTGCATCTGCAGTAATGCACACTTTGCTTTTCCAACAGGGATCCCACTCAGCCAAAGAAACGGGACAGACAGATCCAGAAGATCAACAACGCCACCCGCGCGTTCATCTTCACTAATTTGCTGCTGGTCGGCTTCGGGATGACGTGTCTGGTGCCTAATCTTCATGTGCAGGTAAAGTGAGAGTGACACATGAGTCTGGTGTCCTGCAGAATGATATTGTAGGCAGCGGGTGGTGAAGAAGTGCTGCAGAGAGGGTTGACATGTTACTGCAGTGAATTGATTGGGATGAAGAAGCTCAACAGCGCCTCTCTGTGGCAGCATGACTTTGGTGTTTTTTCAAAGCTAGATTGACTTTATGTATTAGGAAAAAGTAAAAAAAAGAAAAGAAAATGTTTTTGCCTTAGGAGAGCATTGAGTTATTCTGGTTTCTTGTTTTGCTTGTAGATTTTGTCCTTTGTGTTGCACACCATCGTGAGAGGCTTCATTCACTCTGCAGTTGGCGGTTTGTACGCTGCTGTGTGAGTATGCTTTTGTGGTTTTGCTGCTGGTTTTAACCATGATTAGCCCTTTACCAGAATAAATACGGAAAAAAAACTAAATATAGTAAATGATTATAGAATGATTTAAGAATTTTAAATAGATTTTTGGAATCCTCAAAATCTACATGTTTTTTTTTTCTTTTTGTTTATAATTTTTAAATATTTTTTTCTAAGTTAAGCATTAATATATAAAAGTATTTGTAAAAATATTTATTAAGTTTTAGTTTTGGAAATCTTTTCCAGCATATTAAGCACTGACTTTTGTTACTAATATATATCCCATTTGGAAATTTTTCAGAGTAATGTTTATGTTGTTTTGTTAGAAATACATATGTCATGTTCACAATTGTAGACAACGTTTTGATTTTGAGTAGTCAGAAGTTACAAATTCAAAGAAATGTTATTAAAATGTATTCATTCTATTGAGGTTAATAATGGTAAATCTCATATTAAACTGTATTTGTAAAATGAATATCACATAATGATATATTGTAAATATGTTTGTATTATGCACTATAGTTTTATATGCGGTTCATTTTTCATTTGTATTTTTACATACTTTTGAATGGTTTTCACATTTGATATGGTTTTTGTAACAGTTTTATACAACTATACATTTATTTGGGGTGATAAAATAATAGTTCTTTGTGTCCAAATTAGGGATGCCCGATATTGGAAAAATCTAACATTGAGATATATTTTTTATTCTGCGATAAATATTGCGATATGAATACAATTTCACTAGATTAGTTGAAAAACTATTTGGAAAGAATTGATAATTTTAGATTGCTTAAGATGATTACATAGGGGAGTGCATCTGCATAAATGATAAAAAACTTTCTACAAACATAGATAAATTAAATTAAGAAAAATATATCAATTAAATAAACTGTGTTTTATTTTTTTATGAAGAGTCTGATTATATTCAGGTCTACGGTAATTGAATAATCAAATGTAAATTAATACTACTTAACCTTCACTTTATAAATAATTCAATTGTTATTCATTTGTCAAAGTTACAAATGGTACCATTTCCTAGGCTTGAATGCTTTAAAAACCCTCACACAGTCACAGCCCTCAAAAACACTTGCAAAATGCTAAATTATAATCTAGACTCAGCCCTTAGACCCAAATGTGAAAACATTCAAAATCTAGATTTTGAATGCATTCTAATGGCTAAACAAGAGTGGTTTGGTTTATGTGTGCAGGTACCCGTCCTCTCAGTTCGGCAGCCTGACAGGAATGCAGTCCCTCATTAGTGCACTTTTTGCATTGCTGCAGCAGCCTCTCTTCATGGCCATGATGGGCCCGCTGGAAGGAGATCCACTCTGGGTGAGCAGAAAGACTGTTACTAACTTTTAAACCAATAGATCATCCAGAAATTACAATTCTGTTTTGAGTTACCCTATTCATGTTGTTTCAAAACTATTCAAAGCTGTATGACTTAATAAAAGTGCTTCTATGAAAGTGATGTAGAGCATGATGCAATAACAGGTCTAAAAAAATATCTAAATCCAAACACTTACAACAGATGCATTCTGAACGCATCTTAAGCATCCTGAATTCATTTCTAAAACATAATAGTTTAATAACTCATTTCTAATAAATATGGGTGTGACGAGATGCTTACTTCACAAGATGAGACGAGACACAAGGTTTGGTTCACAAGAACAAGACGAGACGAGATTTTTACACTATTTCAAGAAATCCTCAATGATGAAATATATGAATAGAAATTTGTTTTTATTCAATAAAAAATATTACAAAATGCAAAAGACTTTAGGTGCTTTTTTTTAGCTTGTAATGAATGCTATTTTACTGTTATTAAGGACAGTGCAAATTCTGCAAATTTTTTTGCTAATATATGAACAGAAAATAGTCTTTATATATCATTTTAAATATTAGAAAAACATTTGCTTATATTTGGTGAAAAAAAACCCCCGAATACATCACACACGCCCAAGCAACCGAGTGACATACGCAACACCGAGGCAAGCCTGGGTTGCCAGGTGTGTGCAAAGCACTTGATTTGTGGGTCAAATATAATCCTGCCTCCAATTTTCAATATTAATTTTACCCTCATGCTCAATCATGCTAACATCACAACTCACGAGACAACTTTTCACCTCAACAAGAAATCTTGTGACACGAGATCTCGTCACACCCCTAATAAATTATTTATTTTATCTTGGTCATGATGATGATGGTACATAATATTTTACAAGTTATTTTACAAGACACTAGTATTCAGCTTAAAGTGAAATTTAACTAGGTTATTTAGGTTAATAATGACAAGTTAGGGTAATTAGGCAAATCTTTGTATAACATTGGTTTGTTCTGTAGACAATCAAAAATAAATATTGCTTAAGAGGGCTAATACTTTTGACCTTAAAATGCTTTTATTCTAGCCAAAATAAGACTTTTTCCAGAAGATAAAATAATATAGAAAATACTTTGAAAAATGTATTTCTCCATTAAACATCATTTGGGAAATATTTGAAAAAGAAAAAAATCACAGAAGGGCTAATAATTTTGACTTCAACTGTATGCCACAATACAGAACAACTTCCATTATGTTGGGACTTTAAAAGTCTATATGACTCCTAAACCCATGTTATTTTTCTGTTCTGCACACAAACCCAATATTAATTTCCATTGACCAAAGCCATACGCAAGATGTCAATTTAAAATCTTTGAGATGATCTGAATATCTCTCTCTTAGTCCCATGTTTGCTGGATTCACCAAAAACTACCTTTAAATCTCACTGGTGCTTGTTTTCTCTGTAGGTCAATGTGGGGTTGCTGGTCCTGAGCATGCTAGGATTCTGCCTGCCCAGTTACCTGCTGTGCTACGGCCGAAAGCTGCGCAGAGAGAAAGCCGAGCGTGAGGAAGACCCCAAGATCTACGTCCAGATCAACAACAGCACCAACACCGAGGCATTTGTCTGACTGCAAACACACAGATGACAACAGCCGACAAAGAAGAGCAGGAGGACGATGGGTGGGAAATAAAAACGGGACTGCAGGTCACAAAAAAAAGAGTGATAAACACCTCCCTGATTCCTCCTCCTGTCTATCACACACTCATGTATTCTTAACACCCAAACAGGCACAAACTACAGCCAAAGCAACCAAGAGTCTCACAACGTGCCACATAAACACACACGTTTACATGCAACGGACACTGTGAACGGCAGGTTTAGAAACTAAAACTGATGCCCTTGCCCTTGAAACAGACAAGGGCATCAAGACTTTGTGTGCTGCCTGACAAGCAAGAAGAGAAAGGCCCTCATTTCTGAGTTTGATTTCTGAATTTCACACCACGATACATAAAATAATGAGCAATTTCTAGTGAAATTCTCTCAGGTTTGAGGAAGCCTGGCGAGGCTTCCTGAAAAAATGTTACACACGCCACTAGTGTTCAGCTTTATTACCAGTAATCAAGCTCGATTCTGCATTTTAGTGACTGTAAACCCATTTTGGGACTGATTATGAACACTTTCTGTTGCTTTCAGTTCATAAAGATGCTGAAATGCAAATCGAGGACCCTATTTTGCGGTTATAAATGACAAACTACCTTAAAGCAGAACAATTCTGCTTAATATCTGTCGCATATGGGTTTTCAACAGAAGTGGACAGATTTTCAGATTTTAATCTCATCCATATACCAGCATGCTTTGGACAGCATGAGCATGAAACTGCAGCTTTCTCTGAACTGGGCTGATTTTAATGGACTGATCTGGCACCCGGGGCTACTGTAATCTAAGCTTCATTTTAGTACGGGAATTGTGCTGTTATTTGCTTTGGCATGCAGATCCTGTACACTTACAGTACGAGCGAGATGCATTTTTGTACATATCAGTCCATTCAGAAGGTTGTAGAAGTCTGAAAGGTTTGCTTTAAGGTCGTATGTTGGGGATTTAGCCTCACATTTGGATCTGATCTTCACCAGCAATACTATTCCACATCCACACACAGACTGTACCACTTCCCCTGATGCAGTACTACTGGTTTAACTTCACTTGTTAGCACAAAACATTGTCTTTTTTTTCTTTTCTTCAAGCAATTATTCAGGGTGTTTTACTTTTTAGAGTAATAATTCATATCAGATGTTGTTCACCTGCAATATGATCCCTTCAGACTTTGCTTTATCACCTACAGTATGTGCGCTAAGGAGCCGTGTTTACACCTGCTATTAAAATGCATTATTGCTGATCAGATCACTATTAGATGAGGGAGACAGAGTTCCATTTACATCCGGTGCTTTAATCTGTCTCTTTCGTCCACTTTCGATCCACTTTCCTCAGTTCTTTGAGGGGAAGATGTTTATGTATGACAAAATTTGCATAAACACAAAAGAAGACAAAAAAAGCCAAATATCAATCAGGACTGCTAAGATAACATTGTGGTTTGAAGTTTTTGCTTTGCGATTTCCGAAAGCAAAGTTTAAATGCTGTCTGGATAGCATGCTTCAACAAGAAGTCTCATAATGTTTAAGAATGAAGCAGAAACAAGAGCATCGGTGAACGAAATCCAGTCGAATGCGTTTTCGACTACCTCAGGAAGTGGTTGAAAGTAGACAAACTCAAAGCTTTAGACCTCGTTTTCATCTGTATTTAGCGTGGTCCTCTTGTGATCAAATCAGCAAAAACACATCTTAATAGCAGGTGTAAGCAGGGCCTCAGCACACTCTCAGTAAAGAGATTAGATGCCATTATCGTACATATAAATCTTGCACTACAGGGTTCGTGATTACAGAGGTGCTTACTTTTGCCATTACAGAGTATATGCGTTCTGTTACAACCTCATGCATACATGAAAACCACGATCGCCATAAGATTTTTGTGTATGTGATTTCTGGTCTGGTTACCATTTTAACTACGGTGCTTTAGTAGAATAGAAAAAATACGAATGATACCGATAGCGAATACAGAATTCAGCCAGCTACTCAACATTGTGGTGATAAAAACTTGAAATTAATTCATAGCGATTCAAAAAAGGGAGATATTTTGAGACATGCTTGACGACAATCCCTTTGAAAACCCATATCTTTGTAGTGGGTTGCAGGCCAGTATATTGTCCCCTACGAGAGATCATAAAAATGTTTTCGACTGTAAAATCTCTGATAAATGGTTTTGGCTTAACCTTGCTGATGTAAAGCCAATCTAATTACATTTCCAGTGTCATAGTTTCTACATCTGATGAACATTTCTCAGTAAAAGATTGAGTTTGAGTAATAGTCCACTCACTCATTCACTTTAACATTATTTCCACTGTAAATGTATATGAAAAGATGAACGCAAGATCCTGGATGAGCAAACAGGACTTGCGCATGTTGTCTTCACAGCAGTTGCCATAAATGTGACCTTATTTTATGACCCCCCCCTTAGAAGAGGAATAGGTCAGATCCACTTCGCAGTATCCACTTATATCTGTCACACTTTTTTTGTGAATTGTTTGTCCGAGCTGAAGTCCTGGATGGACTGCATTTGCTGGCTTGAACACGCCTGGATATTGCAAGTGAATTCCAATCTAATGCAGTACTGTACTAAGCGCAATGAATGTGGGAGTAAGATCATTTACTCCCAGGACGAGAGAAGTAGCACTTTTTCTCACTGCCATACCTTAAATTTTCATTCTTTATTCAGTTATCACATTGATTTTGGTTTTAAATGTCAGTTTATTATTCCATTATATGTGTATGAGCATGGGAAAATGCCCACACACATACACAGATGTAAGAGGGAAGAAAAGAAGAGCTTTAACACCAGTGTTTTCTCTCTGTATGGTATTGTACTTTTATCGTCATTTGTTGATTATTTTGTTGATTTTTCTACCTTTGTAGCTTGTGTTTTCAGTCACGTGTACATGTACATAGTTTTCTCTTTTTTTGTGGCTGTTTTACTGTACTTGGCTTTTGGGTTTCTTCATTCTGTTACTATATAGCACCTTTTTGAATAAATGTCTCAACAAAATATCCAATATGTGAAAAATAAAAAACAATTAATTTGTATGTGAAGGTTTTTATTTCTGATCATGTTATTACTGTAGGATTGCAGCCTGATGGCAGTGTTATGAATTAGTGAATTGGATATCAATTTCAGTATCGTTACAGTAGATGGCAGTGTGGCTTCATCTTCGAGTGTTGCATGTTATTTTTTTTAAGTTCGTTTTAGTTTAACTCTTTTTTTTTTTTTTTTAAATTGGCAATTCTCAATCAGAGATTTATTACAAATGAAATAAAGAAAAAACATTCATTCATTTTCTTTTCACCTTGGTACCTTTATTTATCAAGGTTTCCTCCGGTTTCCCCCACAGCCCAAAGACATGGGCTATAGGTGAACTGAATAAACTAAATTGACCATAGTGTATGTGTGTGAATGCACATAGTGTATGAGTGTTTCCCAGTGTTGGGTTGCAGCTGGAAGGGCATCTGCTGCATAAAACATATGCTGGATAAGTTGGTGGTTCATTCCGCTGTGGCGATCCCAGATTAATAAAGGGACTAAGCCGAAAAGAAAATGAATGAATAACTAACATTAAGCCCTTTTTAAGTAATTAAGTCCCAGTACTAGGAAACATCCATACACTCTCATTCACTACGGGCAATTAAGCCTACCCAATTCACCTATACCACATGGAGAAACCGGAGGAAACCCATACGAACACGGGGAGAACATGCAAACTCCACACAGAAATGCCAACTGACCCAGCCGAGGCTCGAACCAGCGACCTTCTTGCTGTGAGGCGATCATGCTACCCACTGCGCCACCCTGTTAGTTTTTCATGTAACTTAATATTAATATGATTTTAATGAATATAAATTGGTTTAAAAGTTTAAAATCACCAATATACTAAAACCAGAATTTATTATATTCTGACACTGTTGTATTATTACAGCACTAGTGTTAAATGATAATTCCCACAGAATAGAGAAAGACTTACTTGTGAGACATACTGGAAAGTGCTTAACTTTAATACTAATATGAATTCCATATATAAATTGTTATGAGTTTAAAATATCCAATATAGTAAAACCAGAGCTTATTATATTCTGACAGTGTTGTATTATTATAGCAGCAGTGTTCAATGATAATTCCCACGGAATGGAGAAAGACTAGTTGCTCTTCAGACTGACTGGAAAGTCAGGTCTGGCTCAGGCTTACATTCAAAGAGGCTACAAAAACACCTTCACACCCAAATCATTTCTTCTAAGGTCTCATCCTAAACTGAAAGCCAGCGGAACAAGGACGTCTACCTAGCCTCGGTGTGGACGGTATTTGTCTCGTGTGTATGAGTGTTTCTGTCAGGTCGTGCATCTATTTTGAGGTGAGTTGTACGTGAACTATTTATTGTCAGAGCAGGGTGTGGCGCCACAGACAGTGCGTGCTCTTGGCCAATCAGATTCGTTCCTGCGCCGTTTTCAAGCCGGTAGGTGTGGTTGCTGTGACGACGCGGCTCTCCTGTCGACATCTTTCAGGAAATGAATTTAAAGAAATGAGAAATCCAGGAACTTGAGCTGAATCGAGTCGCTGAGGGCAGATCCGAAGAGTCGACGAAGAAACTCTCTTCAAGCTAATTTGAATGTTGGACACGCGGCGGCAAAGGAGATAACATGTTGATAAAGGAGTTGTAAGTATTTTAGTGAGATTTAGGTGTGCTGAACTTCTCATTTTGCGCTGAACTTGGCTTTGGGGCGCGTGCATGTTAACTTTCGCCGGCTGTTGACTAATGAAGAGGCATTATGTTTAAATTGTGGCTAATTAATGTTTATGTTTTTTTCTTGGAAGTGTTCGTTTTTTTTTAAACTACGTTAGTCTGAATTAAGTTATGAACATTTTTTTGGAATTATACTGCGTATATTTCAGTTAACGTTAGTTCAAAATGAGCCATATAATGGTTAGCAGTCACTTTTGTTTTCTTTTGTCATTAGCTCACATTTGGTCATTTTTGGTCAACTTACTTAATTTGGTCATTGAAGTTACAAAACTTTACAAACCCAGGTACAATGAATGTGATTGTCACATGCTCAGTTCTGCCGGTCACGCGTCATAATGTACCGGTGTGCACCTCGCGTCATAATGCACTTTGAGACTTAAATGATTATACTGTGTTTTTTTTTGTTTGTTTGTTTTAACGTATTCAGGAATAAGATAATCCGCTAACCTTATTATGACAACAATATTTACATAACAAGCGACTGGAATGTGTCCTGAGCTGGAAAATATTGTATTAGACGTCACTATTTTGCTGGTATGATGTCATGACAGCCATATTCAGCCATTTGTATTTGTAATACTTGATATGTATGCTTAATGTGTGATTCTTCTCTGCTTTCAGTGTATATATATTTAAAAAATAGGCTACTTTTCAGACGTCTCTAACCAAATTTCTTAGATGATTACTTCTAAAGTAATTTTGTAAAAGTCTTTTACATTGTTTCTAAAAGTACAACATATTTTCTTATTTTACACAACTTGGCAAATATCACATTCATGTAAAGAAGTTATTTAAAGCTAAGTCAAATTGTTAAGTTTCTATAAGTACTTAAACAGCATGGCACTACTTTAGACTAGGGCTGCACAATATAGCGTTTCAGCATTGATATCGCAATGTGTACATTGCAAAGATATGCAACGTTGAGTTGACTTTTCAGTGTAATCTTTACATTTACAAATCCAAAACCATAATGCATGCACTGTTTATTTCACTTTAATCTTTGCTTTGTTGCATTTATCAATGCTTGTAGTTTATTGATTACATGTTATGCGTGGTTCTTAATACCTAAACTACCTTAATTACTATTAAAAGCAAAATAGGAGTTTATTGAAAAGTCAAAAAGTTTTGCCAAGAGTGAGAACTAAGATGTAACAAAGTATATCGCAATATATATCGCAGAAAAACAAAATATTGCAATGTCAGATTTTTCCAATATCGTACAGCCCTACTGTAGACAATACACAAAATACAAAAATATTTTAGAAGCCACTTTAATTCAATTAATGTGCTATTGATGGTAAATGTGTAAGTGTTGTCATTTTATAAAAAGCAAAAACCTCATATTTTGTTGTGTGCATTTAATAGGGCTGGGCGATTACTGGAAAAAGTAGTCTATTCTCGGTTCTGAATGTCGATTTCGATCAAATTTTTTAAGGGTACATTTTTTTTCAATTACTTTCCCTACTGTGTGTGGAGTCTTGTGAGTCTGCTCTAAGGCAAATTTTATATTTATTATATTATGATTTATACTTTTATTATACTTTTGCCAAGCGCACACGTATGGTCCGGCGCAGTCTTCGCATACCTGCGCAACTCGAAAAAAATACATGCATAGTGCAAGCTTTATGATTGGTTGGTTTGGTAGTGGTGACGAGGGTGGGAGAGCCACGTTTTAGGCAGTGTGTGTTTTAATTTCAGTTGTTCAGTGCTGAGGTTCAATAAAGAATCATATATAATAGATGGTGTGTTTACGTCAATTGTTGTAAAATTAATGCACCCTTTATTCAAAAATCTCTCACTTGTATTATAATATAATATTTACTTTACAAAACCTGTCAGTGGACTATGAAGGTGAAAACATAAAATAAATAAATTAAATAATCGTTCATTAATCGTAGTTGAGAGAATATGTTTAATTAATTGAGATTTTGATTTTAGGCCAAATTGCCCAGCCCTAGCGTTTAATTTATATATTATATTTGTAAATGTAGTATGTTTGTGTATATAGTCTGTCATTTATTTATTTTGTCATTACATAATCTGTCATTGTGTGTATATATATGGTCATTGGGGACTTTTAATTCAACAAAGTTTCTAAGGTCATGGGAAAACCTGAGGATTTTAAAATATTAGGGGATTTTGAAATGTGAGAATTAATCCTGGTTTTAAAGATTAAGATACATTTGTTTTGTTCTAAAGGTTTATTTAAATGTGATTTTTATTTTGCTGCTCTTGGTTAGAATAATAAGTTTTGGAGCTTGAAATATATTCAGTATGCTGACATATTTTTTGATACAGTAGCATTGGTTTATGGGCACATGTCCCACTTTTATAAATGTATTTATTTTATAAGCAAGTAAATTGATGAGACAATATTATCCGAACATTAGTTCAGAATAAAGCATCACCAATGCACACTAGCTAAAGTGTTCTTTTGTTTGTACAAAATTATTAATTCATTTGTCTTAAGACTGTAAAAACAAGGCTGGTTGCTAAATGTCAAAGAAATGAATGTGACTGAATAAGAGTTCATAGGTCACCATGGCATTTTTGCTGACATAATAGGCTTACTCTGTTTTTTCCTTTATTTTTTTCAGTCGAATCGTCCTGCCCATTTCTGTTGAAGAGGTATGTACTGTATTTTTGCCATTTGGAGTTCAGTTGCTTTTTATGGTTTTATTTATAAAACATTTCTATTTTGGTCTTGGCACAATTGTAAAAACTCTTAAGGTTTATGGATATGTTTTTGGCATAATGGCAGTTTGTCTGTTTTTCAGGCTCTACCCAGTTTCTTTTAATGAGTAGGACAGTTTAGACTGTCAAAATGATGAATTGAAGCACAGCCACAACAGTTTGTGGGAAAGTGGCCTACTTAACTGCATGCCTGTGTATAGTAGATGAGGACAGATTGTAATTAATTGTAACCCGAGACCAAGCTTATCAGATTTTAGCAAGTGTACTATCTTAGCTTACCAAGCAAAGGGTGAATTTGTTTTGACGTTGTAAGTTCTTGCCGACCCTGTTGTAGTATTTGTTGATTTAGGCTGGGGTGTTTGATATTTGAATGCCTTTGCATGTTCATTCTGTGTTTATCTTGTTTGTATAAGAACTCATTGGCCATTGAAAGAAGTCAGTTGTTCTTTTCTACAAGGCAGTGAAAACAGACACAGGTTTGGCACGTGTAGTTGCATTCCTATCTGTTCACCTGTGCAAAAGACAGCATAATGTAGACTGAAGGAGAATTGAATTACCAAACCAGATAAAACAGGAAAGATGTAGAGGATGTTGCGTTGTGGAAATATGACATCGACTGGATGTCAGTCTTTTCACTTGTTTAAAAATAAATACATTTATTAACAAGTACATTTATTTTAAATATATTTCAAGAGGTCACACTTGGATATGCCTGATGCTAATAGCAGGTTTGGCATGCTGTCCCGGGGCTCCCGACTGGTCAATAATCATATAAGGGGGTCTGAGATTAGGTCTCGAGAGCTCCCCCTGGTAAAGCCGAAGTCACACTAGAGTTTGAGCTTGCGAAATTCTGTCGTACAGCGCTGAGAAAAGGGGCGGGATTAAACAAGATGATTAGACATTAAAAAAAGCGAGCGATTGCTCCATGTTTTAAATTTCTGTTCAGAGAGGTCATGTTTTGATCCTGGATTGGTCTCATGCAGTCAAGTGATGCCAGAGTTCACCAGGCTTGAACTTTGCACCGCAGCGAAATGCGAAACTTGATGCATGACCCTGCGTTTCCGGTCTGACGCACTCGCGTGCATATGAATGGAAGTCTATGGGGAGTAAAGTCCAGTGTGACCATGGCTTCAAGGGAAGAAAAGGAAGAGATGGGGTGGAAGGGGGGGTTCTTCCAAAACGAAGATAAGGGAGTAGGGCAAATTCGGTCTAATTATTGTAAACTTGAATCAATCTGATTGGATTATTGCTGATTACGGATGAGAGACCAGCCGCGATCAATCAGATCACATGCTCCTTTCGAAATTAGTTTGTAAAATTTAGCTGCACACTAATATTTAAATGTATTGTTGTTCATCAGTTTTTTTTTTATTTAGATGACATAATCTGTTGCACACTTTAATGCACATTTTTAAAACACAATATTTTTTTTAATGTGCTTAAAGGCGTTTCAAGGGAGTTTAAATCATGTAGGTTTAAAAAAGTACATTTGTAACTATAATAAAATAATACTTTTACTGAATTAATACCATGAAGACTATACAGTTTCTGCACCTGAATACTGTTTGACTCTGGAAAACCATAAAGCACTGTTTATTTTACTTCATTCATTGCTCTACTGTATTTATTTTGCTTGCAATTTGTTTATTATTTTGTTTATTATTTTTAATGCATGATCGCCCCAATCAATCTAAATAGTTTCTTTTCAAAAAGAGCTACTTAAGCCATATGTTAAAATAAATACATTTATTAATAAGTAAATTTATATAATTATATTAACACATTAATATATCTGTACTGTAATATTGGTTTTTAAACGTATCATTATTCCTGTTTTTATATTTAGATGCCATAATCTGTTGCACACTTTAATGTACATTTTATAATACTTAATTTTGTTAAAGACTACATTTAACAACATATTTCCATTTTTTTCATTCTGTGCATCGAAGCAAAATTAGTTGCTAATTTCATTTCAAGTGTATTATTAGATGACACTCGTAAGATATGTTTTATCAGTTATTAATTATTAAATCAAAACAATAAAAAGCTGTATTTTGTATATTGATGCATTTTCTTGCATTCAAATTAAGATGTCTTAATTACTTGTAGCATTTAAGTTTATATAAGCAAAATGGTGTAGAATTTAATATCTGGTAATAATGTCCTGGTTATTTTCTATAACTGCAAAAAATATTTTTATTATCCTACTGCCAGCTTGGGACCTTGGAAGCTTGTTGAAGCATTTACTGGAGACATTAGATAACATTTACATAACATTAGTTTCTCATTTTTAATATAAGCATCACAGATTGTCAGGTTTGAACTTTCTTTAGTGAGCCATAAAAAAACGGACAACTGCAGTCTATATATGGTTATTTATCTATGCAGATGTTGAATTGTCTCTCAGCACTGTGTGCAGCCATGACATGCAAATGGAGGACATGACAATACATTGTCTTGTTTGTCATTACGACATATTATTCTAAAATTTGCATTAATAAGAAAATGTGTAAATTATTTAATATTATTCTGTGATCTGCAGTACCAGGTGGGTCAGCTGTACTCTGTAGCAGAAGCAAGTAAGAATGAGACCGGAGGTGGAGAAGGGGTGGAGGTCTTAAAAAACGAGCCCTACGAAAAAGAGGATGGAGAGAAAGGACAGTACACGCATAAAATTTACCACTTGCAAAGGTAACTATCATATCAATTATTCCGCACTATGGCATACTGCATATGGTGTAAACTGGTCATAGTCTATATATCAGGGTTTTTCTATGGGATTTTCAATCTCTTTGTTCTGTGCAGTAAAGTGCCAACTTTTGTACGATTACTGGCTCCTTCATCTGCCCTGAATATTCATGAGAAGGCCTGGAATGCTTATCCTTACTGTCGCACAGGTACAGCACACTATCACACAACATTACTGAATATACAGGACAAATTTAACACCTTGACATGGAGCATGTAAACATGATTGATACAGAAAAACAATGAAATTTACAACTGTTTTTTCCTTTTTTTAATGTGCTGCTTACATCATGCATCACATCAGTTCTTACGGTGAGTGTAATGAAACGAGTGTAAATCTGTTAATTACTTTTGATAATATTAGTAATCAGCAATAATAATTATCACGTAAGCAAGTTTTGTATTTATATATACACTCTGGTTAGTATGTTTATTATCACAATTTAAAACAAGTTTCTATTTTAATATATTTTAAAATGTAGTTCTTTACTAATCAGTATTTTAGAATGCATTACTGTTTAACAGTTTCAGAATGCATTACTGTTTAACTGTTCTAGAATGCATTATTGTTTAACTGTTCTAGAATGCATTACTGTTTAACTGTTCTAGAATGCATTACTGTTTAACTGTTCTAGAATGCATTACTGTTTAACTGTTCTAGAATGCATTACTGTTTAACTGTTCTAGAATGCATTACTGTTTAACAGTTCTAGAATGCATTACTGTTTAACAGTTCTAGAATGCATTACTGTTTAACAGTTCTAGAATGCATTACTGTTTAACTGTTCTAGAATGCATTACTGTTTAACTGTTCTAGAATGCATTACTGTTTAACTGTTTTAGAATGCATTATTGTTTAACTGTTCTAGAATGCATTACTGTTTAACTGTTCTAGAATGCATTACTGTTTAACTGTTCTAGAATGCATTACTGTTTAACTGTTCTAGAATGCATTACTGTTTAACTGTTCTAGAATGCATTACTGTTTAATTTTCTTTTTTTATAATTCTCTTTTATAATGTACATTTTTTTTTCTTAGAATTTATTATTTTTTGTTTTTTTTTTGTAAATCAAACCATCTTTTACAGAATGAGTACATGAAGGACAATTTTCTTATCATGATTGAGACGTGGCACAAACCTGACCTTGGTGAACAGGAAAATGTGAGTAGGCAAACCAACATCATGCAGATTATAATACACAAGACCACAAGAAGCAAAATTTAAGAACATTTATAAATCTTGCAAAAGCTAATCGCATCCCTTCTGGGTTGTTTTTAAGGTTCATAAGCTTGACCCTGAACAATGGAAGAAGGTTGAGGTGGTACATATTGACATTGCTGACAGATCTCAGGTGGACACTAAGGTATAGAAAATGCTATTTAATTCAGGTGCATAATTAAACTAATGTTACACTTTTCTGTGGTGTAGTTTTATCAGTAGTAGTCAGCTTGAACTCATTACTGTTTACGCTTCTATTAAAGGTGATGTAGAGTGCATTGACTCTATGGTAAAGTGAGAGATATTTTTAAGTCACCAGAGTAAACTATTTTGCTCTTTTCTTGTGTTGTGGATGAAATATAGGATACATAAATTATATGAAACACTATTTTTATGTTTTGCTATTGTTTGGTTTTGTTGTTTGCTTTTGTTGTTGTTGTTGTTGTTGTTTTACTTCATTTTCATCTCAATATGGTTCAGAGAGTAAGGATTGTGTTACCACCCAGTATTTCTTTCTTCAACATTGTGAAAATAATGTATTATGGTTTTTTTACTTTCCCTCACTTGTAATACCCCTCTGATTGAGAATTGTCAATAAAAAGAGTTAAACTAAAATTATATAAACAAAAGGGACAGACAGACATGCATTTAAAGTTCTATTTTGAAGCTTTAACTTGTATAAAAAAACTCAGGAATTAAAATCAACTACTTTATAAAGGATTTTAATAGTATATTGACGTCAAAAAGGATATAGAACAAATCACTCTCTGAGAGGACGAGTCACATAAAAAAAAAATTGAATCATTCAAGTATGACCTACTACTAGTGTAGACCTAGACACTAGTGTGGTGGGCTTTAATATCCCCGCCTCTCCTGTTTTCAAAATAAAAGTCTTGCATGGTAAGTTTAATATAAGTTTAAAGAAACAGAATAATTATCTCACTAGAAAATGTTGTGGCCAATCAAACACGTGAAACATAACAGCCTGTGTTTTGTTCCGAATTACCTGATTTTCACTTGGAATTTACACTCATGGGATTTACATGAGAACGAGGAAACAATGGTGTTTGAGGCTCACGATATGCCATTTCCATGTACTAAATTCTTGTTCTTCATCAATGCCTAGGTATATCCATATTTCATTATATGACAACTTTAACATGCATCTCTTGTGACCACTTGTGTTTGAATTAGTTTTATTTTATCATTCTTTTTCGGGGTTCTCAAGGCGATGCTCAAGTATTATTTAATGAACGAACTGATGCGACAAAAATAGCTGCCAAAATGAACCATGACTAAACTACCATTTTAATGGTAATCTGTGTGTTTTGGTACAACACAGCAACAATATTCCATATTGATGGGTGATCGCACTAAGTTAGTAGGCAGAAAGTAGCTGGTCTTTTGTTGATGTTTGAAGTGTTTAGATTGTACAAACAGTCAAATCTGATCTAATGTGTTTTCAACCTCTGGAAGTGCTTAAAAGTAGACACGCTCAGAACATGTTAGACCGCATTTACATCTATATTTAGTGAATTAGCGAAAACATATAATGGGTAGAAAGATACAAAAAATTGCTAATATTTCAAACTTTTTGACAGGACTATAAACCAGACGAGGATCCAGCCACTTTTAAATCACAGAAGACTGGTAGAGGCCCATTAGGACCTGATTGGAAGGTGCATTTTGATTCTGTATCTGTAGCTCCATTATTTTGTCATGTGGCTGATCATGTTTTTTCTGTGTGTTGCAGAAAGAGCTTCCTCAGAAGAAGGACTGCCCTCATATGTGTGCCTATAAATTAGTCACTGTCAAATTCAAGTGGTTTGGCCTGCAGAATAAAGTGGAGGGTTTCATCCACAGGGTATGAAACTATGAAAACCTCATGCTACGTTCAGTTTGACTCACTGCTTCTGTGAACAAAATGTCTATTATAACATAACGGAGGTGTGGTTTAGAAAGATAAACAGTTAGTGTTTGTTCAATTTATTGGAGGGCTTGGTGTGCCTGTCTATTTATAATACAATGACTCTCATAACATTTAATGTCTGTTTGGTTTTACTTTAGCAAGAGAAGCGTCTGTTCACCAGCTTCCACAGGCAACTCTTCTGCTGGTTAGACCGATGGATCGGTTTGACCATGGAGGATATCCGCCGCATGGAGGAGGAGACACAGAAAGAGCTTGATAATGTGAGTTAAAGAATTCTTTACTTGATCCATTAAACAATTTTTAAAATTTTTTTAAAAGCTGAAATAAAAAGCGAGTATTCGCTGCAAAGACCTGGAAATTTCATTTTAAATTTGGAAGATTTTTAACTAACTAAAATAAAAATCATTTTAATTTAAGGTTTAGTTAATACTAAAATGACTATAAATAAAATAAAGCTATCGTTCACCCAAAAATGCAATTTGGTTTATTATTACTTAATATGGTGTTGTGTGTGTGTGTATATATATATATGTTTTTATTGTTATTTTTATTTAAAAAAAAAGATTAATAAAAAAATCCTGCTCATGTTAATCCATATAGACATAATAAATGGCATTTAGGTTTTAAAAAGAAACACCAAAAAGAGTTGCAGAGGGGTCCTGTGTAGCATGTGCCATTATTCTGTGATTAATTAAGGGCATACAGCAGTGGAAAAAAGCATCAGGGTGTTTTCCCCCTCAGTTTTGTGTTAACAATGCCTTTATTTCTTTATTATTGAAACGTTTCTGTTTTTAAAAAGTTATTGAAACATTTCTGTTAACCGCCAATGCAGTAATGATTCTTGTTGATGATACTGATTAACTTTGGTCAGGGAAGATATTTTTCTGGCTGCATTGATATTAAAGCTGTGATTGATATCCTCTAAAAAAATAAATATTTTTATGTCTTAACCAATAATTGCTAAATGGCAGATATTGTAATTTATATTGTTTGTGCTGAAAAATGAAAATTAAATCGCTTTACTAAAATTCAAATGTAGTTGCTTGCATTTAGGCAAAAGCATAATGTACAGTATGAAATTTTATATTTGCTAAAGACCACATTTATTGATGTTTTAAATTTATTCATTTAATTTATTAATTTATTAAAGTTTTAAAGATGATAGATCAGCTTTAGATGGTCTTTTTTTTTCCTGTTTACAGATGCGAGAGAAGGATCCAGTGAAAGGGATGTCTGCCGCAGACGAATGAAGTGCTGCAGCTATGACTGTAAGTATTATTCAGTTTTAGTGAGCTTGTATGAGTTGTAACTTTAGTTTGCTTTGCTATTTGCATGCTTTTCTGCTACTGTAGCTCATCTGCTTCTATGTTGGATGTGCTTAGAAATGCTCTTTTGCAGACCTTGGTTAAATTAAGTGGTTATTTAAGTTACTGTAACCTTTCTATCTTCTCCAACCGGTCTGTTCATTCTCCACTGGCATCAACAAGGCATTTTTGCATGCGCAACTCATTGGATATTTATCTTTTTTTTTGCCATTTTCTGTAAACACTAAAGATGGTTATTCATAAAAGTCCCAGTAGATAAGTGGTTTCTGAAAACTCATTCCAGACCATTTGGCGCCAACAAGAACCCAGGCTCACTGAAAATGTGTGTTTTAAGCCTACAGTTTTACAAAATGTCAAATACGTTGCCATGAACGTTTGGTTGCATGTTTTAGATGACATCCACTAGAGGGCACTCTCTACAGTTTTGCAAATCTGAAATGCATTACTTGAGATAGGTTTTAGTATTTGTGCCAGAAACACATCTTTTTTGTGCAAGTTCACAAGACGACAGCACTTGCCATACAGATCACCTTGCGTACGACTGACCTAAATGCAATTAGCAGTGATTTCAAAAGCAATTGTAAGAGAAAAGTGCACTGTGACCACATAGTTTGACCTTGATTTTTACATTGCTTTTATCTGTTTTGTGAAACCATGCTTCCCAGGACTTGAACCTGAGCGCTTTTCAGCACAAGTACAACAGCACAAAGTGAGCTACTCTGCAAACTGACCACACCAGAAAAATGGAGATGCAGTTGTTTTGTGGGATTTATTTGGCAAGAAAGAACTGCACACAAATAATCCTTATATTTGTTGATGATGTAACTCTTAAATCTTAGTGTGAAAAAGAACAAAAGCTGTTTCTCATACTGCCCCGTAGCGTTCATTATACCTACTGCAATCAATGTTAAAATGCGTTATGCGCTTTCATAAAAATGCATCTCCAATGAGCCCTTGTTGACCATGACCAAAATCTTCCTGCCTCAATCTGATATGTAATTTGAAGTTCAGCAGATCATCTAGACCAGGTCTACATGTATTGAGTTGCTGCTGCCATGTGATTGGCTGATGAGGGACTTGCAATAATAAGCAGCTGAACAGTGATGCCCAATAAAGTGTCAGACAAGTGTATAAATAAATGTTTGTATTTCTTCTTTTTCAGATGTCTGCAGCTGTTTGGCTGTGTCCTAGTATTGGATCGTTTCTCTACACTATGATTAACTGTTCTCTGTCTTCAACCTTCACTCCATTAGTTTCTCTTTCTCCACCTCTACAAATCTCATCCAGTGATGTTTCTGAGCATTTTCTTTGGTCTAGTCCATTTTTCTCAGATGTCCTCTCTTTTTTTTTTTTTTCAAACTCTGTAATTGCATCTCTGTAAATGTTTACCCCCCTTTTTTTGTTTAATTTAAGTTCAGCAACACCAGCACTCGTGTATTTAAACACCCCGTCACTGCTTACATCTCTAGCATGTTAACATGTTTCTCAAACTGTCGCTTCACCCTTAGTATATTTGCTTCAGTTTTGTTTTTTATTTGTACAAGATGAAGCTGCCTCATGTCAAATGACCATGAGTTGATCGTATTAGAGGGCTGCAGCTGACCCATTGTTACTCATAAGCCACTTTTCTCAGGACTTTTTGTAGATCTGAAAGGACTGAATTTGAATAATGTGGTAATAACCGGTTTACAGTAATGGTAAACTTGCTTCAGTTCTGCCGGACTTCCAAACAGGGTCTAGAGAAGTAAACATTGTGTTGTGTTGGAGATGTATTAGCACATGGTTCACTTAAGGATTTATTATGAACTGTATTCAGATGTTTGTGTCATTCTGCTGCTCTGTTCTCTCCAAGACTATGTTTACTGGACATGGATGCAACTCATTTCATAATTGTGCCTCAACCCGATAATGATATTAAAAAGAATTTATATTAATGTTGTCTGTGGTATGCATTTATTTATTTGGATAAAGTGCAATGACTCCTTTAGATAATAGTCTTGTTCTCAAACATTATATAAATTAGTTTTTACATGGATCGCTTTAAATTTAGGGTGAGTGAAATATATTTTGGACTTGTTATCGATATGTTTGTACTATTTCAAAGTAAGTAACAAGTATTAGCATACATAAAGCACCTCAATGTATTTTAAAGCATAATCAAGGCATTAAATCCCTCTGAAGTCTAAACAATGAGCCATCAGTGGACATCAGCGGAGCTCCAGCAGTGATATGTGCTTTAAAGTAATCTACAAATAATTGCAGGCCTTTAAAATACAAGTCAGCTATAAAACTTTGTTCCTGGCCAGTTGGCCATTAACGTTTGTGCTTATTTAAACAATGTCTGAGAATGGTGTGGTGTGGCGTGATTATCTAGTTGCAAAAACTTGTTTTATAGAACACTGTGATTATTAGGCCTATTATTATTTTTCAATGTGGTCATGTCATTGGCCCATGAACATTTCCTGCTTGTTATCAAACTATTTCATAACTGTAATGAGGCAATTCAATAATAACTTAATGTTAAAACAACTATTGTAACATTATTTATCAATATGTGGCTCTTTTTGGGTTCTCGGAAGCTCTAGAAATTAAAACACAGCCACAGGGAACACGTTAGGACCATTGTTATTGTTTACATTCCTCAAAAAGGTTCATAAGCGTTTTAGTATCTTTGTGAACATCATTGTCATTATTCTAACATAATAAAATTGGTAGCCTATTTTACTGTTGGTCCATTAAATAATAACGTTTTATTGTAGGTTGTGTTTATAACTTTCGTCATAATTACAGTGGCATTAATTATAATATAAAAATGCATTTGAACCGCATGTTTATTTATGGAATAATGCATACGTTTTTATAGCCAGCAAACTCCGTCACCAGCCTTTGCAGGTGTCATGTTAAACAGGTTATTTGGCAGAACATGAGTAATAACACCAACCTAATGGCGATTGAATGTTGGCAGTTTGACACAGTAACCAATAAATTAACTCAAATATTGTAGCCACGGTTATGTACACATTTCTATTTAAAAAGCACGGTATTAATAATAAGCAGTGCGTGTTTTAATTAAAATCGTCTTACCTTAAGTCTGAGGTAATTTAACTTGGCTAATTTCTTCGGTGGGGAGTAGTAATCTTTAAAGGGCGCCTAGGTTACCTCTTTTTCCAGATTTAATTTAATATAATAAAGTCTTTTGTGTCTCCAGAATGTGTCTGTAACGTTTCAGCTCAAAACACCCATCAGATTATTTATTTTACTTTTTAGAAGTTTGTATTTTATAACTAACCATCAGGTAGCGGTTTTTGTGTACTGCGCCTTTAAGGCTAGTCCTCCCTGCCCACAGTTCCCACGTGCCTGTCAGCGTGCCTATATCTCCTCCCTCGGCTGCTTCAGACCACAGACATACATAAAGCTGATTTCATGTAACGTTTGTGAGAAATACTACAGTAAGAACTTTACCAATGAGTATTTGAGGCGTTTGTTGTGAAGTTGCAACGATAAGTCACACACAATGTCGTTACAAAGTTCACGCAAATGTGACAGGATACAGTTTAATATCCACTGCTGTATGGATATCTGTTATGTTAATGTACAAAATAAACCTGATTTAACGTCAACAAACCGGGATTGAAGTGTCTTCTATTATAATTGTTCTGACACATGGCTATGGTGAAGTAAAGCTATAGTAAATCACTGTCATTTATGACAAACATGCACTGTTTTAAAACATTTTAAACTTATAAAACTCACTCGATCACATTTGATGATGATTGATGATCCTAGCAAACTGAACAGATCTTTTAATCCTGGTTGCTTTGCGCAGGTCCTGTCTTGTTGACTCCGTAGTATACGCGTTACTACGGAGACATGTTAATATGCAGCTCTCAATCAATTCAGTGGGCTCCTACATCAAGTTGCGGTCGGTCTCAAAATCGCTCCAATTGGTCCACCGTTTTTATGTTGTTAAATTGAAGAAAAGAAAAAAAAAAAGGACTGGGTGTGTTTATATGACCCCATTATGATGGTCTATACCAGGGGTGTCCAAACGCGGTCCTGGAGGGCAAGTGTCCTAGAGAGTTTGGCCTCCACCCTAAACAAACACACCTGAACCAGCTAATGAAGCCCCTACTAGATATACTAGAAACTTCTTTGCAGGTGTGTTGAAGCAAGTTGGAGTTAAACTCCTACTCCTACTCCTAAACGGCCCTCCAGGACCAAGTTTGGACACCCCTGGTCTATACACTATACTTACACATATGTCTGTCCAAATGGCATGAAAAGTAGATTTTTCACCATAGGTGCCCTTTAACTATTTGTGGGGAAACAAGGCTCCATAGTTATCATGAAGATATTTGATACAATCGCTTAAGATGATTTTACAAAAGAGAAGTTGAAGGCCTGCAAGTCTTTGGATGTCTACAATTTTGTTCTGTGTGGTCATGTGCAAGAAATAATGTTCCATGATTACCAGATTCAAAACATTGTAGTGCTAAAAAACGAGGTTCTGCCTAGCCAAAGAAAAGAAGACAGAACTGTACAAGGCTTGGGTAATCAAGCAAAACAACTGCATTTTGTCAGCGAACTGCACCTGTACAGCAGGGTGTCAACTTACATTTTTTACATTTCATTCTTAACATTCAGTGTCTGCAGTTTAATTAACCATATTTAACTGTTTTTTTCTGAAATAATTGCTGCAATCAAAAACTAGTAATGTGTATAATTCAGCATAGCGTGAATTTACCTGATATAACATGAGAACTGAAGAGTTGAGCATTTTTAATTAGGTCCTCACTCCATTCAGCTCTTCTGATGGCTGTTAGCCAAAGACATCTGCGGTTGGCATTAAAAGCAGTGTGGTGTAGGGTAAAAGTTAAACAAGGTTAAGCAAATTTGGCATCCTACCAACACGATATGTTCGCTATTGCAACATGTCTTTTTTTTGTAACCAGCGGGACCCCCGTGTCGGTAATTCCTCTACTTCTTACTACTCTTATTTTACTTTTAAATCTTGTTAGTTTTCTGTATTTCATTTATGTTCAAATTTAAAACATTTTTTATATAATTTAATGTGGTTAATTCCAGAATTTGTAAATACTAATGGTGAAAAAAATAAACAGGACACAATGAACTTTTTGTTTGGTTTATTACAAATGTACAGCTTATGAGTCTTTATTTCGATTTAAATGGTTTTGCTTAGTCTTTTATTTAATTTCTATATTTTACAGGTAGCCTCTGCTAAACGAATTTCTCCCATCAGCTAATCTCTCTGTACGAACAACTGAGTGATAAAGAACAGTCATAACAGGTAGGTGCAGCTAGTATGACTGATCGGATCACAGAATAGTGTCAGTTAGTCGGTTTAAAAATAATTCCACTGGTGCGTTACGTGAACAATGTATGCATCTGCAGCAGGACAGCTGGGAAAATGCCTACAAACTACTTCGAAAGGAATCAGAGTTGGACATAGTGTGTGCAATTACTCCCTTTCCCATAATCCTCTCTGAATTTAGTGCTTATTTAATAATGGCCCAAACTCTTTCTCCCAAGGCATCTTTACAGTAAACAATCTAACAGTGACATATTAAGTGAGAAATAAAAATAAATCTAGAAAAAATAAAAATAAACAATGCAAACACTGAATTTACTCACCATGTGCTTCTAGTGTAAAATAGAGAGACGCCAGTCACTTGATTGCGGATTAAAGTCAGTCTAGCAGATGTGCAAAGGCAATGATCAGACAATCTTTTTGACACATTATCAGGGATGTTATGAATATCCCATTCCCCAAGTCCAAGAAACAAAAGGCAAGAATGAAAAAAAAATGGCTTAACTTAAAAAGGCTGGTGGGTAAAACCAATATGGAAAAAAGGAAGTTTAAGGCTCATAGCATGACATCTAAAAATGCAAAGTAACTGTACAACAAATACTTGATTTGATCACGCTCGCACACAGATATGGCATCAAGCCTCAGGTGGAGAAACGTTCATGTATGTGTGCGTTCATCCTGAAAGCTCCAGTTTAACTCCTCTCCCATGAACATACATAAAGCGAGGTGCTCATTTCCCCCAATTCAACAAAAATGAGACCCAGAGCGCCCCGTCTACCACCACAGAATGTGACTTCACTGGTCCTGACGCAGCAGATGGACATCCCGTATTTTTCCCTGTGACTGTATCTGAAATGTTAGTGATGAGAACATTGATAGTGGTCATCTTTAACCATCAACACTCACATGATTGTAGCTTATGAAACTAGGGTCTTCTTACATTAATAAACATTAGATGTATGCTAAATTAAAAGCATGAAAAATTAAGAACGGCACGAAATCAAAATCAAATATTCTCAAATGGACAACCACTACACACATACACACACAAAAAAGCCTGGTCCTGAAGAGTCTCTGCTAAACTGATGAAGGCCATTCGGTTAAGTCAATCATGTGCAGATAATCAAGACATCGTGTCTGAAATGGGTGGTTTTGTCCTAAACTAATGAGCTAATGTGATGATTGTGCTAACACATTTGCATTGTTCTGATACCAAAACCCACTAACTAGGGATTGAGATGAGAAAAGCCGGGAAGTATCCCGGACGAGCCCCCGTTTCTGTACATCAACCTCAACCTCTGTCTTCGTGCTCGAAGACGAGAAAAAAACAAAAAACAAACAGAGGAATCCACAACTGTAGTGTCTTCACTCCCCTCTGCTCCTTTGGCTAGTGTTCAACACACCTTGATTAAAATAAAATAATGTAGTTAAACACTGAGTGAGTGAACCAGTGCTTCTAGCACTGGAGGACGGGAGTGTTCTGATTAGTTTTCACAGGTTACTTTTCACCCCGTTAATGTTCGCAAAGCTCTGTGTGACTTGTCAAAAAAAAAAAAAAAAAAATCAAAAGAAGACATCAATAATAGTAACAATAATATGAAACAGAAGTCCTAATCATTAAAATAACTCCAGTGTGTTGTTTTCGCAAGTCAATACATTTGTCCCAAGAGAAACGAGTCAACGGAGCGGCACTTTAAAAACACAAAAATCAATCGAAAGGGAGATGAAAAGCTGAAAACAAATGATCATTTCTGGTTTTCTTTAGGTTAGGAGTGCTTGTGTGTTTCACAAAAAAGAACTAAACAGCAGCCGCCCATGCGCTCACTGACCATCAATCCTCTGTTGTGTAGTGTTCAGACTTGTAGGCTCCAGATATAAGAAAAGGAGTGCAAGGAAAAGCAAGCCGCTCCATTTGGCTTCTCCCAAACGTTTCACATCTTTGCATCCAGATGCCCAGAGCTGGATTCATCACTCCATCTTCGCTCCCTCAGCATTTTTTTCATCTACCTGACCAACGATTCCCAGCCGTCAGTTTTAACTCGGTGTCTACTCCCATTTCTCAGTCTTTTCCCCTGCCCCATGGAGCCCAGTGTGCCAGAAGGGTCACTGTTTTTTTTCGCGGGTGGTGATGGTGACCAGCTGCTTGGCGGCTTTGGCAATGTCGTATGCGCACTGGATGACCTGCTGGGTAAGCAGCTGGTAGTCCACTGTACTGGCCGACGAGTCCGAAGGCGCTGCTTTACGACACTCCACCTGCAATCGGGACGCACTTGCTGCCAGGAGCTTCAAGGAAGAACGTACTGCATCCAGCGCTGGTCTCTGAGGAAAACATAGAGGAGGACATAAAGATTTAGTGCACCTGGTTGGACTTTTTAAAGCCTAAAGAATAATTTTGTGTGTGTGTGTGTGTACATTAGTAAAACAATAAGAGAAGAATAAACTAGGTGCATTGTTGAGGCAAAAATTATATAAATATTTTTTTCAGATTTTTTCCACCACTTGTAATTATAGAATATTTTGATATTTTCCTGTTGGTACTTTGGCTGGTTCGGACGTGTCATGGATCACACTAAGTGTGGGTGTCCTCCGAAGTGCTGAATATGCTCAATTGTGAGTGCTTCTATAATTGTCATGGTGATTTACATGTTAAGTTAATGCAAAGACGCGAATAGACATCCTGTGGCGCAATTTGCGCGAATGAGGTGGCGCGAATGAAGTCATGCGAGTTGAGCGTTCGCACCGCGTTAACCAATAAGGAGCTTACTCTTGTAGGGGCGTGATTATGACATAATGCCTGTTGTTGGTGTCTCGAGGGGAAATCCTCTTGCCAACACCGGACAACAGTTAATCAAACTGGGCTGGGCTCAGTCAGAATCAGAGCTGAAAGTTTCCATCATCCAGGTACAGTTTCTGGAAGAGTTTATGAACTCACAGAGCTGGGTGCACCTCTGAAATCAGGATCTAGTGGACTCTGCATTTCAGCCTTCCTAAAGTCATAAAGCACAGCTACTATCTCAATATAATCCATGTTAGCCATTTAGCAACAAAGCTAGAGTCACCGGGCAGACTGAAGCCCTGCCCATGATGCTAATCCGCATCTATTGTGAAGTGAATTTGACGCGCGAATGAAGCGAGCAAGTTTTTTTTAAATATTTACATGTAAATAGTGTGATTTATTCACACGTGCCATGTCTGGTGTAAACACAGCACCCACAGAACCCACAGCACTAAGCGTAAAAGACAAACCTCAATGCCTTATTGCGCTGTGGATGTTTAAAAAATACAAAGTTTCCATTTACAACAACAGGAAAAAAACTTCTGTGGACTTCGGTGGACATGCGCCCTTAAACCACCTGTGGATAGCTGCAAGTCAGAGTCCTGCTATGTGATTCACTAAATCATTAATTTAATTTGTTCGAAATGGGTGATTTGTTTAGAAATGAAGCAAGCAACTGTCCGTAATTTGATCATTCACTCTAGTGATTCGTTTAAAAACATTCCTACAGAAACGAAACAACACACAAATATTTTCATTGGCAAAGGAAAAAAGGGTATCTAACTTCATCTTAGTTGAACTGTTGTATAAAATCGATATCACATTTGTGATCACATTCAAAACACAGGCACTCTTGCTTGTGTGATATTATTTAACTATATTATTCTCAATGAACAAAACAAAAGCCCTACAGCAGGGGTGTCAAACTCGGATCCGGAAGGGCCACAGCCCAACAAAGTTCAACACTAAATAAACCTGATCCAGCTAATCAAGTCATTCCGGCTTATTTGAAAAAAGGCATACGTGTTGGAGCAGGATTGGAGCTAAACTCTGCGGTTTGTACAGGGTTACTCTTTCATTAAGAGAGTTCAAAGTTAAAGGTCATTTCATTGTAATACGTTTTATACAGTAAATGATTTTGATCTCCTTTTTGTTTTCCATTTTAATGGTGAGCGAGCAGATATTGTTGTCACTTACATTGCAAAATGAAAAACAATGAGCATTTAAATCACTGTAGACAAAAGAAAAACAATAGACTGTAGCCTTTTAATAATAATAATAAGCGATGCTAAGTGATGCTGAGCGATGCTCATTTCGGTTAATTTTACTAACCAACAACCGCTGCTCATTAACCGGAGATTAACTGTTAACAGATTACTGTTAAAAAAATATTTACTTGAAAAAAAATTTGACGTGTCTATTTTGTGACACATTAAATATTGCATTTTAAAATACTGATATATTTTAACATGCAAACAGCAGCATACATAACCGAGCATCTATACGCACCTGTATGTTTCCAATAAAAAATTCATGTGCGCGCGATGCACGTGATGAAAGACAATAGCTGCTTTTCTACTATCGTGCCAAACTGTTCTAAGAACACTTCGGTACGGTTACGGTTGTTTCTCCATTGAGCCTGGAACAGGGCGGCATGATTACAAACCGTTCTCAGCACGGAATTCTGGGAAGACGGAATTCGGTTAGACAACCGTGCTGAACTGTGCCGACAGATTCTGTGTGTTGATGTCGCGGAAGCGCGCTAGTCATCACTCATCAGACATCCACAAGTAAACTACACTACATTTAACATAAAAAACTGATACAGGTCTAAACGATACAGTTTGAAAAGAGTTTTTAAACGACAGAGCAGTCTCTGGCAGAGAAGGGATTCACTGGCCCACCACATTCTTACGAACATATTTTATTTATCAAAGTTACTATTTCATTGACTTGAATACAGTATAGTATAATTACAAACCCGTCATCTAAAATCTTAAAATAATAAAATAGCCTATTGTTTTACTCGTGGCTTAAGCTTCATTAATTTGATTGACATCCTAGGCAGAGAGTACATGCACTGCTGAAAAAACTTTTTTTTCTGCTGCGCATCGAATAAAGACACGCTTAAGATCACTATATACATGGAACACGAATTTGCAGACTCCTTGAACAACAAGGAAATAATTGCACTTTTTTAATTCAAAAACCAGACTGCAGCATGCTTGTTTTGTAATTTAATGCCAGCTATACCACCTGAAAGACAGCGTGTCGGCTGTCACCGGAGAAAGTCTAATCTTTCTCAAGTTTTTTGGACTTTGCATGAAAGCTTTTACAGAGTGGCACTGTCCGAGGTGCTGATGATTGTGTTGGATTTAAATTATAGCCTATAAATGCACCAATAAACAAGTCAAATGAATGAATACATAAAATAAATATGGATTGTTAAATGCCGGTATTGTTTTTACTGAAAAAAAAACAAAAAAAAAACATATATATATGTCTTGACAAATGTTTTAGAAAAATAAAATGAGCAATTTTACACATTTCAGCTATAGTCCTTTATACGATTCAGTTAAATAGGTTGGACATTTGGGGACATGTAACATCTTTCTGTGTTTTTTTTTTGTTTGTTTGTTTTTTCTCGTTTATCTTTAATATATACTGGGCAGCTGCGCACAATATTTTCTAAAACACTAAGCAGGAGTTTGTCTATAGCTCGTTAATTAATTATGAAGAGAAAAAAATAATTAAAATAACAGAAATAAAATGATAAAATTACAAAGATGAAAAGAGCAGCATTTTGCTAAATATAATAGTCCTTCATATGCTTTATATCCTGTTGTGTTGTTTCATATTCGTTTTTTATTTAACTTGATGCATTCAATAGCTAATGTTTGAATACTGAAACAAATAAAAGCCATCGCTTAAAAGCTTATTTTTTTTACCATCAACATGTAGTATGTTTTATATCATTATCAACTTTTGATATAAAACCACTGTGTAATTTAATTTATTGTTAAAAAATGAAATAATTTAAGTGCTATATTTTTTATTAGTGAAAGTACCTGCTGACTTTTGACAAGGCCTGTCCAAAAATATACTTCTGCCACTATAATAAAAATGCATTATCATTGTTTATTTTTCTGTTATGTACAGAGATTTGAAATATATTATTTATTTTCCCTCCAGTCATTTTCAATCATCATGTTACATTTTGGTCATTTTCCCTCCAAATCAAAATTTTCTCGGAGCCACGCAACATAAACAGGGCCGGATAGTGCCGCGGACACCACCCTGACTGCTCTGCCGCCCTATGCAGCTGCCTAGGTCGCCTCTATGGACGCGCCGGCCCTGCCTCTAAATAAATACTGTTGCTGTGACTTGTAGCTATATTTAGCACATATAATAGAGCGGCATAACATAATTGAAGAATGAAACAGACGACTAACGTAAAACGCTTTTTCAGCTCAGTTGACTTTTATTTCAACTGGGAGCACACAGAGCGCAATGGCATAACGTTTTTTGACAAAAAGCGCTTTCGGTGATCGGTCCCTTATGCAGCCAAACTTTCAATATATATAACATAATATTTTTTCAATCGTTAAACTGATACCATTAATCGGTTACAAACGCACCCTTTCGGTTAACGGTTAAACGGTTATTTTGAGCATCCCTAATTTAAATATATTTTAATATCTTTTAATCTTTTAGCAGATGCTTAATAAGAGCTAGGGTATGGAGTGTGTACATGCAGTTATAAAATTTGGCCTGTGCACATACTGTTCCGATGACAAAATTCATGTCACACACACTTTACTTATAGCCTAGCAAAAACATTATGTTTCCTAAGACATTTTAAGAAATCTGCATTTATTTACCTTGGGAAACAGCGAGGCCATTTCTGTCACAGCTAAGTGGATTTTCTCTGAGCATGGCACAAAACTGCAATCAAAGACAAATGTTATAATATGTTTGGTTTTTTTTACTGTAAAAAACAACTCTGCAATCAGCTTGACAGATAGGAGTCCATCAGACCTGTCATGTTTGAACTCTTGTGCAGCTCTCAGCAACTCCTGGATGTTTTTGGTGACCTGTTCAGTTTTAAGGATGACGTCCTCTGTGCAGGGCAGTGTGGGGTCAGGATCGCCCTCTGTGTCATCTACATCCCCCCTGCTGTCCTCCTCACTGCTGCGACCCACACTAACAGATAAGAAAAGACATATCATCACTCATACCCATAAAAACACTCAGATTTACATGCTAGAGGAATGACATTCATCTTCAGTAGGTTAAGTTTAAAGTAGCTAGTTAAGTTATTACTATTAATAAGTTAGTAGTAGTTAAAGTATTACTAAAACCAACAAAGAACTAAGACAAATAGTGGTATATTACTGTAAAATAAACAGAAACAATAAAAATGCCAAATTACTATTATGTTCCTATTGAGCTTCATAAAATTATAATTCTTTTTATTATTAATATTATATGCATATTGCATCTTTTTTGTAGAAAAATACATACCCATTATAACATTATTATAATATTTAAACTATAAAAAGTAAAAAAAAAATTGTTAAATAGTTTTTTAAAAATACCAGAAAAAATAACAATGCAAAATTACTATTATGTTACTATTGAGTTTCATAAAATTATATTTCTTTTTATCATTAATATTATATACATATTGTACGTTTTTTAGAAAAATACATAACTATTATATGATTCCACCATTGTACAAAAATCTAATATTATAAATATTTTTTATAGAAATATACAATGACACGACAAAATGATTGTATTACAATAATATATATTTATTTATTTAACAACACAATTCATAATATGCTAGTTATTTTAGAATATTTTTATAATATTAATAAGAGCTAATGACTAGTAATATCAACATATATCATACTGTACAATGTAAATTAGTTTCTTAGTTAAACAAACTACAATTATAGAGAAATATATTACTTCTGTGCTGTCAAAAAATCTTTAACACATCTGTTTAATTAAATTCATTTCATTCTATTTTATTATAACCTGACCATTTAATATCTAGATATTTTATAGACCTTTTTCTTAGAATGCAAAATTACCCATCATGCTTATGCTTTGAGAACAACTTCCGGTCGGCAGCTGATGCGTATACATTCAGACAGCTTTGAAACGATAGTTTTAATCTATTTTATTTGCTTTTAACGTCTTTGAACTAATACTGCTGTGGATCAGCACCACCTCCTGGACTGATCATTTAAAAAATGTGATCTAATGGGATGGAAAACAACTGCTGTGAGGCATTTTTGCCTCGTTGTCAAACGGCATCTTGTAATGTAATGTAATGTATATTTATATAGCGCATTTATATTGTGTATGGCCATACACCCAAAGCGCTTCACAATCATGAGGAGGGTCTCTCCACAGGACCACCAGGTCCTGGGCTGCAGGGTGATATGGCTGTCTTGTGTAGTTTAAATAAAGCCTAGTCATTGCTTAAGTAAACATTTTCTCTTCTTTATAAATATATAACCAACCTAAACAGATGTATTTCACCAAAATGTTTGACACACACATGTAGCCTGTACTTTCCCACTGACACATTGACTTAATAAGTGTCATAAGTGAAAATAAAGTGGCGTTTTAAATGACAGAAAAACCCATACCGTGGTAAATACTACACAACATAAACTAACTAGATGAAACATAATTGCTCCCAATTAGAATCAACATGCAAATCGGCCAACTGCAAATCAGTAACATACTTTTATTGGTCATTTTTGGAAATTGCACAGCTTCCATATCTGCTAGTTTCATGCCAGTAATATGGTTTGCTCTTTATAATGCAGTAAGGTATTGTTTGTGTCAGAGTACAGTATAACAGCTGACAGGTCGGGAACACTGATGCTATATTTCAGCATCTGATCTGATGGCAGACACTGAATAAGGAAAAAGTTTTTCTCTCGCGCTTTAACAGCATCTTACAGAAGCATAACGGCTTTAACACAGTAGTGGATCACAAAAACACTCTGCAAGTCACTCAAAACAGTACTGACAACCATTTTCGGATCTGGTTTTACCAGCTGTAAACACTGTAAACGGAAGTTCTTAGCATTCTACCAAAAGACGCTGGTCGCTATGGTGCCCAAATGCAGCAACGAAGAAAAAGGTCTATATTTAAATATGAGTACAAAATTAATATAATGATAGCAATTTATTTATTTTGTCCTGTTTTAATTTGGTATTCCTTTTTTTTATGAAATATTGTAAAAGTTCTGTCCAGAAAAAAAAAATGTAATAAAAAATGAAAACGCTGAATCAGGTGTATTTGAGTTCAGCGTGTGTTGCGCTCACCCTATGGAGACGTCATATGTTTGAGAGTTGTCATAGTCGCTATCAGTCCCACTCCCGTACTTCTCTCCTGCTTTTGGATGCTGAAAAGGACAAAAACAAGCACAGGTCTGTTACGCATCACAAACCTGCAACTGGCATGTCAGTGCAGACATGAATGGAAACTGGCACTCACATTATAGCGTCCGTCAGTGGAGGCTGACAGGTGCGCTCCTCCATATGGGGTGGGACCTGCCGGAGTGCCCTTTCGCACCTAAACGCAAGCAGATTGAGATTAAGAAGTCGAGGTTAAAAAAAAAGAAAAAAAACTGACAGACAATCGGCAGGCAGACGGATGAAAAGAAGGAAGAATCTCTGAAAGTCTTTCTACACAGGACTCTTGAAAAGGAAATTTGGAGCGAATCAGATAAAAATGCTGTTATTCTCCTAATTTTGTTAGATGCAAGTTACTCAGGGTGTGTTCACACTTGTAGTTCATTTTCATGCAGTCCGGATCACAGATCCACTTTTTATTGTGCGTTTTATTTTGTGCCAGATTTAACCCTTTAAAGGACGCTCGTTGAAATACATATTGGTTATAGTGCTACACGTTGTTACTTTTGACTTAAAAAAAGAAAATAAAAATATATTTTATATATCAGGGGTGCCTAAATTTTTTCATATGAAGGGCCAAAAACCAAATATCATTAAGAGTCGTAGGGCGAAGGTAAATTTACCAAACTATATTACATTAAAGTTGCCATGGGTCATTTCCTAATTTATTTCATAATAGTTCCATAAATATAAAACATTAATTGAGGACTTCCAGTGAGCTATGGAGTAGGACGTGTTCGCTAGGATAATTTGTATAAATTTGAATATTTTTTTTATTAATGCACATTTTAACTCAATACCAAGTGCCTGAAAATAACTGTGCCTAACTGAGTTCATTTTAAACTAATCCTGTGCAACAAAGATGAAAACTAAAGGCAATAAAGAGGCTAACGCACAGCGGCCCGCAACAGCTAACGCATCCTCGGATAAACGTGATATGGCCGCAGGGGGGTCAACGGACAGAGCTCAATACGGCTTCAGGCGACGTTCAGACTCTTAAAACTGAAATAATTTCGTCATCGAACTGGCAAAAATATTTCACTCTAAACTACAGTCCGTGCTAGGCGATGACTTATAGACCATCAAAAGTGAACTTCAAGCCATGAAGGCGGAATTCTCTAACACGATGGTATCGATGCAAACTGAAATGTCGACACTGAAAAGTACGGTGAAGGATATGGAACATTCTCTTTCCACATGTTCAGATGATATCACTGTACTATATGAAAAGGTTGACTCTCTTTAGTCTACTGTGGTAAACCTAGAAGAAAATTGTGAAGATTTGGAAGGTAGATCTCGTCAGAATAGAGTGGGGGAACTGTGACGTAAATTTGTATGCAAAAACCCGGAAGAGAGTTAGCATTTTAGCAGTTCCGGTTCCCTCGTCCCAAAGTCAATGGGTTTTTTCAATGGGATTTCAGTTAAATCGCTTAAATAAAGTCCATGGCTAACACAAAATCAAAATACTTTCACGTTTTATTCTACGACATAAAACACATCAGTTACATCACACTCTTTATTTTTTTAATTGGTTACGCTTCTTTAAAAAGACGGTTGCTATCAATTTGCTAAACGGGACTACAGGCGGTGTCGGAGACATTATACGTCATCTAGCTGAACTGATCTGGAACGCAGCTCGCTTTCATTGGGTATTTGGATTTGTCTGTGATTAAAATATTTTCATGAATAGTATTTTATAGTTTGTAGTATTTTTCTAATTGTAAATTCATATTGTGTGTAGATAATGCCTTCATTTGTAAAGACTGTCAAGACAGATTTATTTGTTGATCATTTATTTTAATTAAACGATATTATGGGGATACTGCTTACCAGTGCAGCCTGTCTCTTTCCTGCTGTCAGTAATGCAAACGTGTTAATAAATGTGTAATACATGTTAACTGCCATTTTAACGTGATCAATATATTTTTCGTAGTTTTTTTTTTCTTCATCTGAACACATTTAACTCAACATTTACACTCCTCCTTAAAATGTATAGCATATGTGACTGTATGGGCTGCTTTTTGCTGTACTCGGTGACAAAAAAGAATATTGAATGTTGATCTGTGCCCGTGATGGAACTTGCAGGCATATGACATTAGACTTGTCCCTCACGCCTCATTTCTGTCGTCTGTTACTAAGGTAAGCGGGCTGTATGCAGGCGAGCGATACACTTATTTAAACATGTCTTATGATAATACTACACATTTATACATAGTTTTAAAACTTTTACAACAACCATAAAGCAAAACAAAATGTATTTCCCACGTAATAACTATCCGAAAGGCACGTAGGTCTATGTGCATTTGCGTATTTATTTGTTTATAATATGTAGTGTGGATTTTAATATAATAAACCGAGAGCGTAAATCATTGTCATGGATCATAATTCTAAAAATAAGCTTGAAAAGTTGTCTGTAGCAGGGTGGTGCTGACGTCACAGGCAAGCGCCCTGAAGGCTGTAGTCTGTTTATAGCCTAATGTTAGCTTTTCGGTTCTTGCATTTGCATTCAAGATCCAAAAGGGCTAAAAGTTGTATTTTCATGTGAGGATTATCCGGCTGGACAAAACGTGTAAGTGTAATGAACTGTTTGAACACAGAGCTTATTATTTGCAATTTTCGAAAAGCCTATGGGAAAATCCTATAGGGAATTTATCGAGGGAACCAGTTTTATGCTAGCAGCGGATTAGCCTACAAGGTGAAGTCACTATAATTCCTCCACTCTATAACGTACGGCTGTTCCGTAATGTGTTCCGGAAAACATTAATTTAAATCGTATTAACTAATACAGTTTAACTTTTTAAATGATAACTTATTGCAATAAAAACATTATAACACGGTGGAGTTCAATGCTGAATACACTAGTCAAGCAGAATCTGCATTTGACTTGATTTGCTCACAAAGTCTTCATTGTCGGGTGACAGTATGTACATTTAAACAAAATCGGATTCATTTACACCATGTAACTGAAACATTTAATTTTAGTCAGCTTTTAACAATAAAGCAAACAAAGAGTTGCATTAAATTTGAACTGACAATCTCAAACAGACTCCCATCATTCTCCCTTTCTTTTCAGATGGGATGGCATTAGTTTGAGCATCTCTGTTATATATAATAATTATATATATAAACTATATTGTGATCAATGGTTCTTTGCCCAATAAAGATGTCAATTCAAACTCACTTTTTTTAAAAAATGTGCAACATGAAACATGAGTAAAATCAGCACCAGGAATTCTTCTGTCACAGATGTAAAATGATGTATTTTTTAGGGTTGCATTTTGAGTTCGATTTGACCTCTTTGCTCTGTGTAGAGCTATACTGCAGCCAAACTGCATCAAAGTTCATTTAAACGTGTACAGATGTCCGTCTTTTCAGAGATTGTATTAATGTCGTTTTTTACATTTTATATTATAATTAATACAACACCTTGAATGTATTAAAAAATTCCTAAAAAGATTGTATAGAATCAATTTTAGAAAAAAATCTAATATGTTAATATGATGAAGTTCTTGTTTATTAAATAACTTTTGTTATAAGCAAAACAGAAGTCAAGAATTTAACTCAGTAGCTTTAAATATATTATATAATAATTTCCAGAATCATTTGATTTTGGTTCATTGACACTGTCAGTGACTTACTCTTACCTGAAGAATAAAAACTACAAAGTATTTTAAGTTGTTATAAAATTTGTGCTGTGAATTTGTGATAATGGCAACAGCAGAAGCATATATTTTCATTTTGTATTTTCAATCTTTTTCTTCAGCCAAAATCCAATAATGCCATTTTCATTGTTTGAAGATCCACTGCAATTTTTGTATTTCAGTCAAACCAAAACTGGCAACTGTGAACAGACCCTTAGTGTGGAGGTTTTATATTACAGATTAGTTACAAAACAGCAAGCCTCTACATTATTTGCTCGAAAGCAAAACTGAATTAAAAGTGCAGTAACATTCTACACTGAACTAATGAAAATGCTAAACATGGACACTTGCTTATTAAATTACTTGGAAAACAGTGCCGTTCGTAACACAAGCACAAATGTGCACCCGAAATACATTAACCACAACTAATAAAACAAAATAAGTCTTTACACACTGTCAGCAATGACCCAAAAGTGGAGTATTGCATAATCAAAAAACAACATATTTGCATAATCACCAAAGCAAGTACAGCAAATCAAAACAAGGCATTAAAAACACAAACAGGATGATCTTTCGGTTTCATCGCTGTCAGAAGCAGCACAACGATTCACTGCACACTTCCAGGAATCACTTCATTTAAGTGTTTGATACGTGCCATGCAGATCAACTCATTTCATTAGTTTTACTCATCGGGCAACCAATCAATCAATTTCCTGCACATTCCAACATGTCACATTGCACAAGACAAGCACATCTCTCAATAAGAGCCTCTCTTGGCATATCAGTCAATTCAAGAATGGTTTAACAAATTCATGCCACTTCTATCGTCCTATGCTAGATACAAAAAAATACTATGGTTGTGTCTCAAAAATGTATTGAGTTGCCTACTAAAACTGCATTTTGAGCATCATTGATAAACTTGGCATTAGCATATGTTTTGGGTGAGCAGGGACAGATTCTGATAAGATTTTGTGGGTTTAAAATGTTGTGATGATATGATCTAAATCAAACAATAAATAAATACAGAAAAAAATATTTTTTTTACATAATTCTGCAGATTGAAAAGCAAAATAATAATAATAATTTTATATATATAGTTGAAGTCAGAATTATAAGTCCCCCTGAATTATTAGCCCCCGTTCACTTTTTTCTCCAATTTTTGTTTAATGAAGAGAAGATTATTTCAACACATTTCTAAACATAATAGTTTTAATAACTCATTTCTAGGCCCACACTGAATCTGCGCCCACAGATTTTCCACAGATTTCCGCAGATTTTTAGCCCATCGTTAATTCTGTTGAACTTGAGTAAATGTGTGTAAATCTATATTTATTCAGTTTTTAAATTAATTACAGTAATATTATTGACTAATATAAAAATGCTCATCTAATTTATGTACAATGCAGTTTGTAAAGTAATATTTTCTGTCTTTTAGTAGATATATTATATGAGAGACTTGCTTTGTTTACCAAATAAAGTGAATCTAATTGGATTTGCATTTAAAATTAAATACAAGTTTAAAAGGTATCATTTTTATTTCACATTTTAAGGTTTTAGTTATGATACTCCCAAAATAATTCCGCAGAAATCCGCAGATTTTTACCAAAATTCTCTGTAGAAATAGCAAAAAACGTCCGCAGATTCCGCCTGGTTCTACCCATTTCTAATATATATATATATATATATGAATATAATTTTTAAAAAGTAATTCAGAATGTAATAATTCTAATAATGTTAATAATATGTACAAATGTCTATGTCAATAAACACAATAAAAAACATTATAATTTGAATTCATTAGATGTTAATCAATTATTAATATGTAAAAAAATCTGCATGTTACGTTTTAGAGAATTTTTAAACATGCAAAATAAAATAAAAAATTATCCATCCATCTTCCTTCGGCTTAGTCTCTTTATTCATCAGGGATCGCCAGAGCGGAATGAACCGCCATCTTATCCAGCATATGTTTTACACAGCGGATGCCCTTCCAGCTGCAACCCAGAACCAGGAAACATCCATACACACACATACACTACAGTCAATTTAGTTTATTCAATTCACCTATAGCCATTTTTTTCTGATCAGGCTAAATAATTTTAAAAAGGTGAAATAAATATATTTTCACAAAATTTTCATGTCAAGTTCTGTATTATGTATTATCTTTTCATTTCTAAAGATAACATATTTCTGTTTAATTAATCTGTTTTGTTCAAATGCACCAATATATATATATATTACCTTTATTCACTGAGAAATGGATAAAACTATTCATTTTCAAAATGGGGTGTACTCAAATAGAGTACTGTAGTTTTCTGAAAATGTAAGACTTGTTTTAAAATAAAATGATAAAAGATGCTCAAAAACGCTTGTGTTTAGAAAGACAGCCAATAAATAAATCTACAAAAGGAAAAGGAGTTTTAAGGACAGGAAGTGTTTTGTCTGGCCAGAAGGTGGCGGTAAAGAGCAGTGACTGACAGTAAAGCAGCAGCAGCAGCAACACGCCGGTGTGGCCTCAGGTAAGCAGAGGGAGAGAAACAGCCTGACAGGAAAAGGAAGTTTAAAAGCATCAGGCCGGCCACTAATGCTCACACTTACGGGGCTGAGAGGCTGCAGGCGGCAAGTCAGGGGGTCCAGGGCTGGGCTGAGGACTTTCGAGGTGGTGCCCACGGGCTCATACATAGAGAAAGCCTGCCTGTCCCGGCGGTGGGGCGTGGATGAGGGTGCAATTAAGCTGGAATCTCCACTTAGCCCTCCTCCACCACCCATACCCCTTACTCTATCAGGCCAGAGTCCTGGGACACCACCTCCAGTCATGGCGGCCCCTGACCCAGCCTGGGCCCCCCGCAGCGCGCTGTTCTCCGTCTGCATCCGCGAGATCTACAAGGATGGAGGGGTGTCACACACACATACACAAAACACAAGGAGCAAAGAAAACACAACAGTTGCAGTGTGGATGGTTACGTCATGCTGGGGGCAGGGGCGGCAAAATGGCTAAGGTTGTGTAAACAAGGAGGGGCTTCGTTCTTAGTTGAAGGTACATGGCATTTTATTGTTACACTACCGTTCCTAGGTTTAGTGTCAGTAGAAAGCTTGATTTATGATATTCTTACAGCAAAGGTCTTTTTCGTTCTTTGTTTAAGGTGTAAAAAACAACCAAACAGCTTAAAAACTGTTAGTGAGCATCTCAATGCTTTACATTTTAAGATTGATGTTTAGATCAACATGTAAAAGAACTGGACAAAAAAACAATAAAAATACAACAAAAAAAAACTCTTAATAACACGTGTTCAATAAATGTTAAGAATCTAAACATTAGCTATGTTTCCATGCAAATATGTGAATTTGCATAAATTCGTGAATTCGAATATCACATAAAAGACGCGCGAATAAAGCAGCGTTTCCATCCAATCGGTCAAAGAGAACAAAATCGTCACTTCCTGATTAACTGGTGCAAAATATCAATGGTAAAAACTGAATTTTCTGCGGTAGGAGAAGCTGCGTCAATCTTTTCTTCATTTAATAAATTACTTGCGCCTCAGAAGACAATGACGACACGCAATGAAAATGTGGTGCCGTTTGAAGGCATCAGATGCCGAGCACAGACACTCTAGACAATACTGGAGGCAATTAATAATATAAAAATAATAGTGAAATGGTTAAGGCATTTTAGAATGACAAAAACAACATTTCAGATATTTTTCAGTGTGCTCAGCCTGCTGGTTTATCCATTCACACACATTATTATCATCACATGAGCTCTTATAACAAAATCACATGACTTTTTTAATGTGCATACTGGAATTTGTTCGGTAAAAGTGTTTCCCTCGTAGTTTGTGCGCATCTTTTCTTATCGAATAAAAAGTTGATCATACTCAGTTATGCGCATGTTTTTTGTGCACATTTTCAAAATTAATGCGGATCTTGGCGTTTCTATCAACCATTTATTGTGCGCATATTCAAAATGAGCATAAAAATGAGTGGATGGAAACATAGCTAGTGTTACTCATTTGTGCCACATTAACTGTTTATCCCTTGAAGCAAGTCATGATCAATAGCAATGAAGTGCATGTTTAGTAGGTTTAACAAACTTTTCAGGAATGTTTGCTTTGACACTTTTGATTTTTAATTGTTGACTTGACGTCAGATTGACGTTGTACCCCACTGTCATGGGGATGTTGCATTTTGTTTGGGAATGAAAAATCAGGTTGATGTCAGAACCCAACGCCAGGCCGACGTCAATGTCCAACATCCAATCTAAAATAAATTAAAAAAATCTATGTCTAATGATGTTACAGCTTGATGTTGTGTGGACTTTACCAATATGACATCTATCAGATGTTGGATTTTGGTTGCCATACCTGACCAATAAATGGCAGTATTTGATCTCAATATGACGCTGGTTTAAAATGTTGGCTTAACATTGGATTTTGGTCACTTTCCAACACAAACTTAAATCAACCAAATATCAATGTTATTTGACATCATTATTGGACGTCAAAATAGACACTAGTAGCCCTTAGACGCTAGACATTGAATTTTGGTCACCCAACGTCTAACCTAATATTAACATATTATGACCTGCTGGGCTGAAACAATCTTTCTTTTGGCCTGATTTTGTTTAAAATGACAAAAAAATGTTTGCGGTGGACTTTATGCCAAGTCTCTCAAGGTTTTCAGGGTGATTTCAAAGAAGCTCGTTTGAACTTTGAAAGAAATTCTAGATAGAATCTTTTTAAAATGTACTATAATCAATACCGATGACTACAATGACTTCTAAAGGATCAAGGGATGCTGAATACTAGGGTAATGTCTACTGAAAACTTTAAGAAAATTAAATAAATGTAATAGTTATTTTAAATGAAAGTAATTTTTCACAATACTACTGCACTCTTGTTTAAATAAATAGAGCTTTGCTGAACATAAATTTGATGACATTACAAAATCTTAAAAAAAAATATCTTACTGATCACAAACTTCGGAACGGCAGTGTAAATTCTGCACTTTTTAATGTTTTGGATTAATATGCATGTATATATGATGTTGAGTTGTATTAATGGCAGCATTTCATAAATATCTATGTGAAATTCTTGTATTTTCTAAATGTAGGTATATAGTATGTGTGTGCTTGTGTGTGTGTGTGTGTGTGTGTACCTCCTTCTGCAGCCTCCGCAGCTCCTCACTCAGGTTGTTGTTGACCTTCATGAGCTGCTGAACTTTAGCCTCTGAGGAAGCCAGTGCTTTCTTCACCTCCAGATACTCCTGTAGCGTGATTGGTCCATCTGACAGATCTGATGAGTCCATACTCTGAGATGCACAACATAAATCACCAATTACTTCTCAATATAATGCCATAGCACAAAAAACACCAGCAGGGGTAACACATAAAACAGCTATTATTATATTTTTAGAAGATGTGTGCAATTAATGAATTTAACTTAAGTTAAAATAAGTATTTTTATTTAGTAAAGTGCAAAACACTTACAATATTACATAAAACTGTATATTAAATAAATGATTCTCTCATTTAATTATAATTTTTAATTTCTAAAATAAAATCCTGAAGACAGGAGTAATGGCAGCTGAAAATTACACTTCACAAGTATAACAATAAAAATATTTAAATAAAAACAGTTTAAATACATTGTAACGATAACAGCTGTATTTAACAACTACTGTATGCAAAATTACTATAGTCCCTAAATGTTTAAATCTATATACACTCACTGGCCACTTTATTAGGTACACATATCCAAACTGCTCGTTAACGCAAATTTCTAATCTGCCAGTCACATGGAAGTTCAATGCATTTAGACAAGTAGACATGGTCAAGATGATCTGCTGCAAATTGAGTATCAGAATACAGAAGAAAGGTGATTTGAGTAACTTTGAATGTGGCATGGTCGTTGGTGCCAGACGAGTATTTCAGAAACTGCTGATCTACTTGGATTTTCACTCACAACCATCTCTAGGGTTCATAGAGAATGGTCAGAGAGAAAATATCCAGTGATCAGCAGTTCTGTGGGCGCAAATGCCTTGTTAATGCCAGAGGTCAGAGGAGAATGGCCAGACTGGTTCGAACTGATAGAAAGGCAACAGTAACTCAAATAATCACTCGTTACAACAGAGGTATGTAGAAGAAAACTCTGAACGCACAACACATCCAACCTTGAGGCAGATGGGCTACAGCAGCAGAAGACCACACCGAGTGCCACTCCTGTCAGCTGAACAGGAAACAGGCTACAATTCACAGAGGCTCACCAAAATTGGATAATAGAAGATTGGAAAAATGTTGCCTGGTCTGATGAGTCTCAATTTCTGCAGGGACGTTCAGATCATAGAATCAGAATTTGGCGTCGACAACATGAAAGCATGGTTCAGGCGGTGGTGGTGGTGGTGTAATGGTGTGGGGTACATTGTCTTGGCACACTTTGGGACTATTAGTACCAATTGAGCATCGTGTCAACGCCACAGCCTACCTGAGTATTGTTGCTGACCATGTCCATTCCTTTATGACCACAGTGTACCCATCTTCTGATGGCGACTTTTGGCAGGATAACTCACCATGTCAAAGCGCGAATCAACTCAGATTGGTTTCTTGAACAAGACAATGAGTTCACTGTACTCAAATGGCCTTCACAGTCACCAAAACTCAATCAAATAAAGCATCTTTGGGATGTGGTGGAACAGGAGATTCACATCATGAATGTGCAGCCGGCAAATCTGCAGCAACTGTGTAATGATATCAAACCAATATGGACTAAAATATCTTAAGAATATTTCCAGTATCTTGTTGAATCTATGCCACGAAGGAGTAAGGCAGTTCTGAAGGCAAAAAGGGGTCCAACCCAGTACTAGTAAGGTGTACCTAATAAAGTGGCCGTTGAGTGTATGTTGTAACACGATAGATAGATAGATAGATAGATAGATAGATAGATAGATAGATAGAT
>CAIGQZ010000379.1:12568295-12660830 GCA_903798205.1 Danio tinwini
TGTGTGTGTCTGTGTGTGTCTGTGTGTGTCTGTGTGTGTCTGTGTGTGTCTGTGTGTGTCTCTCTCTCTTTAGGCACCTGCAGTAAGGAAGGAGGCCAGCCGCTGTGTCTCAGGTGTTTGACAATGGAAATGTGACGGCCCAGACTCCGGTGTACAGAACAGCACTCATCACAGATCAGGACTCCTCGGTTTATACTGCTCCAGCCTGGGTCTAAAACACACACACAAGAGAATTGTGATTTCAGCATAGAGAATGAATGTTGAAAAAAGAATATAAAAAAAAAATCATCAAATTAAGAGGTAGTTTTATAAAGACACAAGGGTAGGAAGTGGAACGATTGATTTGTTTTGCTTTGACGGATCACAAAAAAAAGATCCTGGACAGTTCCGTACACCCTAAATTAACTTAATTTGGTTTTCAGCACTACACTAAACTCTGTTGTCATTGATTCTGCACATATAAAACGTGTCGTAATGGTGCTCATAATTTTTGGTGGGTGCAACTAAGTTTTGTCAGGTGTGCCTAAATTTTTGAAGTTAGGAGCACCGGTGCTACCAAGAAAAAAGGTTAATTTCAAGCCCTGTATATTGTCTGTATTTTTGGCATACACCACAGCATAATTCAAAAATGAATTAGGCTTTTTTAAGGTGAAGGGCTCTGGTGGGGTATACAAGTGCAGTCTGGATCAAGGTGACATTCAGGTAAACAGAAAAATGACTAAGACCCAGTGTGACAGAAGTATGCCTCTGGCTGCCACAGGCCCCCAGGATCTGTCTAAAATTAAACCAGCACCCACAATATTTCATGCACATAATCTCATCCACAGAATCTCTCTAAGCAGGGTTTGATACGATTAGAGCAAGCAGAAGATTACGCTGCACTGATGTAAACAGTGTCATAACACGATTATTGATTTCCCATATGAATGTGAACACAATACAACATCTAAAAATGACTGATGCTGATTTATACACTAATATTGGGAAATAATATTACAGCTTTTTCTAATTATTTTAACTGCGATGGCGAAGCGGAACCATTACTATAGTATAACAAGATCCTGTTGCTCAAGAACCATTTCTTCTTTTCATCAAGATTCAAAGAGGTTGTGATGCTTAATACTTTTAAGTATTCTTTCAGGAATGTTTGATGGATACAAAGCATGCAGCATTTAAGCATTACAATTCCTCTCTTACTCTCATTTTGATGCATTCTTGCTGAATAAAAGCAACTCTTTCTTAAATAGAAATTACAGACCCAATACAAATACATTAAGGGTGTGTTCACACTTGGCAGGGTTAACTTGGTTCACTAAAAACAAACTCTATATTTGATGTGAATGCTGCCATCCAGTCTTTGGTGTGTTTGTGTTCAACTGAAATGCCAACATGGCTAAAGACATCTAAACTATCCGAAAACAGAATGTGAATTCACTAAAAAACATGCCTGTGTTTTCCTCACACAGAAGCTACATTCCACATTACGTTCTGCAAACTTACTTCTGCGGCAGATCTGTATTTTTACGTTGCATCAACTGTGCAAAGGAGAAACCACAGGTTCTGTTTTAAGTTTTTTAGTTCTAAAAATGACACTGACACCAAGTAAACCAGAATTAAATATATTAGTTCCATTTTTTGTCCAGAACAAAAATGAACTAATCTACAAGTGTGAAAACACCCAGCAAATATAAAAAGAAGGGTTAAATCAATGTTACTTTAATGAAATAGGTCATCCAAACAGGAAAACATTCCTATAACTATTCCTATAATTCCTATATGCATACTGTGCCACAGCCCAATCGAACCATGCTCAGGCACACCTCTTCCAACCGGGCCAGGGCTGGCCAACTGAACCGTGCTTGAGCCTGATTCGGAGCACTCACACTTCTCAAACAAACCAGGAAACGCACCTGGGGACTCTAAAGGCTGATTTATACTTCTGAGTCAAGCGCACGCGTATGCTACAGTGCAGCCTACGCGTGGACGCATAGCCCCTCGCCGTAACCGTCGGCGACGTTGACGCGCACCTCTCAAAAAATGTAATGCGTACGCATAGTGCAAGCTCTGTGATTGGTCGGCTTGGTAGCGCTGACGAGTGTGGGCGGAGGTGAGAGCCGCGTGCTTGATGCAGAGAGTGTTTACAAGTGTGGAGTCCCGTGAAGGAGCTCCGGATGTTTACCTTATGATTAAAGTTGCTGCACGTCTGCCGGTTTCTGCCTCAAAATGAGCGAATTTGAGCCACTTGTACATTAAGGAAGTGTTCAGCAAAAACAGAACACCAGCGAAGAAACTCGACACAGAGAAACATAAACACCTACTGCCAGCTAGCATTTCAGAAGTGTATTGCAGAAAAAACAGAAACAGCGTGCAGAAGTATAAATGCACAGCTACGCGCGAGCCATACGCCGTGGGTTATGACGATCACTTGACGCAGAAGTATAAACCAGGCTTAATTCACCCTACACACCCAAGTTTCTCACTGTCCCTCAGTACCACCTTACTTCAATGGGGGGGCAGATCATTTAGTGTTATTGCACCCAAACTCTGAAACTCTCTACCACGCTCACTCCATTCTGCTAATTATATCTCTGAATTCAAATCTTTACTTAAAACTCACTTATTTTCTGAATGCTTTACTTCTGATCTGCTAAATTGACCACTTTATCTGATCCACCTGCATTCTGCTTATTTGTCTCTTAAGTCTTGTTTTTGTATTTCCAGTTTGTTATATTTGACTTCCTGTATGTTTGTGTATCTAATGCTGCCTCTACATTTATCTGCTTGTACTATCTTCTTTTGTCACATTCTTTGTAAAGTGTCCTTGAGCTCTGGAAAGGCACTATATAAATTAAAAATATTATTTTTATTATTATTATTAATACTCCTGCAGTTTTTCCAACGCAATCTCAAACCAATTTGCAGCTCTTTGATTAAGTGGCTAATTCATATTAATTTGAATAATCTCGTTTATACACTGTAAAAATATCTGTAAATTGACAGTTTTTCATATTTTGTTTTCCGTATTTTTGATAAATTTATTTTCACTTATTTATGCTTTTGAATTGCATTGTGGGACTTTGATCTTCCTCCAAAAGCTTTTGATGTAGAAAAATGTGTAAAAATGTACTTTTATGGACATATTTAATAGTTTGATGTGATATATTGTCTGGGTTGGTGTTGTAAATCACAGCACAAAAACCTGGTAATATGCTGCCATAACATTTTCTGTTATTTTACAAACTTAATTCCCTTGATATTACTTCTTAAACAACATATTGTCTTAAACTACTAAAATGTCAATAAAAGTCACTTCATTAAACTGTAGAGTTAAATTTCATCCAAAAGTGGATAAAGCAGAGATAATACTCCCAAAATACTATTCAAAACTGTAAAGAGAAAACACTTGTAAATCACAAAATACACTTACAGTGTATGAATTGCTCATCTCCCAATGAGTGGTAAGTTTAGGAGTGGGGTTTAGGAGCCTCCTTTCAAAGATCATACGTGTTCATACGAATTAAATCATATAAATCAGCCATTTTTTTTCCTCATGGGATCGGGCTGGTTAATCAACGTCTGCTAAAATGAAGTGTTGGTTTTTCTAGTTACAAAAAATATAATTTTATATTTAAAGGCTGGGCGATTTGACCTAAAAATTAAAATCTCAATTAATTGAACATTTTATCTCGATTACGATTAATCAACAATTATTTTACTTATTTATTTTTTTGCCCTAAAACAATGTTTTTTGTCATCAATGTAGTGCAAAGTAAGGCTCAAGAACGAGTCCATCGTCCTACTTAACCAGAGATCAGATGTGGCTGCAAAGTGGCCGCAGAAGTATAAATATATAAGTATATATATAAGTATATATAGGGAAAGTAATTGAAAAAATCGTCCTGAAAAAATTGAACGATTATACGTTCTGAATGTCGATTTTCGATTAATGCCAAGCCCTAATTTAAACATTTATGAACAATTAACTTTCGGCAACAGCTGTTTGTATGTTCATAACAGAATTAAGTTATTCTCTGAAAAACATTGGATGAAACAAACAGGATTGGCTTGGGCATTGTAAACTTCTAATTCATGACAGGTAGGGGTAAAACAGATCACTATTGATCCATGATCCGTACGGATTACAATTCACGGTTCGAAACACACATGACCCGTGGATTAATAATTTATTTTGAACTTGTCGGTTAATCCAACATTTATAACCATTGCAGAGAAATCGCCTCCCGTGTCATTCAAATCGCGTGCATGAAAGCATTTTGGCTTCCCGTCATCATTATATCTTACAGGGAAAAGTTGTGGTGGGACCTGCCTAAATGTTTTCTTAGGCTATTAATTTAAGGTGTTTTCTGTCACTGCTTGTATAGCTTGCATTTATGCATTCAGTGTAAATCTGCACAATTAAACAGTAAAAGATTGTGATCTCAGTTCAAACCTGTGCAACATGAACGATAAATTATAATGATTTGCATATGTTTATTAATCCTTCAAAGCGCTGTATTCAAATCTGCATCAAGAGAGATTCAGTTTTTACACTTTTTCAGTGAGTTACAAACAATTAAATAACACATAAGTGCTGGGAAAAGTTTATAGTTTAGATATAAACACAGATGTTTATGGTAAAGATTAAAATCACCATTTAATGAAACATAACGCTGGTGAATTTTTGATGCTGGTAAAAGCATTTACATTGTGTAACCAACAGATGGCGACAAACAACCATCAAAATGATGTCACTGAATAGGTTTTCAAACATAATACACCTACGGAATAATAAAACATGAAGTTTTATGTGTAAATTATTAAATCATTAATTGAAGATAAATATGATCTGTTGTACAATATGTTAGATTCCTATATTTAGCATTATCAGCAACGGTAGCAAAGATCATGTTTCATATTGAATACTTTTCTTTTTTCAGCTGGTTCTTTCTTGACTTTTATTTTTATTAACATTACAGGTTCTAAGTTCTGTTTGTTAAAAGCAATGTTTTTTGCAGTAATATTTGTATATAAATGGAAAGCAAATTACATTTGTCTCCTCACTTTTTTGCTGATCTGAAAAATGGTCTGATCCGTGACTAAAAAAACCGCAGTGTGATCCGAACTGCAGATTTGTAATCCGTTACACCACTAATGACAGGCATTTTGTTCGGCTCCATCACTTGGATTTCTGTATTCTACAATTATCACCTTAGCTTTTTATATGCTCTACATTGTAACTTAACTCACTGTAGGAAGCCAGTGAAAAAAGATTTCTTAAAAAAATCTAAATCTCTTCTAAAAGTGTTCATTTCATTCATTTTTGGGTAAACTAAACTCCCACATTCATCACAAATTAAAATGGATTTTTGAAGACGACAGATTTATTTCTTTTTTTACTGAAGGAAAGACTTATTTAAATCCAGCAAATGTTTATGTTACGGCCAAAAAAAATTCTAGCATGCAGAGAAGAACCTAATATTTACTGGTTTATTTAAAAATGAATTGGTGCCATAAACTCATTTATCTGTCTAAATATGAACATTTACAAAGATGAAGCCAAGCACCTGTGTGTGGGAAAAATCAAGAATGATGCCAACTAACACCCTCATCCTCTCTAAAAGTGCTTCAAAACATTAACTGAAGCATCTTCAAACTTGAGTTTCTCTTTGCGTCTAATGAAATTACACATGTACACACTCACTAACAGTAACACACACACAGACTTTTCACACAGGGCGTCATTCAGCCTTCAGCGGCCATGCACTTGACAATCTTCCCCACATTCATTCATTACAATAACACATTTACCAGAATACATCCGTCTGTCTGCCCACCATCCCTCCTCCTCCTCCTCTTTCCTCCTCTTTCTTTCTCAGTCATCAGTTCCTTGCCTTCAACACACTCACAATGATCTACATTCCAACAACATGTCAAACACGAAAATGACAAGCTCTATGTGCACTGCAATAGTAGAGGTCGATCAATGTTGGATTTTGCTGATACAGATAGCTAGATAGACCATACTTGCCGATAAATTATTAATTAACCAATAAACCTTCAAATTAATACTGGACAACAAACTATAAATTAACAGAAAACCATGTAAAATAGTACTGAACTTAATTACACACACAAACTAAGGTGAAGACATGTATTAAGAAGACATTTAAAACTTAAAAATCGATTGTGCTTTTATTATTATGATTATTAATGACATATGTAAACATTAACAGTTTAAAATGATCTCAAATAAATTTGCTGCTAGGTTTAACATAGTTTAATAAAAAAAAAACATACATGCACATGTTGTCAGTGATTTTTGTTTCTAGAAACCACTCTCGCCATTAAATATGTTGGCTCTTGCACTGTATGACAATTATCGGTGGGGATTTTTGTTGATAAACGATACCACAGGCATAGGTGACAGAGCTTTTGGTCGATCTCACAGCATGACTGCAGGTAGCTGAAAAGGTGAAACAGAACTAAACTGTCAAAAACAAGACACACTCGTACATTTGTGGAGAGCAGAGAGCAGCTGTGGATGAGAGAGCAGCTGTTATGCCCCACCGTACCACCCCTCGGCCCCCCCATGGGGACGGTGAGACTAAATGAGCAAGGCCAAGGGTGGGCTTGAAGTGACGGCACAGCTGAGCAGCATTTAAAATATGTTTTGTAAACAACTGAAGGCGCTCTTGTGTCTTTATTTGGTTGGTTTAAGCTTGTTGGTAATTTACTGAGCAATGCATTTGGGGACAAATGGCTGAGAATGACATACCTCCTACTTAAAATAAAAATTCTATAGGAAGAAAATGGGAAGTTTTAGGAAACTGTGTTTCAGGAAATTGTGTCTTAAAGCATGCATGATGGAACTAGAAATAGCTATAAATAATTTAAACCTATGCTCTATTTACTACAAACCTATTTTGTAGCTCTGAAAAGAGGAAAAGATCAGATATGAAGTTGTATATTACTGCTGATAGATTTCACCCACTGCTCATAATTATTACAGAAATATAGCAATGTTTTAAAGGGCAGTCATGTTAAAAACAGCTTTAGCTGGTTTAAAGCTTTTAGGTGGTGTCCAAGTGTGGTCAAACTGGTCCGTTGGCTAGTTTTAGATGGGTTTTAAGGACTTTTTAAGCTGGTCATGCTGAGAGACCAGCTTGGAAACCAGCTACACAACAGCTTGGCTATACTGGGAGACCAGCTTAAATCAGCTAAGACCAGTAAAGTAAAGACCAGGTTTAAGCATCTTTTCAGCATTTAAATGCAATACAATCAGTTAACTCAACATACTATGAGATTATTCATAGTTTTACGATAATAAAAGTGTATTAAACATGTTTTAGTGCATTCACTACAATTGGTGTAACCATAGTTAAACTATGGTTAATGCAGCAAAATAATGGTTAATTTGAGGTTAACGTTACAATGAGGTAACTACAAAAACTATGGTTGTCTGGTAATATTTTAATTTAATTAATAGTGGATAACAAACACAACCGTTATCTAGAAGCAATTTAGTGGACAAGAGCAAACAGAAGCGAAGACTGACCCACGTCAGAGTTAGATGTGTCCTGTCAACCTGCTAACGCTAGTTAGCTATCTGGTCTGAACCCAAGTTCAGACTAACTAGATTCGCAAACAAATGCACCGGATATGCTTAAGTAGTACCTCTTGCACTCATAAAAACTGTCTGTAAATGCACAAACGTGTTTTACTTAAAACTGGGAAGAGACTCAAATAAGAGTCCGCAGGCTACTTAGCAACCAAGCATAGCTTACTGACAGTTAGCATTGTTCGATACATAGAGCTTTCAGTGCGGAGTATTTACTAAAAAACACTTTTAATATATAGTAAGCTATCGCTACAATATCTGCATATAAACAAATCTGACTGTGGAGTAAATGTGGTCATTTTAATTGACAGAACCTCGCAGGTTCGTCAACCTAACTTGGGATGGGTGCTAACAACGAGAACGGGTAAAACTTTAGCCACGGCAGCAAAGCAGGAATAAGCAGTCCACATATAAAGTCATGCAAGTTTTGTGAATGCACTAAAGGATTATACTTAATGACCAACACTATTCAACCGCAATACAAGATACATATAAATTAAAGAGTGTGTTTAAAAGAAGCTGATTTGTTGGGCCGCAGAATCGGCCTTAATTTTAGGGATTTTTCCTGGCGTGCTTAACCGAGTATCCCTTCGCATACGCGGGCTTGGTACTCCTCCGCTATCCGCCGCGCTCAGGCGAGTCCCGGACAGCCATGGCTCACAACAACGCCTTGATCCATAAATCTCAGCCTTACCTGGTGCACTGCAGTCGGCGCACACCTCGCTTCTCTGGACTTTCCTGGACATCGCTGAATCAAAAGCTGCAGAAATTTTAGTCCAGTGCTGAAGATATCTGTTTTTCCTTCCCTCCAAGAGCGACGTCTGTGATTTTAATGCCGCCCCGAATGTCCGGAAGCCGGCGACGAGCTCTCCAGCGCTCCCGGTCCTCACCCTTCTCTCTCTCTCCCCCTCTCTCTCTCCTTCCTTTTTCCTGCGGTGTCTTCTGTCGTGTGCCGCTACGGGGACTTTACGATTCCTTAAGATGAATGAGATTTTCAGAAGGCCCCTTACGTTATCAGATTTCAGACGTTATCAGTTTAATTTTGAGTGGCCCCAGTAATCTTTTTACCCCGATCATTATCCAAGCCCCGTGTCTCGGGCAAAAGGGGGTGGGAATAAGTAAAGTATGGATACAGTACACGGTTTATTTACATCCACTGCCCCATACACTTCTGTATGGCGGGCTGCATATCCCTCTCTCTGACGTCTGTCTCACGCTTTCTCTCTTTTGCCCCACTGTCGTCAGTGCACAGGCGGGGGCCGACACAGCAGAGGGACCCTGCAGTCGTGCCCAGTATGGAGATGAATTTTACATAACTTTAATTACATGCCTACTATCTTCTACTAGGCTAAAAAACATTAACTCAGTTAAAAGAAAAAAGTTTTTTTCTTCTGAATTTTTACTTTAGAATAATGTGTATCTATAGAAAAATATCTCATTAATATATTTTATTTATACTAGTCTAACACGTTCTATTCTATTCATCCACTCATTATTCATTCATTTTCTTTTTGGTTTAGTCCCTTATATAATCAGGGGTCACCACATCTGAATAAACCGCCAACTTATCTAACATATGTTTTACGCAGCGGGGAAACACCCATACACTCTCACATTCACACACAAACTTATACGCTACGGACAATTTAGCTAACCCAATTCTAAACAAAATAGTGCAACTAAATAATAATTCAAACAAACCAATTATGCAAGAATGCTGTTCATTCCGATTTGGAAACCCCTGATTAATAAAGGGAATAAGTCAACAAGAAAATTAATTATGCAAAAAGAGAACTAAACAAAATAGCACAACAAAAAATATTCAAGCAAAATAATAATTGCAAGAAAAATATTATATATTATTAAAATATTATATATTAAAAATATATATATATTATAAATATATATATATACATTCAGTCATTTTCCTTCGGCTTAGCCACTTATTTATCAGGGGTCGCCACAGCGGAATGAACCAGCAGTATATTTTAAAACTTTTCACAGTGTAAAGTGATTCTCTATACAAAAAAAAGTTGTTGTTTTTTTGAGATGGCATTTAGATAATGTAGGTGCCTTGCATATTTGAGGTCATTCATTCATTTTCCTTCAGCTTATTCATTATTTTAGAGGTCGCCACAGCGTAATGAACCGCAAACTTCCAGCATATGTTTTACGCAGTGGATGCCCTTCCTGCCGTACTGGGAAACACCCATACACACTCATTCACACACATACACTACGGACAATTTAGTTTATTCAATTCACCTGTATCGCATGTCTTTGGACTGTGGGGGAAACTGGAGCACCCAGAAGAAACCCATTTGAACATGGGGAGAACATGCAAACTCCACACAGAAACGCCAAATGACCCAGCTGAGACTCAAACTAGCGACCTTCTTGCTGTGAGGTGACAGTGCTAACTACTGAGCCACCGTGCCGCCATATTTGAGGTTAGTGACATTATTATTTAAAACCCCTCTAATAAATAAATAAACAGTATAGTAGCTCAAAAGACTAAAAGGTTTTAATACTAACAATTTAATAAAACTTCTCCAGACAAATACACACAAGTTAAATCCTTCATAATCTTGTTATGTTGTTAATTTATCTCAGTTATGTTTTTTTAACAGTTTTAGCTGATTTGACCTAAATTCACATAGTTCACCCCAAAATGTAAATTTACTCATCATACTTTTATGTTCTTTTCTGTTGAACACAAAAAAAGATATTTAGAAATATGGTAGAATAAACCTGCAAACATTTACTTCCATAGTAGAAAAAATATGTAGGTCAGTTGTTACAGGTTTTCATTTATTCATTCATTTTCTTTCGGCTTAAACCGTGATAGTCACCACAGGGGAATGAACTGCCAACTATTCTGGATATGTTTTATGCAGAGCAGCAGATGCCTTTCCAGCTGCAACCCAGTACCTAGTGTCGAAAACACAGACAGTGCTAACCACTTACAGATTTTTTACATTTTTAAAAATAACATCTTAAAGGTGTAGAAAAAAAGAAACTCAAACAGGATTGTGTAAAACGGATGGTGACTAAATGATGACAGGATTTTCAATTTTGGGTGAACTTTCCCTTTAAGTCCATATTGATCAAATCATCACAAACAACATCCCTTCCTGTTCTATTAGGCTATTATCTGTAAAACACAGTTACAGAATTGACTAAACAGGCTATTAAGACACAAATGGCAGCACGAGATGATTCTCTATATATCCTCTCCTATGGCGCAGTGAGCAGCTTCAGCATCAGCATCAGCATGTATGACAGAATCGCGCGCTGAAGTTCAGTGGCTCAAAGGTGTGAGGTGTGAGGGAGTCTCTTTGGTCTGGGAAACGCGAGCCCTGCCTCAGCCTCCGCGAGCGAGCGTGCGGGTGCGCGCCTTTCAGTGTGTGACAGAGGGAGAAGACGAGGAGGAGTGGAGAACAGACCGGAGAGCGTTAGCTTTAAATTACCTTTCAACACAGACGCACTGAATGCCAAGCTACTATGCAAAAAGGGATGCTGGTGACGAAAAGGGAGAGAAATGCCCTTATCGGTCGTCTCGGCAATAACAATATATCACGCGCCCTTTACAAAAAGTAACTGATATCGCACAAAAGCAGCAGGGAAACGGAACGGGAAGAGAGCAGCGGCGAACTATGCACTGAGGATGATTTCTGCCAGAAAAACTCCGGAGAAGAGTCGCTACCACCTGCATTATCTGGTGTGGAATAACAAACACCGGCAGCTGGAGAAAGAGCTCTCAGCGCGCGAGCAGGTAAGATGCGTTGGTTTTCGCGTGCCAGTCTCGCGGCAGATGATGCTCGGGGCCGCGCGTTTCTCTGAGGAAACTGATTCGGTTACTTCATTCGCCTTACAATCTGTGAAAAGTGATTCTTCATCATTTTCTGGTTCAATAACGGCAGTTAAGTGGTTATTTACCAGAGATTATGTCCATTATAAACAGAAATGCGTGTCAAAAAACCTTCACACCCTGGCTGTGTCTTCATACCTAGCAAATTGCCTATCTAGGCTGCATTTTTGGGCGGAACGTTCGAACGCTTAAAGATGCTGTCTGTGTAGGCATCACACTATTCGACACACAGTCCATTCTTCAAACCTGCTCATGTTACATGTGTGTCATTAAGGCGGAAACATTTTCTGAAATACATTTTAGTTTTCTGTCGATTTCAGATGGTGTAAAACACAGAGAGAGGCTGCAGAATAAAGTGGCAGGGCATACAAAGGCAGGGTGAATGATGCTTACAGATCAGCCTACGTTTACCACTCACAGTTCCTGAGGATAGATGGTGTGTCAGGAGACAGAGGGTGTGTTTGTCTTTCTGATCAGCCTTGATCAAAAGAATTATTATTACTCCACCAGCCAGTGTGAAATTTTATTAATATGCATATTGCGTATTATTGCTGAACTACAAATTGACATTGTTTGGTTGGATAAAATTGAAAAGGGAAATTAATAAATTAGTAAAAAAAAAAGGACAAACGATTATGGTTTGTAACTATAGTATGTTTAAATAAAGGAACATACTAGATATTGATAATATAAGCACAATTGTAGCATATGCATCAAAACATGATTCTGTAATAATTCAGTTGAACAGTATTTATTTTCTGTAATTATAAAGAAACCTCCATTTGATTGTTTTGCCTATACGGAAAAAATAACAGGACACAGATGGCAATATAAGATGCTTTCTCTTTCCCATGCTGCAGTGAGCAGCACCAGTATGACAGAATCACGGATTGCAAACTAAAGTTACACAGCTTATATAAATGGAGATTCATATCAGGCAAAATCTGCTTTTTATGATAAACCATTTTTAAAAGAACATAACCTAATCTTTGAGCCATATGACAAACTTTTACCTACGCTAGGCATGGGACAATAATTGTTTTCACTGTTTATCGTGGTTTGCAAAAGTCAAGTTTTAAAACCTCGAAAATGTTCTGCTATATCATTCCAATGGTATATGTAAGCTTTTTAATTTACGTTTTTTAATTTAGTTTTTTAGGACAACAGTACACTGTAAAAAATTATTTCGTAAAATTTACGGTAAAAAACTGGCAGCTGTGGTTGCCAGTATTTAACCGTAAAAAATACGGTACAAACCGTAAAAGTAATTTCTTATTTTTACAGTAAAGTACCGTATTTTATTACCGTAATTTATAGAGGTAATATGTCTGTATTTTAAATTAGCAACATCTACACATCTTTTGTTACACAGATAGACATGATAACACAGTCATATGCAGGTGATGATGAGAAAGTTCATACATAATGAACCAATGCTCATCACCAACAACTTTTCCCACAATCAGAAAAGTGTATCAGTGTAAAGAAAGTGCTCAGAGTCATTCACACAGCTACTAAACACCAGTATGGTAACGCACATAAAATTACAGGCATGCAATAAACATTGTTTATCAACATTAGATGTAGCATAACTCACTAATATACATTACTGATGGGGAAACAACTAAAAAGATCCATAGTAATGTCAACAAAAAGCATAAAAAGTGATGTGCCATGCAGGGAATTCTGGGAGAGTCGATTTACGGTTATTTGCCGTATATATTAAGGAAACATACTGTTAACCAGGTTGCGGATTTTTACTGTAGCATTTTTACAGTTTTTTACTGTTGAAATCACGGCCATTTTTTACAGTGTATCTCCAGCAGAAAAGATATCCAAAGATGCTGTTTTAAATTTAATTTGTGTTCTTGAAAGTAATGAAGACAGCAGAAGTCAATGATTCATTATTTAGCCTGACATGTTTACTGCTCCAAAATATTATAATTGTTTCTCAAAATAAAATATTTTGGGTTTAAAGTTGTAGTTTTTTTACCCAGACATTTAAAAAGAATATATTTTAGAGCAGTAAATCACAATACCGTGAAGCCGTGGTATTTTTATCCAAGATGCACATGACCCACATGCCCACGTAGACCTGTCCAGTCATTTAGCCTAAACCACCTAAACCTGCTTCATCTTTCACTTGACTGTAGGCTTGCATTTATGCACCTCCGTTCAATCAAAACTGATGGACAGAATCAAGTCCTCACCCTTCATTTATTTATTTTTTGACAATCAGAGAATAAAGAAGAAAAGATCTCTTGCTACTATCATTATCATTACTATTAAATATTTGCAGTTAAAATTGTACATATTCATTGCACTTCATTGCACTAATTCATCTTGAATTGTACATATCCATTGCACATATGTTCATATCTATCTGCATATGTCTGATTAAAAATAGCAACTTACATATATTCATCTATTGTAAATCTCTGTTCATGGTTAATACAACATGTATAAAGTGTTCATAATACACTTATTTGTAAATATTACCCATAGTTTTTCAATAACTGCACTTTATAACTTACACCTATATCCTGCACTTGCTGCTATTGCACTCCTGGTTAGACATAAACTGCATTTTGTTGCCTTGTACTTGTACATGTGTAATGGCAATAGAGTTGAATCTAATCTAAATCTAATTTAATTACATTAAGAAATGAATGCAACATTAATCCACTGAACTGTGCAACAGTCTGCAAAATCAGTGCATCAATTTTTAAAAATTCTTCTTTAAACATTCATTTAAAAAAAAGAATGACGAAGTAAAATTATTCAAGGTACATTGCATTTTTATTCCAGTTTATTGAAAATGTTATAATTTATGAAATGGGAATATATGTAAAAAGTTCAATGAATTAATCTCTATTTTATTGCCAATGTGTGAACAGATTGTAATGCCACTTTAAAAAGAGACCTTCCATGTCTTGCCAGGTTTAACTATGAAATCCTGTACACTGATCACTATGTGAAGGCCATTTTGTTAGGGAAAAAAAGTGTGCTAACATTTCTGAATGCTTCAGAAAGCCTCTCTTCTGACCTATAACACATGAAATGAATGCTTAAAATAATCAAGATAGTTCAGAAAAAAGCTGTAACATAAATCCCAGCACACAATTTTGTGTTTAATAGACATCTAATAGACATCTAAATGTAGACAGCTTGGCTAAAACAAAGGCTAAAACCTTGACTGTCAGTGAAAATCGAATAGACATCTAAGAATAGACTAGAGTAGTCGTCAAATAGACAGATTAGACAGATTTTATATGTAGTCATTCATTTCTGTCTATTTGATGACTAGTCTAGTTTCACTGACAGCCCAAATTTAGCCTTGTTTTAGCCAAGACGACTATGTTTAGACATCTATTAGACATCTTTTAAAAACAAATTTTTTTTTGCTGGGATGTTTCTTGCAAGAAAAAAAAAAAAAATATATATATATATATATATATATATATATTTTACACTATTGTCTAACATTATTTTTTTTATCTGAATACAAAAGAAGAAATGTTGAAGTAACCAGGAGGTACCCATGTACATTCTTCAAAAATGAAATACAATAAAATTATGCATTAAAATAAGAAGAAAAAAACTATAGGTTTGGATAATGAGTAAACAAAATATATATATTTCTTTTTTTTAGGAGGAGGGAGGGGAAACTATGCCTTTAAATAATACACATTAAGGACAACAAATAACACATTTCAAGCTACCCCTATTATTTTACGATATTATATCACTTTAGTGAAGCATATTCTAATACGCAGAAGTCTAGTTGTGACGGCTTACATCAATGACCCCTACACTTTCTCTTATTTATAACTCTCTGCTTCACGAGTGAGCATTACAAACTCATTTCAGCAAAGTCACAGCAGAGCCATTCCTGATACCACCTTTCCAAATCCCAAACAGACGGTAACTCATTCCAATCCCAGCCATCCTGTTCATGTGCCCATTCTTCTGGCTCAGGCTGAGGGTAATAATTCAGACCTCTAACCCTCTTGATGATCACTGCCATATAAAGCACTTCCAGTTTAGCTGATTTACAGGCCGCTGACAGCATAATCTAGCCACGTTTGGGCATGGTAGCGTGTCACTCGATGAGTCAATCCGGCACCCTCGAGGGACGGGATGAGGCGCAAAGGGAGGTCAGTGCTGTCTAGATCGTTCCTCTCCAGTGAATGAAGCATGTCGTCACCCTGACGGCCAAAAAAAAAGTTGCTGCACCAGCACACAGGATTATGGGATAGATGTTAGGTGTCAGTGATAGAACAAAGAGGGGAAACGTAAGCTATCGGGACAGAGGAGAATGAGGGACATGAATAGCAAGGCAAGTTTATTTATGTAGCACATTTTATACACAATGGTAATTTAAAGAGCTTTACTTAAACAAGAATTAAAGAAACAAGTATAAGAATTAAAAACAACTAAGAATAACAATTATTTAAAAAATTATAAAAAAAAAATTAACACAGGGTTTAAAGGAATGAAAATAAAAGAAAGACATAATAGTGCGATCTGTTGGATGTAGCACAGTACTCATTCAGGCCTCGTTTACACTAATACGTTTTAGTTTTAAAACAGTGTTTTAGAATGAAAATGATCCGCGTCCACACTGGTGTTTCACCTATAGCGTTTCTGAACAACTCTCTGTCCACACAATACCACTGAAAATGCACATTACGTGACCACACACACACACACTCTGGCATGCACTGAAGCATATGCACGCATCTGAGCTCTAGGCAGTCAGGCTGCTTTGAGCACATCTACCCACACTGTAAAAAATCCTTAATTTTACGGTAAAAAAAAAGTTAAATAACGGCCGTTAAATTACAGAAATTTACTGTAAAATAACAAAGGTTGAATTACAGAAATTTACCAGAAATTTTAATTTAATGAAATTTCTGTAATTTAATGGACGTTATTTAAAGTTTTTTTAAATCATAAAATTACAGATTTTTTTTACAGTGAGATAATTTCTGGAAGCTGATTCTAGCAGCAAAGAGATTGGGGTGGTCCTGGAAGAGGAAAAAGAAGTTAGGGAAGGGAAAAAGAAGCTCAATTTGCAGTTTGCCTTGACAGTGCAATAAAGCAGTCACGGGGGAGGAAGTGGACAGATGACAGCTTGAAGAAAATTGAGACTGAGCGAATAGAGAATGGATAGAGTGGGTGATTGAACGAGGAAAGCATTTGCCGGCTGATGCATCTACAGAAGCCAGTCTAAGAAATAAGAGAAATTGTCGTGCAGGATGTAGATTTGTGTTTTTTTGACTGAAGTCAGCAGTGCCTCAGCAAATGCACAACAACACGACGGCAGTTTCAGTGACCCTCCATCAGCACATTTGCTGTTGTTCACACATCTGTTTGGCTTTCACATTTGATATACTACCTTTCTTTTTGAACGCTTGTTCCTCCTGCTCTCCACTCGTAACCCAACACTAATTGCGACAGAGTGTTGTCACTGGGGACGGTGGAGAGGGGGTTGTGGAGATTTGGTTAACATACGGGAAGCTTTTAACAGGCTGTCAAGGACCGTGGCAGACAAAAAAAAAAGGAAATGACAAAAATTAGGAAATAAAAGGTACACTCATGTCTGATTTAATTAGAGTTTCTGATCTAAATTCACCACAAAATAATAAGTAGGAATACAATAAAACACACAGGCACACATAATAATCAATCTGTTGTACATGACCCGAGTAGGCGTCAACTTTGCTGCTTGTGCCTACTAGAAAATACTACAAGACTCTGTTTCATCAACACTACTCATCTCTGTGATTTACATAGATGCTTGTTTTCCCAGTAAACATTCCCCTGTTCTAATTTGGATATGCAAATGTAACCTCAAGCCATATTATGTGAAAACCGTTGGAGGAATAACACTTCAAGTGCATCAATTCTTTCCACTTAAATGAAAAGTTCACCCAAAAATAAACAATTTTGTGGTGTCTTACTGTTAGTATTGATGTTGTTATTAACTAAAATAAATAAAGACAAATAAAAATGTAAAATAAATCCCACAAAAGCTCAACAAAATGACTGAAACCTGAAATGAAAACTGAAAATTGAAAAATAAAAGTGATAAAATATTAACGTATAAATAACACTGGACGCGTAATTAAAACCCAATTAAATTCATGAAAAAATTTAGTTGATTGGGCATGATTTGAAAAGGCATACACCTGTCTATATAAGGTCCTAGGGTTGACAGTGCATGTCAAAGTACAAACCAAGCATGTAGACAAAGGAATTGTCTGTAGACCTCCGAGACAGGATTGTCTCGAGGCACAAGGCTGGGGAAGGTTACAGAAAAATTACTGCTGCTCTGAAAGTTCCAATAAGCACAGCGGCCTCTATCATCCGTAAGTGGAAGATGTTTGGAACCACCAGGACTCTTCCTAGAGCTGGCCGGCCATCTAAGCTGAGTGATCAGGGGAGAAGGACCTTAGTCAGGGAGGTTATCAATAACCCGATGGGCACTCTGTCTGAGCTCCAGCGTTCTTCTGTGGAGAGAGGAGAACCTTACAGAAGGACAACCATCTGTGCAGCTGACAACCATCTGTGCAGCAATCCACCAATCAGGCCTGTATGGTAGAGTGGCCAGACAGAAGGCAGTCCCCGCCTGGAATTTTCCAAAAGGCATCTGAAAGACTCTCAGATCATAAGAAACAAACTTTTCTGGTCTGATGAGACTAAAATTGAACTCTTTGGAGTGAATGTCAGGCGTTACGTTTGGAGAAAACCAGGCACTTCTCATCACCAGGCTAATACCATCCCTACAGTGAAGCATGGTGGTGGCAGCATCATGCTGTGGGGATGTTTTTCAGCAGCAGGAACTGGAAGACTAGTTAGGATAGAGGGAAAGATTAATGCAGCAATGTACAGAGACATCCTGAATGAAAACCTGCTTCAGAGTGCTCGTGACCTCAGATCTTCCAGCAGGACAATGACCCAAAGCACAAAGCCAAAATATCAATGGAGTGGCTTCACAACAACTCACTGAATGTCCTTGAGTGGCCCAGCCAGAGCCCAGACCTAAATCCTATTGAACATCTCTGGAGATATCGGAAAATATCTGTACACCGTCGCTTCCCAGCCAACCTGATAGAGCTTGAGAGGTACTGCAAAGAGGAATGGGCAAAAATTTCCAAAGACAGGTGTGCCAAGCTTGTGGCATATTTGACAAGACTAGAGGCTGTAATTGTTTTTACTAAAACAAAAAGATAATATAAAGTCTAATATTTTATATATATAAACAGAGTTAAACATAATATAAAGGATGCTATCCCTTTCAACTATCTGAAAAGAGTCCAGTAATGACCTCTCTTACTTCCTCCTTCTTCTTATCTCAACCCTGCAGCTCTGTAGCATTTACCGGAGTAAAGCGAAGGACATGTCATCACTGCTCGTTCAGATTTTCAGGATATCATGGATACTAAAGCGGCCAAATCCAAAACAAATTTAAAATTAAACTTTGTGTTTTGTATAGTCTTTATTGTCCCATTGTGTTGTTTCTACAGTATTTATTCCCTGACATTTAGCTCAGAATTGATGGCTGTTTTGTGTTTTGGTGCAGTCGTTGTTGGTTTCTGCCTCCCACACTGTGAGGCGGTCGTCTCAGCCCTTTAAGCCCAAGCCTCGGATGCCGATCTCCACAATACGAACTGCACTGTGGGTGTGTGTCAACCTCCAGTGACACAATAGCGCATGAAAAGTCGAACAAGAGCCCGTATTTCTCCCTCCCTCGCAATACGTCGGTCTGCCCAGACTTATTTAAAGAATCTGTAAGTTCTTGTTCACTTCTCTCCTGGGTTGCTTCCTCATCTGTGCAATTCATTTCCTTCTTCTGAAACATCACAGCCTCTAAGTGCTCCTGCGCGTTGAAGTTCTGTCTTGTCTGTCTTCAAACAAACAACCTTTTAAGTGAAGGTGCTGAGACACATGATCGCATAATGCGAGGAACACATTGTGCATGTATATCAATGCATGTATGCGTATTTCTATGCACATGCCACACAAGAGATTCTGTGTAAAGCCTTCAGCAGAATCCATCCCATGCTGCGATTTGCACCCCACACACACACAAACACACACACATACACACACGCACACATATGATTTTTTTTCTGCCTGCCTCCCACATGCACAGTTTGGACTTCCAATGAAAGATTGATGTTGGTTTAAGTAGCTGCCAGAGAACATTAGCCAAGGCAGAAAGAGTGCAAGAGCAGATGCACCAGCCAGCGATGACTATCAATAATGCAGTCTCCAGCAGGCTTACAACTAAGAAAGAGAGATGAAGAAGATGAGATAGAATGGACAGCTACCATATTTTCCTGAAAATAAGTCACACTGTGTCAAAATTATATTGTTGGGAGACGCTGATAAGTTGCGCCTGTGATGATTTTATAGCTTTGTTCAAGCATAATGTAGTGGATGCTACAAGTAGCTCTAAATAAAGTGAAACATAAATTTGTTTTAGTTACTCTCACTCTTACACATACCATAAATAGTTTGAAGTTTCAGTATGGAAATAAGACAAATGTAGATATAAAAGGAATAGAAATGATATTGGCATTCACTATTAACAACATTTACTATAAACATCATGTCAAAACTAAAATGTAAACATGGAGTAATTTGAATGTATTAATATTTTTTTTGTTGCTGATCCCAGCAAACAATTTTGTGTTTAATAGATGTCTAATAGACATCTAAACTTAGAGAGCTTGGCTTAAACAAGGTTAAACTTGGGCTGTCAGTGAAAATCTAATAGTTTAATGTGAAGTGGACGCTGACAACAGGGAGTGAGGATCCAAACGCAGGGTTTGTTATACAGAGATGATCAGGCAAGCCACGATCACAATCAGGAGCTGTATGTAGGAAACCCAGAGGCGTAGTCATCAAACAGGCAGATGGTCAAAAGGCAGGCAGCAGACAATGTAAACAAACAAACCAACAAGGCAAGGATTAGGCAAGGCAAGGCAAGGCAAGGATTAGGCAGGGCAAGGGCATCATAATGCTCACAGTACAGTTTACAAGACTCAGCAACTTCTGTGTGTTTGTGTACTGACTTTATAGTCCATGTATTCAGTTCATAAGCAGCTTCAGCTGTGAGTGTTTGCAATCAGACAGGATCTAGGGCAGGTGTGTGAGTGGTGCATGACTGGATCTTGTAGTTCTTTTGCTGGCAGATTTGTAGTTCTCCAGCGATCTGCATGGGCTAGATCGCTGGTGACTGTGACAAATAGACATCTAAAAATAGCCCAAAACTAGACTAGTTGACAAATAGACAGATTAGACAGACTTTATATGTGTAGTTATTCATTTCTGTTAATTTGATAACTAGTTTAGTTTTGGCCTATTCTTAGATGTCTATTAGATTTACACTGACAGCCCAAGTTTAGCCTTTTTTTTAGCCAAGACGACTATGTTTAGATGTCTATTAGACATCTTTTAAAAACAAAAAAATCTTGCTGGGGTGTTTGAACTGCTCTAAAGGGATTTGAGATGCTCTAAAGTTCACTGATTAGTTTTTTTTATTTGTTGAACATACATGAATTTATGGACTGCACGGTGGCGCAGTGGGTAGCACTGTCGCCTCACAGCAAGAAGTTGCTCTGAGGCCCCGTTTACACTACTACATTTTAGTTTTAAAATGGCGTTTTAGAATGAAAATGATTCGCGTCCACACTAGCGTTTCACCCAGCGTTTCTGAACAGCTCTTTGTCTACATTAAAACAGTGAAAACACACATCACGTGACCACACACACACACTCTGGCATGTGCTGCAGCGTGCGTTGAGCACATACCCATATAAAAGCTGTGCACGTCGGACTGTTCATCACGGATCTCCCGCTGGATCTAATGTCACTATATTTGTTAAACGTGATATTTAATTCATCTTGTTGTCGATATCTAGCTACATATTCCCCAACTTTGGTCTTTTGAATCTATTACTTGTTCTCAGTTAACGTGTTTTGGCTGAGCGCAGATAAGTTAGGTTAATATCCTAATTAATGTAACCGCGGACACCACATCAGACTGATTGCTAGCCTTTATTTTCTCTATTGTATAAACTTATTGTGCGTTATACTTTTATAATTGCCTTTATTATTTATTAAAACTGATATTCAATGAAAGAGAGGGTATGTTTCGTATTTTCAATGAAAATGAAAGGAGGCAGTAACGTTATAGGCTTCGTTGTGTTATAAATATGCATAAAGATGACGGTCATATTATGCAGCTACACGACGCCTCCACATTTTTTTATGTCTGTTAAGTTGCTAATATCAAAATAAAAATAAGCAGTTCTTTATGTCATGTTTTCATTTTATTGTTAAGAAAGTGAAACAGCATAGCCAGGGTGAATGACTTTTTAAAGTACCATGTACACACTCGGGAGTTTGTTTTCCATATCAAACTTGTGAAGTCTGAACTTACAAGGAGAGGATGCAGGACTGTCACTGAACTGTGTGTAGGCTACTTAATATTGAGGAAAAGCCCCAATCAGATAGGCAAATGTCTGCAGCCCCGCCTTTGATTTCAGATGTCTCCATTTTCCCCCATCTACACTGAGACAGAGCAGCAGCGTTTTAGAATGAAAACGGCCTCTCCAGCGTTTCCAAAACGCTCCGTTTTCGGTGCTCGAAAACTCTGGCGTAGTGTGGACGGATGGCATAACCGTAGCAAAACTTAAGCGTTTTAAAACTAAAACGTATTAGTGTAAACTTAGGGCCTTAGTGTATGTCCTTGTTCTCCAGGCTGGGGGTTGAGCGTTGGGCTAACGACCCATCTCGTAAAAATTAGATGTTATGAAACACCAACATGGTGTGGCTAAATATTAACTTTGATATAAACGTAAGAGTAAGTATAAATGAAGATAGACAATACTGAATAATGTTGGAAAAACAGCCACTGACTTCCATAGTATTTTTTATGCATATTAATGGCAGCTTTTTCCATTATTGTTGAGAACATCTTGTTTTGTCTTCAACAGAAGAAAGAATTCTGAAAAGTATAGAACCACTTGAGTGCGAGTAAATGATGAGGAAATTAAGTTGTTGGGAATAAAACTAAAGAGCAGTGTTAGTATATACAAAGAAAGAGTATTAAATAAGGCTATCATGATTGTCAGTAATGAGAGACATCATTTATCATACATCTTCAAATTGTTACCATCAGTCCCACACAATGGAGTTTGTTGTAACAATAACAGGACTTATTCTGCTGCATCATACAGAGTATATATAATCAGGGCTTAGAAATGAAGATGGATAACTGACCTAGGATCAGAGAGGTTCATGTCAGCTGATGGATCTGTCATTTGGTCAACTGTGAGTTATAACCTTATAATTTCCAGGTATTTGTGAAATTAAGTTGTTAGGAATAAAACTAAACAGCATTGATAGTGGCTCTGTGAGTATATGCTGCAAATGAAATTTTCCCTACGGAGACAAATAAAGTTAACTAATTAACTAAACTTTTTGGGTAAAATATCCTTTCTTTATTTTTACTGTGAACTATGGGTGAAGTATCTCTTCACAAAAAACCCTATTCTAGGTCGTCGATGAAAGCCTGTAGGCCTACTGACAGTGATTTTGCTAGGAAAATCAATAAATGGATGTTTATATGCTCCCGAGAGCGTCTCTTCCATGCTGACACATGAAACAAATGCTCATAATATTCAGGACAATATAATAATGACAAAGCCATTTTTTACTTAAATGTAAATGTGTCATATAAGGATAAAACTATAATCTCACATAGATGTGTATAGTCTGTAGTCTGAAATATAATTTATAGTCAAACTACTGTAATGGTGTAGTTTTAATCACCTCATTTGTATATGTGATGCTGATCTTGTGCAAACATGTCCACATCACTATATTGAGATGCTTTCTTAACCGCTGTTTTCTCAATGCTGTCATTTTGTAGGTTATTTCATCTGTTCATCTAAACAGAAAACATTATTGATACAATGCTGCATTGGTGGTATTTCCAACTTTTTTTCTAATGAGGATGCAGACTTAAATTTGCAAGCTGAGACTGCATATTTCTGAGACTGCATACAGGCCCGAGCCCGTTGGGGCCCGACTTTTTCATGCCCCTAGGGCCAGGTTTCTGGCATATTAATGAGATCTAATGCATGCGGTCCGAAAGCGTGAGGGGTGGGGTTAGGTGTGCACATTAAAAAGCATGGCATGCAGCTCACCTTGCAACTGTGCCAAGTCTGCATTCAGACTCCTGTCCAGTCAAAGACTAAAAAAGAAATACTGTTAGTATATTCAATGCAATCTCATGGCAGTTCATACCTTTTTGATTGAGTGGCTAATTCATATTAATGTGCATGATCTCAGTCGTACTTATTAGTATGATCTGTACATCGCTCAATAAGGGGCAGGTTTAGGTGAAACTGTATGAATTTGTACAAATTAGCCACATTTCTGACAATATGTCAGAAAAAATGTATAAACAATGTCAAAAAAAGTTATGTTTCCTTTTGAGATCGGCCTGGTATATCAGGAAACTGCATCACATTCAGTCTCTGTTGTGTGCTGTTACACAAAAGCACAAGCTGCTGTTTACTTAACAGCCACCGGTGCCGCTATTAACTAAGGTTTCTGAATTATACATGTATCCCCTTTACATCAAAAATACAATATATGAAATAGAATTGATGCTAAAATGTAAGTACCCTAGTATGAAATTATGTAATATTTTCATTGTGATAGGGAAAGATCAGAAATGTAGAGATGAACATGTATTAGAGCAGGTGAGTTTGTTTGTTGCAGGGCTGTCAGCGAGATGCAGTGTAGGTGGGTTAAAAGAGTTGCGGTCAGAGCAGGAGAACTGTAATGTGTAGGTGTTTCAGGTAGGATTATTGTTATTATTCTGGATGGTGGCCCTCCTTGCTCTAGAAACCTTTCACCAAAAAAGTTTTCACCAAAAAGCTATTTCAGTTGAATACAGTTAAAGGCTAAATTAATAGTAATTTTTTCTTATTTTAAAGGGGTGGTCTATTGCGATATTCAATTTTAAACTGTTTAAACTAGTTGATGTGTAATGTAGCTGTGTGTAATATGCTCAAAGTTCAATGCAAAGGAAGACATTGGCTTTTACTGAGTTAGCTTAACAAAGCCTACAGCGAACAAAGTTTGGGGACTACAAAACAATGCATCCGGGCTAGTGAGATCACAAGGGATTCCGTTTGCGAGTATTCATTGCATGCATACACCCTGCACAGCGAAGGGGCCTGGCCAGAGGCGCTGTAATGCTGTAATGTAGCAGAGAAAGCTAAAATGCCATCCAAACAGCCATTCCACACAGCGTGTTCTGTTTCTGTATTTGGGCTTCCAAAGGACATGACACAAAGAGAGAAGTGCTTACAATTGAATTGTAATTATGTTCCAGAGAATTATAAAAAATATATAGCTAGCATTTGACAAAGGACAACTTCCAGAATCTCTCCTAGTTCAGTGCTGGATTCAGCTAAAAACTCCTCCAACTACAAAGCTGTGAATTGTGAGCTACAACCTGTAGGTATTTTTATTGTAAAAATTGATTTATTACATGCACATGTTTCTAGAGTTAACAGTATATTGTAGCGAGGATGTAAACAAAGATGTAAACAACAGGAAATGCTGTTTGGCACCGCTAACAATTTAGCAACAAAATCATATTCGTTTTCAAGTTAGCAGAGTAGCTCTATATAATCAAATTAAGATTTATGAAAAAAAAAACATGATTTTTTACAAATGTAGCATGAGCACACATTGCTTTGCATCTTATAAACACAACCAAGCCTTAAAAATACACTATGGACCACCGCTTTAAAATATTGTTGTTTAACATGTAGATTTTTCACACATTTTTAAACAAAATAAATTCAATAATAGCTAATAAAAAATTATTTCATTCATATTTAGAACAAGAATCTTATGTTGGCATATTGCAGATCACACTGTAGCCCAAACAGCAGATAATATGCATATAAACATATGCGTGTGCCTGTGTGTGTGTGTTTAATAGAGAAATCTTTGTAACATTATCAATGTCTTTACTGTCTCGTCAAGTATTAATAGTACAGTATTCTTTTACAACTTACATAATAACATTCTTAGTGATTTGTAGTGCGTTGTGATGTGTTTAGCAGTAGGAAAGAGTCTATTCTGTTCGCTAGATATGAGACTTGTCCCTCCTGTACATAAAGTCTTCTGGAGTTCACGTCCGTTTTATTGTCCATTGCTTTCAATGAGATCGCTTGCTGTGAAAAACAGATTGCTAAGGTAATAGAAGAGCTCACCTCAAAACAAAAAAAGACATTTTCTTCATGTGCTAGCTCATGTTAAACCACATTTATTTAACTATTATGTTTGTAAATTAATTAATAGTATTTAAAAATAAATATTAACAAAATTTAATAAAGCTAATACAAATTAATGGAAGACTTTAACACAATAAAAAAGATCTCATGCATAGATCAAGGCAGTATTTATGTCTGATGTGAAACAACCAAAATCTAATACGCAGGGTTAGAAATCAACTTGATAATTGAGCAAAGGCAATAGCGATGCTTTCTTCAGCAGCTTCAACTATGGTAAATCTTGTAAACTGCACAGGAAGAGAGATGACGTTTGGTGTGTTTGACTGTATTTGTATGTGGCTGTCTGATAAGATAAGATAAGCCAGCATCTGTGATGGTGTTATTGTGCGTGTGTTGTGTAGCATGTCTCACAGTAGGGTATATATAGCAGCATTTCGGGTCACCAGACGGCCAGTCTGAAACAACTGATGCTTCTCCTTCGTTCTGTCCTCGTCTCACTGCCATTAATCTGTCTTCCCGAGTTACAAGTTTCTCTCCGTGTCTCCCTGAAGCCCTCAGAAGCAGTTATCAATCTCATTGAGATAGTCTCTGCTCACCACCAGCTGCAGCATGTACACCTCCTGACAGTGATCTGCTTCTCTCTTTCCCTCAGCGTCAGTCATCTAAGGCGTCTCTGGTGTCACGGTTGAGCGAAGATTCCCAAAGGACTGATGTGAGAGTCCTCATCCACTTAAATCTGCAGTTTTCTCTCTCTCTCGTCCTGTGTCTTCTATCTGAGCTCCTCATCCAGGGTTACCAAAGCAACTTCGCCCATCCACACCCTCTTTTTTTTTCATCTGGCTCCGGGGACCTGCGGGGTGTTTTTCTAGCTTGAGGCCCTCAGGGGCCGCTGGGGCATCAGTTGTTGCTGCTGAATGCTGTCATGATGGTGCGAAAGGGCCCGATTAATTGCAGAGCAGGCTGTCCCACACACTGGAGTTTGCTGTAACAATAACAATAATAGGACTTATTCTGCTGCATCATACAGAGTATACATAATCAGGGTGGAAAGAGTACTAAAAAATCATACTCAAGTAAAAGTACCATTAAATGTAGTGCAAGTTGAGTTTAAGTATTTCTTGTAAATATTACTTAAAGTATGAGTAAAAAGTAGCCCTTTTTTAAGTACTCACAGTAGTAAGTAGTGAGTCAAAAGCTGATATGCTTACATGTAATTGGTGCATGTGTGTGTAAACGTAACATTCTGTAGTGCATTTAGTCATTGCCCAGCAGGCACACAAGGCAAGGCATTAGGTTAGATTTATGTTGTAACGTCAGGTGACCAAAATTAATTGTCAAGCCAGCAGCTAAGGACAACGTTATTTTGATGTCCAACAATGACGTTGATATTTGGTTGATTTTAGGTTGTAAGAAAGTGACCAAAATCCAGCGTCGAGCCAACATCTTAAACCAACGTCATATATGATCAGGTACTGCAACCAAAATCCAACATCTGATAGATGTCATAGGGATACCGTTAACAGAATGTCAAACTGTAACATCATTAGAAGTTGATTTTTGGTTGGTTTTAGGTTTGACATTGGACATTGACATTGGCCTGACGTTGAGTTCTGACGTCAACCTGATTTTCATTTCCAAACAAAATGCAAAGTCCCCATGACATTAGGGTTCAACGTCAATCTGACGTCATGTAGACGTCCTGTGTCTGCTAGGTGTTTTAGGCCATTTCGGTCATCATACAGTAAACATCCATCATCTTCTCATCAGTGACATGCATCTAAACAGTCTCTGGGTCAATGCGCGTAAAGATTTTGAACATCTTCATGGACACTCTTAATACTTCCAAACAGTTTGCTGCAATTATAAAGTGCACACATCTTAAGGTAGTTCATTATGATGCAATTTACCTTCTACGGTATGTGCGGTTTGATTGGACAGGAATCTCAGGACTGATTTTTCTAATCCCCATGGACAAAAAAAATAAAGTAGTTACTGCAGGTTGTACTCAAGGAAAAGTAAAAACTGAGAACAACTACTCAATTACAGTAATTTGAGTATTTGTAATAGTTAGTTATTTTACACCACTGGCTACAGCAACATAGCAAAACCCTTTTTAAGTTTTTTTTTTGTTTAGGCTTGAATTTTACAGTACTGTAAAAACACATAAAAATGTCTCTGTCAACGCTTTCAAACAATTATATTTGATTTACCAAAGTCACACAAGTGCCAATTTTACATTTGTCACATCCATAATGAAGCTTTTTCCTAATAAATGCAAAAATGTAAAATAAAATAAAATCAATAATTTTTGTTCTATAGAGAGCCAACTCTTCTCCTTTTGATTAGCATTATTTATTTTGGGCTGTGCAGTTTAATTCACAGAATTTCTACAAAGTATGTTGTATACTGTAAACTCGCATGCTGTTTTGGTCACAATACCGCATGTTTATTTTCCTCATTTATGCTTACAGATGGAAAATATAAACAATATAATGTTAACATATTCTTTCTATGTGAATTCATACTTTGAGTTTTAACTGCAAATGTCACATCCATAACGCTGGAATTGTTCCCATATAAATACATTTATATATTATATATTAGGGGTGCGCGATATTGGAAAAATCTGACATTACAATGTTTTGTTTTGCCATGATAGCTCTACTTGGAACGATCAACAGGGTGGATCATGTCTTTTTCTTTGCAGTGCATCTGCATATATTATAACAAATTACAAGAAAAAAAATAAAAATAAACAGTGCTTTATGGTTTTCTAGGGAGTCAGTACAGTATTCAACTACATAAATTGAACAATTAAATGTGAAATAACACGGTCATCATTTTATAAATAATTTAAAAAACTAATAATATCTTACTTTTTTCTTAATATTGTGGATACATTGTGATATCGATGCTCAGACGATATATTGTTTATATACATATATATAAATTTTATTTAATAATGTTAATATGGTTAAAATAGTTAATAAGTGAATAAATAAATAAACACACACACACACACACACACAGACACACACACACACGCACGCACGCACGCACGCACGCACGCACGCACGCACGCACGCACGCACGCACGCACGCACGCGCACACACACACACACACACACACACACACACACACACACACAGTCAGTAAATTAAAACAACAATACAACAATTTATAGATAATATGTAGATATGTGTGTTCAAATTGAAATATACAAATTCTGACTGTACTTAAAAATATACAAAAGACAAGCTTTATGTTGAGTTGTTAATAGGGTAAGTTAGGGGTTTGCTGCCTTGCCACAGCCATATCACCCTGCAGCCCTAGATTGGTTACTCAACCTGCAATCTGTGTGAGTCCTAATGGCCCAGTATAACGAAGAGGATAATATACTGTTAGTGAGCGCCGTCTTTCGGATGTGACGATAAACCAAGGTCCTGACTCTCATTAAAAATCCCATGACACTTCTAGTAAACAGTAGGGGTGTAGGGTCCTAGTGTCCTGGCCAAATTCGCTCTATCGGCCCTTACCCATCATGGCCTCCCAATCATCTCCATCCACCGAATTGGCTGTATCACTGCCTTTCCACTCCACCTATAGCTGGTGTGTGGTGAGCGCACTGGTGCTGTTGTCCTGTGGCTGCCGTTGCATCATCTAAGAGGATGCTGCACACTGGTGGTGGTGCGGAGAGACCACCCTCATGATTGTAAAGCGCTTTGGGTGCATGGGCAAACATGATAAATGCACATTACATTACATGAGCAGTAGCCACACTAGCAGCACTAACTGGATAAATAATGCACTATGCACACACAGACATGGAAACAAACAAGCACACATACAGTACATACTGTATAGTGTGAAGTGTAAATAAGTGCACCTAGTTCATCAGTACAGTACAGAACTCTGAAGCAGCTCTCGCAGCACAACTTAAACCCTTGGGTAAAAATATGTTTCCATTGCCACACACCCATTTGCAAAGCATAATCAAAAACAGCAAACATGGCTCACATACAACTCTCTAAATAATGCTGTCCTGACTCTCATTTCTGCTCCACATACACCATTCGCCATGCGCAGCCTGTCGTGACCTTGCTTTCTGAGGGTGCGCTTATAAATATGGACACGACCACAGCCGGCCAACTCATCAAATAATGATTAATGGGTCACCCTGCATCTATAAACACAAGCATATTTACTGAAAAGTGTGGAGGTGAAAGGAATGATTGTGCTTTCGTTTTGATGACAGTGAGCGATGGTCTTATTACTGTATGAGAGAGAGGAATCATAAACTATAGATGACGTCCACATGAAGAAATACTAAAATCATTTATAAAGTGTATTATATTGTGTATATTTACAACACTTTGTTAATGAATGCTGCTGCATACTGTAGTATTAACCACAGTGAACTGATAAACTGCAATACATACTGTAGTATACTGAAGATTCTGTTGACGTAAAAACAGTCTTGTCATCGATCTCAGTTGTAAGAGCAACAAATAATAACTTGACTTCTAATTGATCATTTGTAAAAGTGGCAGAAGGTAGACTTTTCCGATGAATCATCTGCTGAACTGGATCCCAATCATCACAAATACTACAGAAGACCTATTGGAACCTGCATGGACCCAAGATTCTCACAGAAATGAGTCAAGTTTGGTGAAAGAGAAATCATGGTTTGGAATTACATTCAGTATGGGGGCATACAAGAAATCTGCAGAGTGGATGACAACATCAGCAGCCTGAGATTTCAAGACATTTGTGCTGCCCATTATATTACATATCACAGTAGAGGGCAAATTCTTCAGCAGAATAGCGCTCCTTCTCATACTTTAAGTTCCTGAAAGCAAAGAAGGTCAAGGTGCACCAGGATTGGCCAGCCCAGTCACCAGACATGAACATTTTTGAGCATGTCTGGGGTAAGATGAAGGCAATGAAGATGAATTCAAAGAATCTTGATGAACTCTGGGAGTCCTGCAAGAACGCTTTCTTTGCCTTTCCAGATGACTTTATTAATAAGTTATTTGAGTCATTTAAGAGATGTGTGGATGCAGTCCTCCAAGCTCATGGGAGTCATACACAATACTAATTATTTTTCTACTGCACCATGACTTTATATTCTATACTTATTTCTGCTAAGTGACAAGACTTTTGTCTCAGTAAAGTCAGACTTTACTGTCCTAATTAAATAATTAAAAATCAAAGCATGATCATATTATATTTTGGTAAAATAAGCGTAATCTAAAGGCCTTTGCCTTTTATATGCCACTTCTGGTACCAAATTATCAACTAGAAGCCAAGTTATTATTTGTTGTTCCTAAGACTTGGATAGGTAACACGACTTTTGTCAGGTAGTGTATTATTATATTATTTCTATATTATAAATTGCTATATTATTTATATGGGTATTGTTGACTGGTTAAAATTGGGAGCCTTCACTTGTGTAAGAGCTGAAGAAAACAGTATGGCTGTTTTTTACAAGCGTGGAATCACAGTGTACTTAGCGCCGATCTCAGTTTGATTGCAGAACTATATCTCACTGTGGCGGTTGGGTGTCATGTGAGCACAATCTGTGTCATGTTCAGGAGCCATGTGTTAATTATTGCCTGTCTCTACACTTTTCCATCCCTTTTTTTCTGCCTTACTTTTCCTTACTTGTACCTGCTGTTCTTTCCACATAGAAGATGGCCAGAAGTCTTTCTGAGAGTTCTCATATATTTAAGTAAAGTAATTCACATAAAAATATAAATTCTGTCATCATTTACTTTTGTTTTTTTTCTGGGTGATATTTTATAAGTGGGGTTTAAAGCCACTTTGGATCCCTCTGAATTTCATTTAATAAACAAAAATGACTACTGCACTTTCATATTGTACAGTACTGGAGGATTTTTAGATTTATACACAGTTCTGTCATTAAACTTTATTGGATGCACAGACTGATAAGTTCTGTCTGAGCATTCAACTACATGGCGAAGAAAATTAATTGGTTGCTGATATGACTCCAACCAATAATCTTGATCCTTAACATTTAAATAGCTCAGTGTTATTTGTGTTAGAAAACTGCAGTGTGTTTTCGAATACCTTCGTTCACCCCAGATCCACCTTTGTATAGATCTGCTATATGTGTTATATTTGCAGAAACAGTGTGTTATAATCTCAGATAGTATGGGCAGGAGCAAGTCTCAGTACTAGTTCTGCACCATTAATGAAAGCAGCAGCAGCATAGCAGATCTATTCCACCAAGACCAAACATTGGCATAATCTATACTGTAATAAATCTCTCAGAGTTGTCATGACAGGAAAAGAATATTAATTTTTACTCTCTGGCACTAGAGTGATGCTGTGTATTTACTTTGAATAGCTGGCAATCTTTGTATACACACTTAAAAATTGTTTTGCATACTAAAGATTTTCTATTTATGTATTTATTTCCTTAAGAAATATTCTCTCTTCTTATAAAATTTGAATTTATTTTTGTTGTAAAACATTTTGGATATGGCATGTGCTACATTTGTGCTCTTTAAATACATTTTAAGGTAAAAAACAACAACACAATTCATAGCATTTATACAGTAGATAAAAATATACAAGGATGACCTACTGATTTCATTGGGATTCTGAAGTGTGCTTTGCTAGGCACTTTACCATCTCGAGGCCACGGGAGAGGATTTGTGAATGATGCAAATGATGCAAATGAGACACACCATATCTACTGTAATTTCAAGATGACAACATGCGATGTTCTGCTCTGAGCTGTTTACATCACCGATATATCTATAAAATTACATTTTAAGCTGCTGTCAGGTGGTGAAGTCAACAGATGTGATTGAGTGGCCATAATAATATTCACAAATTGTTGTCTGACAGCTAAAACATTGACCTAAAACACCCCCCCCCCCCCCCCCCCCCCCCCCCCCCCCATATTAGTATCTACAGCTACAGCATATCTATTGGATGTAAATTCATTCTTTTTATGTTACAGACTTTTTCCAAACTGGATTTAATTTATTTATTTCCTCAACATTCTACACACAATACCCCATAATGACAATGTGAAAAAAGATTTTTTGAAATTGTTGCAAATTAAAAAAAAAAAAAACCCTGAAAAAACACATGTACATAAGTATTCACAGCCTTTGCCGTGAAGCTCTAAATTGAGCTCAGGTACATTCTGTTTACACTGATTATTCTTGAGATGTTTCAGCAGCTTCACTGGAGTTCACCTGTGGTAAATTCAGTTGATTGGACATGATTTGAAAAGGCATACACCTGTCTATATAAGGTCCTAGGGTTGACAGTGCATGTCAAAGCACAAACCAAGCATGAAGACAAAGAAACTGTCTGTAGACCTCTAAGACAGGATTGTCTCAAGGCACAAGATTGAGAAGGTTACAGAAAAATTTCTGCTGCTCTGAAAGTTTCAATGAGCATAGTGGTCTCCATCATCTGTTAGTGGAATTAGTTTGAAACCACCAGGACTCTTCCTAGAGCTGGCCCGATGGTCACTCTGTCTGAGCTCCAGCGTTCTTCTGTGGAGAGAGGGGAACCTTACAGAAGGACAACCATCTGTGCAACAATCCACCAATCAGGCCTGTATAATAGAGTGGCCAGACGGCCAGAGCGTTACGTTTGGAGAAAACCAGCCACCGCTCATCACCAGGCTAATTCCATCCCTACAGTGAAGCATGGTGGTGGCAGCATCATGCTGTGGGGATGTTTTATCAGCAGCAGAAACTGGAAGACTAGTTAGGATAGAGGGAAAGATGAATGCAGCAATGTACAGAGACATCCTGAATGAAAATCTGCTTCAAAGTGCTCTTGACCTCAGACTGAGGCGACGGTTCATCTTCCAGCAGGACAATGACCCAAAGCTCACCGCAAAAATATTAATGGAGTGGCTTCATAACAACTTGGTTCTTGAGTGGCCCAGCCAGAGCCCAGACCTAAATCCTATTGAGCATCTCTAGAGAGAATGAGAAAATGTCTGTACACCGTTGCTTCTCATCCAATCTGATAGTTTGAGAGGTACTGCAAAAAGAAATGGGCAAAAATTTCCAAAGACAGGTGTGCCATGCTTGTAGCATCATATTCAAAAAGACTTAAGGCTGTAATCGCTGCCAAAGGTGCATCAACAAAGTATTAAGCAAATCCTATGAATACTTTTTCAGGTTTTTAATTTTTATACTGTCTGCTACAGTTAGCAGTATGCTTTTGCTTTTTATTTATAGAGGGTTCATTTAGAGATGACAGTGATGTCAAAATAATTCTGTTCACCCAGTTTCACAAAAATTTATTGTCACCTTAGAATTATATGGTTCTATCTGACATCTTTGTCAGAACTGAGTTATTCATATATTCATATTAAAAGACAACTTATTTACATTGTGTTTTTTTATGTTGTTTACATTTTAAGACTTTTTATAAAAAAAAAGGTTTTATCTGCAAAGTTGAACACTAGCTTGGCTCTATAAGGTTCTTTCTGTGAGCCAATCAGCAATTTAAATGCATGCGTGAGGACTAACCAGGATCAGCTTTCTTTGTCATTTTGCCAGACTTTCTCTGTTGACAACAGGAAAGACCAGAAAGAAACAAAATCAGAGTAAACTAAATAATGCCGCACCACACAAAATTGAGAAGAAACCTGAAATTGAAAATATGTGTGTAAATGTGATGATTTAGAAGCTTTTTTTCACATTAAGATCAAATGTACAATTTTACATTGTTGAAAAAGAAAAGTTATAAAAAATTGTAATATATTTAATGTGAAATATTTTTATTTGTGTGTATACATAGTCAGTGGAACATTTTTCATTGTTTAAGCTTTGTTAAACAACTCATTTGCTCATTGTCTGTTTTCTTTTAAAGTCTTTAAATTTGATATTAAGCCTTGAAGGGCAAATAATTAATTTAATTTATGGGGCATAAATTCATTAAATATAATTCAATAATTCATATAAAGCATATAATAAAATAAATATTACCATATTAATTACATAAAATTTACATCTGCACTGGACAAAATATTTAGCACAGCCTTGTATGCTTAATTTGAACAACAAATAATCAACCTAAAACATGAAATAAATGTTATGGAAAGCAAAATTGTAACTTTCTCAAACATCAACATAGTGTTATAACACCAAATTTTATTTATTTAATTACATTAATAAGCATACTGATTGTATTTCTTGAAAAGTTATGCTTCAATGAATGATCTGCCAGATAGAACCTTATAAATACAAGCAGAAAATGACTGTTTAGAATTAAAAGGTTCTCTCTGTGTTCGCCTTGTTTATTTTACCCCAACTTGCAAATTAAAGAGAATATTAATAATTTACATTTAAAGTACATTTTGGGTCTCTGTCATGTTAATGTATGAAAGAGAACTTTTACGCACATATTGTTTTGAAGCTCAATATCTCAAAATCATTTAGAACGCAGATAGAACCTTATAATTCCAAGGCGACGTTATGCCATTCACCTAGTGTGCCCATATGGTCCTGTAGTTCATATGTAATATGCATGTGTATATTAGATGTCACAGTTTTCACAAAATTGCAGAAATGATGATGGTATTGTTTACAACAGCTGGCACTCTAAATCCAGTTTTTAAAACATTTAATTTTCAGGCCCTCAAAACGCTGTTGTATTTAATCTTTGACTCTCAGACAATTCAGACACATCCAAATCAACAGTACCAGCATCTGACACATACCTAAACAAACAAACACAGATGACATAACTAACAAAAACAATGCAGTGCACATTAAACAACGAGCTGGTAATTTGCATAATATATATTTATAGAATTCAGCTGTTAGTGAAGTTACAGTGATGATAAGCATGACACATTGAAGATAACTCTAAACTCTTTACACCGATTAATAGAATTGCAAAGAGAAATAATTCGAAGTAATAGAATAGTACTAGGCTGGGATATAATTCAGTTACTATAAACATGCATCAGCCTCAAGGCCACAGCTCTAACAGATTTCTGTTTTACATCAGAAAGAGAAAATAGTGCTTGTGAAATATTTTACTGCATGAAATAGTCAATAAAATGAATCTTTCTCTGTCTTAAAGGTCGATTTGGAAGTGTTGGACCCACGAGGCCGGACTCCTTTGCACCTCGCAGTGACGCTGGGCCATTTAGAATGTGCCCGACTGCTGGTTCAGCACGGAGCCGATGTCAGCAAAGAAAACAGAAATGGTTGGACAGGTAAAACTACAGAAACCTAGCTGCTTTGCAATTTGAGTAGGCATGCATTAATTCTGGCTAATATGTTAAGCTGAAGGTTATTTACAGTAATAGCAATTGCCAAATCAGTGTTATTTCTACTGTCCAGAATGAAAAATGTTTCCTTTAAGAGAGTGTTTAAGGTAATCTAAATGTAACTAGATTCAATACATCATGCAATCATAATTTTAATGTAATATTTTATAAATATTATGTGCTACAGCAACAGGGAAAATGCATGATTGTGTTTGCATTTGAATGCATTTAATTGTGTTATTAATGGTAGAAGTTCTCTGATTGGATCATTTGAATCAATCTGAATCATTAACTGTAGACTTCCTATCAATTGATCATTTGAATCATTTACTGTAGACTCGCTCCAAGCAGATCATTTAATTATAAATTTTTTTTTACTGTAAACTCACTCTGAACTGATCATTTGAATCATTGAATCATTAACTTTATGTTAACTCTAATCTGATCATTTTAATCATAGAGTCATTAACTGTAGACTTGCTCTGAACAAATCATTTGAATGAGTGAATCATTAGCTGTTACAAAATACAAAAAAATGCAGGGTTCCACACAATTCATTCATGTTGTCCCTTTTAACAAATTTATGTGGATTGAACATAAAAAAATTAGTTGTCCCAATGAAATCTCAAGAATTGTGTTGATTCAGATCATTTTAATTAAGTAGTTTGAAGAAGTAAAGAAAAAATATTTTTTGAGTGTAGATTCACTCTAATAATTTAATTTAAATTAATCTGAATCATTAATTGTAGACCTCCTCTCAAATGATCATTTACTGTAGACTCAATTTGAGCTGATCATTTGAATCATTGAATCATTAAAGGTACAGTAGGTGATCTGCCAAAATGCTAAGGTTAGCATAATATCTTTAGCTATTTTTCCATCCGCCTATTTTAATGCACATTTTGGATATGCGCATAAAAACTGGTTGATGGAAACGGCAAGATGCGCATACATTTTAAAAATGCGCATAAAAAACATAAGCACATTACTGATAAGGATAAACTTTTTATTCGATAAGAAAAGATGCACACAAACTGCGATGGAAACACTTTTACCGAACAAATTCCAGTATGCGCATTAAAAAAGTCATGTGATTTTGTTATAACATGATATTTATCATGTGATGCTAAAAATGTGTGTGAATGGAAAAACCAGCAGGCTGAGCACACTGTAAAACATCTGAAATGTTGTTTTGATTATTGTAAAATGCCTTAACCGTTTGAGTATTAGTGTTATATTATTAATGACCTCCAGTATCAAGAGCGTCTGTGCTCCGCATCTCACGCCTTTAAACGCCACTGCGCGTTCATTGCGTGTCGGCATTGTCGCAAGTCAATTATCAAATGAAGAAAAGACTGACGCAGCTTCTCCTACCACAGCAAATTCCGTTATTACTGTTGATATCTGGAGCTAGTTAATCAGGAAGTGACGATTTTGTTCGCTTTGACTCGTTTGATGGAAACTAGCTTTATTTACACGTCTTTTATGCGATAATCCATTTTTGCATATAAAATCAATTTGCATTTTTGGATGGAAACATAGCTACTAAAACACAGATCCTCCCCTACCGTCCAAAGCCACCCCTCCTGAAACCTGAGCGCACACACCTTAAAGATGACAGCAGCAGACAACCCACTAGTTCATGTCATTCACCAGTTAGAATGGTAGTTAGTGGTTGGCTGGTGGCGTACAGGAAATACACTTATAACTAGTCCATACTTACATGCTATTTTAGAGTGAATATTCAGAGTAGCATGGTAAACAATACAGGGAGCACATGACAGGTTGTCACTGTTCAAAAATAAACCAATGTGAATATAAAGCCAACTTGAGCTCAGTAAAGCAGGCTAGGCGGAATAGCGCTATTTACTTGTGTTTTGTTGTTAAACTGAATAAAAATCTACATTATTGATGCTGTAAAAGGTCCCTTATGAAACTTAAAATAGTCACATTGGTCTTTTGCCAGAAGATTTCAGTGGCTGAACAACATTTCTTTGCATATAACCCATTCGTAAACCCATTTGTTAACAGACAGTTTGGGCTCCTTATCATAATTATGGGAATTGTCGGCCTGACAATATTAAATTGGATGAACATTTTTTTGTTTTACCCAGAATATAAAAATGCATATAAAAACATTTAGATCACATACTTACTATTGGAATGTGAAGAGACTTTCAACCAGCACAACAAAAAAATGTTTCTGAAGACAATCACCTACTGCACCTTTAACTGTTGACTTGTTCTGAACAAATCATTTGAATCAATGAATTGTTAACTAAAAGGTGCATTCGACATGAAGCACAGCTGCAGCCGGTGATTAACGAGATTAGCCGAGCACAGGCGGTGGCGGAGTTGAAAACAGAGCCGTCAAGCCGGACACTTCGGGCTCAAAGTTGCTGCAGTCATGATGACCGATCACATGGTGTGATCATTTATTTATTGAAATAACAACAAAAGATTTACAGTACAAATAAAACAAAATACAGTCTCTACAAACTATAGTTCATTTTTAAACAATAAGAGAATTATGAATTTAATTTAAGTAACCTACATAACAATTGCATGGGAAATAAGGGGGAAAAAAGAGGGCACATTAAAAGGAAATAAATACCCACGAATAGGATTATTTTTGATAATAAAAACTATTTAAAAAAAGCACTTTAATCCAAAAATATTTAACAAAATGACCAAAATAAATGAGCTACACTTTAAGTAGACATTTCCCAGAAAGAGCAGGTACATCAATGTACATTTCTGCATAAATAGCTTGACAGGAAATAAAATATTTTAGAATCATATATTTTTATATGACATATTTTTATATAACTTAATTTGCTAAGAAATCGTCAGGATCAATGATGATAATTATTTTATTACAAGTCTGTAAGAGTTATTTGAGTTAATATTTAGGTTATTTGCTAAAATATATCATTTAAATCGTTTATGTAGCTGAATACTACAGTCTGTATAGGCAGAATAAACCTATGCAAACAATCTAGTCTTTATGAAAAAATTATATAACAAAAGATGATACTGCAGTAAAATATTTGTAGTCTTTTAATAAGCATCATGTGTACAAGATAGAGATGGTATGAAAAGTTAATTGTTTGTTTTGAAATTTTTGGAGACAGAATTTGTCCAATAATAAACACGAAACACATGTGGTTGATGTCATGCGGTGAACTTGGCCAATCGTGTTATATTGGTGTCGTCATCTTAGCTCCAGCAGGCCCTCTTCAGATGCTGCGCGGGCTGAGTCAGTCGTCTGATCTCGGAGCGCTGTCGCAGTACTTTGATGCCACATGTGACAGTCTCATGACGTCAGCGCAACATCAATCCGGCCAAAATTTCTAACCGGCATGCACCGCTTTAAGACAGATTTCGATCGATCTGCGCAGCGCTGCATGAAGTCAAACGCACCAAAAGACTCACTCTGAACAAATCATTCAAATCAGTGAGTTGTTAACTTGAGAACACATGCAATCCTATCTGTTTAGATTGCAAACTAATTGCTCAGCTTGATTAGTAAATTTCACTCATTGACCAGATTTAGCTCATTCATGAATCTACCATGTGTCAGAATGGGTGACAATTTCTGCAGTTAAAACTGAACTTTTACTCTGTTACAACATCGTGAAATGTAGCTAAGTAAAAGTTTCCTGAAATAAACATACTTCAATAAAGTACAAATATACCCAAGCACAGTAATGAAGCAAAATACTTGGTTACTGTCGAACAGATCATTGAACTTAACCTTGTGTCTCTCAGTGTTGCAGGAAGCCATCAGCACACGTAACCCAGAGCTGGTACGGCTGGCGCTGCGCTACCGTGACCACCAGCGCACCACTAAACGGCTGGCAGGGATCCCGCATCTGCTGGAGAGACTCCGACAGGTCAGCCCCAGATGTGCCTTAATAAACCCTGAACCTGCTAATGACAAAACAAACCAGCAGCTTAACAAACAGCATCTTAACAGCCACCTGCTGCCTGCACACCTGAGCCCTTCATTCCAGAAGATACACGCATACAGACACACAAACAAAGCTTTATGGGAAACTGCTGGCTCTGTCTATGTGGTTGTCTGTTTGTGAGACCTCTCTTTTTATGCCCTTTCCACAGCAGTTTTCTTCAACCCCAGGCACCCCTGCAGCTCTTTTTCCCTTTTGTTTGTGATGGATGTGCGAGCTCTCTGGTTCTCCCCGGTCCTCATCTCTCTAAGAGTTTTATTATTCATGTCTTTCCCTGCAGAGCGATCCGTCTCTTTCTTTCACCCTCCCACTGTACGCTCACATTCACTCTAACCTTCTGTCTGCCTCTTGTCTTTCAGGCACAGGATTTTTACGTGGAGATGAAATGGGAGTTTACCAGTTGGGGTAGGTCATATCTCTAGTAATGTTGTGTAAATGGTATGCTTAAAAAGCGCTGGCAATCCTTAAGGTCATGGTATTGAATTATGATCAGATGTGTACCGAGTCCCACTAAAATTCCTGTGCACACCACAATATGACATCCTACATTGAGGCGTCTTTTTAAAAACATTATACTGAATATGCTATACATCTACAATGGTACACTCTTTAAGGTAGGTCTGGGGTGGATTTTTACATGGATATTTGTGTTTTTTTCCCCCAATTTTTTTGTACATATATTACTTAAGGGATAAGCAACAGAATTGAAATGCACAAAGGAAAGTCAAAGAACTGCTTGACATGAAGCAGAGGTGTGAGGTGCATTTAAAATCCTTTAACACATGGCAAGCTATTGATTATCCCACTTATTCTATGGTCATTTGCAAAGACGTAGACACATTAAAACAAGTACTGCTCTATGAAGCACAATGTTTGACTGAATACAACATAAATCTCCTCACTTTGATGACAGGCAGACAGAGAGTGAGAAACAGAGAGATAGAAAGGAAGAGAGAAAAAGAGTGAAAGAGAAAGTCTTTGCAAGTTAATGGCATGGGCATATCTACAGTAATAGCTCATAGTAACATGTGATAGCTATCTCTTCGCAAATATTTTTAAGCATATTTAAGAGTTGATGGATCGACCATTGGCTACCTGGTGAAGCACAAGTGTCCTCTAGTTTACACAGGCGCCGGCAACTGTTGCTGAATTACTATTGGTTATAGGAGAACAAATTTATTTTTAGGTGTGTTCAAAAATGGAACTACCTTTAAATTTAAATCCTTTAACGCACACCTTCCAGCCAATCAGACGCAAGAGTTTCAACATAACTGTGCAAAAATATGTAATCAAGTACAAGTACATTATGTACAAGTATACATACATACAAATATATATGTGTGTGTGTGTGTGTGTGTGTGTGTGTGTGTGTGTGTGTGTGTGTGTGTGTGTGTGTGTGTGTGTGTTAAATTCACTCTCCTCAAGAGCTGCATTAGTGACTGACAAGTGTTTTGCATCTGTATTAGTATGCCTACCATTTATTCCTTAAATGCCAGTTTGAATCCAAATCAAAGTGGGCAGGAGTTTACACTCATTCTTCCAGTAATTCTTCCAGTGTTTCATCTCCGTATTGACAAAACACTGTATTCAGAGACCTAAAAACCTCTCTCCCACTAAACGTTTAGTCTTTGAATTTGTACTCCTGGGTGCAACAGAATGCAAAAACATGATGACTAAAAGTTTGCTAAAGCAACAAGGTGGTATTTAAAAAGGAGTTGACTGGGATCACTGGGAATGGCGTTGGACTGTGACATGCCTAGTGTATTATAAGTAGATCAAATTTGCTTTCCTACAGTATTTGGCAAAAGGGAAGGCCTTTTTTATTTGCTTCCTCAGGTAGCACTGATTTAAATTTGGTTTTCACCTACTGTAAGTACAGAAAATGCCCAGATGTATCAGTTATCTATTGGTCAAACATCTTCAGATGATAAAAAGTTGCAGGGTGGAGTTCACTATACATTTATTTTGGATTGAAGTAAAAAAAAGGCGATCTGTGCTAAAATAAAAAAAAACTAAATGCAAAATTTGATTTTATCAACACATACCATGTGGCAAATTTTATGAAATTCCACCTGATATTTGCATATATGCATGGCAGTATACAGTCATGCATTTTCCCACCTCTCGTGGAACCTCTGGGAGTCACACATTTTCATAGTGGCTCCCTGATGCCCACAAATTGGATACAATATCTTTGAAATCATGGAGGTATTAGAGAATATGATGGTGGGTACCTCCTGAAATTAGTTTTTACAGAATAAGATGTCTGTCTTCCACAAATAAAGATGACATCTGATGTTTGTATTAGAGCTGGTCTGAGTACCATTTTTAAAGCTTCAAAGCTTCAGTAGTAATCAACAAAATATATTCAAAGCTTCAAGAGGAGGGGCAGAATATTTTCTTCTCTGTGTCTGTCGGACTGACTTTTTTCTGACCGTTATTGCATTTTTATTATATTGAGGGTGTGTTGCTGTGGAGCCAAGGTAGTGCACTGTCACATTTTGATGCAATATGGCCACGTGACAAATTTAGAATGACAGCAGTGCACCTCACGCAAACAGGGTTTATATAATCTGAGAACGGACAACACAGGTCAGAATATTCAAATCTCAAAATTGAAAATCGAATGCTGACCAACCAAAAGAATTAATATATGTATATGTATAATAGAATTAATAATATATTGTATATGTATAACTGACGTATTTCAAATGCAAATATTCTCTCTAATACAGTTATTTTATTGGCTGTTGTTCTTCCTGACATGTGGACTCTGCCAAACTGTGTTGACACAAATTCCATTTCTTTGAAATAAAGACTTGTGGCCCCAATTGCCAGAAATTAGCATGAGTCAGAATTTTCCTCACATATATCCATTTGCAGGAATAAAAATCAATGAAACAAAGTGAAATGTAATACTCTGGATAAATGTGTGCATAACAAACGCAACGTAAATATTTGGACAAGGCCTTCCGCTTTCCACATCCTCATGTCCTGCTATTGTTGACCTCTCTGCTTCCAGTTCCTCTGGTGTCGCGCATCTGTCCAAGTGACACATATCGAGTATGGAAGAGCGGTCAGTGCCTGCGGGTGGACACAACACTCATGGGATTTGAGCAAATGACCTGGCAAAGAGGCAATCGCAGCTTCATATTCAGGGGTCAAGGTGCGTTCAATAGCCCAGATGCCTTTATTTTTCCTCTCTGCCTGTTACCTTTAAATCTGATTTGGGTTTGATCTTCACTTTTGTTCTTGATGCCACCTCTCGACTTGGTGTTCTTTCAAACAAGCCGTCATTGGCATGGAAACAACCCTAAGTCTCACTTCGCCACAGTCTCTAATTGTCTCTCTCTCTCTCTCTCTCTCTCTCTCCACCTGTCATTCAGACTCCAATGCCATGGTAATGGAAGTGGATCATGACAGACAGCTGGTGTTTTGCGAGACGCTGCCGTGCATCTCTTCCTCTCCCAGCTCGCCCTCCCCCAAATCGTGCACAAGCTCTTTGAGCCTTTTAGGGGCGCTGCAGCCTAGCGATGAACAGGTAGCGGCCCGTCTATCTGCACCCGTAGTGGCCACTCAGCTGGACACCAGAAACATCTCCTTTGAGAGGTGAGCACATAACAATTAATTAAGTGGATAATTCAAATGTTGAACAACAAGGGCGTCATAACCTTTTATTATGGCTTTACTGTAAATCCAAAATTGAGAGCAAGCACTTTTGGGGTAAACTTTATCATGTGTGATATTAGATTCACACTGTCTGCATGGTGGCCACCTGGTACAGTTAAAAAATGTTGATTTGCTGTAACCCAAGGTTGAGTCTTATATGGACAATGCGGTCACACTTTACAATAAGGTCTCATTAGTTAATGTTAGCCAATATATTTACTAACATGATCTAAGTATAAACAGTACTTGAACACCATTTGTTAATCATAGTTCAACATTTACTAATGCATTATTAACATCAAAATTCATGCTTGTTAACATTAGTTAATGCATTGTAAGTTTACATACCCTAGCGATGAACAACTGTATTTCCTTTAACTAATATTAACTAATATGAACAAATATTGTAATAAATGTATTGTTCATTGTTTGTTCATGTTAGTAAATGCATTAACTAACATTACTAATACAACCTTATTAAGAAGTGTTACAGACAATTCCAACTATTGAATTAATGGATTATAGTTAATAGTCATTTAAATTTAATTGGGAAAAAACACAATATTGACATATATTTGACTCAAACTTGGGTAACTTACAACAACCCAGCATTTTAAAGAATGTAACATGTCCGGATATCTCTGCAGGAATAAAACAGGCATTCTTGGCTGGAGAAGTGAGAAAACAGAGGTGGTGAATGGCTATGAATCAAAGGTAAGACTTTTGTTGCAATAAAACATATACATAGTAGGGTCCAATAGTTTGAGAGTGATGAAAATTTGGTCTCACATTTTCAGCTGATAACATCAAACTTCAGCTGCCTGATTGAACTATATTAGCACTTTTATATACAGTTGGACATATATAGTTGAAGAATAACATTTTAGCCCTCCTGAAATTATTTTTTAAATATTTCCCAAGTGCTGGTTAAGGAAGAGATTTTTGGTAAAAATAATTTTCAAACAGAAATTTAATAAACAATTTAACTAATTTATTTTGTCATTGCTATGGTGACAGTCTATTTTTCAAGATATTGATATTCAGCTTAAGGTGCAATTAAAAGGTTTAGGTTAATTAGGCAAGTCATTGGACAACAGTGGCATGTTCTGTAGCCGATCGAAAAAAAGTAAGAAACAAACCTTAAAATATTGACTTTGCAGATTTTACATATTTATGATTTATTTTATTCCAGCCAAACTTTGAAAAATCAAATTACTTGGGAAATGTTTAAAAAGGAATTAATATTTCGAAGGGGGGCTAATAATTTAGTGTTTAGCTACAGTATGTCTTTATCCACAAATACTGTACATGGGTCAAGGATGAAAAGAGGTCATACATTTTTACCATGAATTCTCATTCAGTATAACAAAAACTTGTTTACTAAAATGTTTTCAGTTCTGAACAAAAATCTTTTTCCAGCAAGATATTTTTAATCTTTTAAAATATAATCAAATTTAGAAATATTTTTTTTATGAGTGCAGGGGTTTGCTTTTCCTACTTCTCTTTAATGATCTAAGATGATTTGGAAAATCCTGGATCTTTTAATCTTGATAACTAACCTCTGGCTAATTCGGTTTCTTCAAACAAGTTCGCAAACCAGGTTAAAATGTCTGGATGAACTGATCTGAGATCGATGCATGAATTGTAAAGGACAGATCTATTGATCCTCAAAATCATGATCAGCAATGCAACGATTAGCGTAATGACATCATCTGATTGATATTCAATTATCCATGTGAGCAAAATTAGATAAAATTCATAATAAACAGTTTGTTAAATATGATACACAAAAACTTTACACATTTGTTGTGAGCTGCGGGCTTTACACTTTTATGTGTCAAAAATATTTAGCAATTTATTTAGTTTTACATTTAGAGCGGATTTTCTTTATTATAGTAGCTTCTGCCTATTTAAGTTTCTTAATTGGCGTAAGAAACAACTGACTGTATATATTAATTTAGCATCAAAAAAGCATTTTGATATCAGTAAAGGTGTCTGCAACTTTTGCAAAGCATCAAATCACCTTCAAATTATCTGTCAAAACATGTGCATGACTGCATAAATGATAATTCCTTTAAATAAAAAACTGTTGAATATTGTGCATGTCTATTGTCATACACAAACTGTACTAAAGCGGATACCTTAAAATAGTAAGCGTTTGTATCTAAAAAGTCTTACTTTTGTTTCGAAGTGCAGATAGAAGTTTTATTTATATATTTTTTTAACTTATATATACAACTATATTAATCATATAAAAAATTTTTTTACTATTAATATTTTCCCAAGTGTATATAACGACTACTGTAAGAAAATATCAGCATTCTGTACATACTTTCCGTATTAACTTTGCTTGAATGACCCAGTCTTATCCTGTTTATATGAAATAAGCCTGCTCCTGAGCAGGTTTGAGCTACCAGAACTGTTGCTATGACAACAACTTTGAGATGAGTTTTGAAAAATGAAACGGTCCTGGATCATATTAAATCGTCAATAACCAAATCCAGCTAATTAAGTAATCCACGTACAAAGAACGGACCCCAAGTTTATAATAAGTGTTTTATTTTGGCATAAATGTTACACAGAATGACAATGGAAATTTATTTCACCCATATTTTGACATTTTGTTTTTGCAAAAGTAATTTTTTTATGTAATTAGATGCAGACACCAAAATCTCGCCTTTGACACAAATACAGTCATATATATGTTTGGTTAAGCTATTAAAAACATCAGGATCATCATTTTCTGTAAAACTGCTTAGAAACTGTTTATGAAAACACTTAAATTTGCTTTGTCTTGCATATGTATGAACAAGCATGGAACAATTTAATTAAAAATAAATTAATTTATAAGCAAGATGTATTGATGCATGACGACAGAAATTAAACACCTCAGCTAATAAACCTTCTCCAAGTTGAATATCTTTATGTATCTTGACAGTTATCCATGGCTATAATTGGAAGCCTGTTAAATTGTGCGCTAATTAGCTGGCAAATTGACAAATCCAGCTACGGCTGAAGGCTTGGCTCATGAATATTAATTAAGGTACTTGACTGGACACTTCTGGAAGGTTACCAAGCAACATCTCTGTGACCCAATTAATATTCATACACTTATGCCTTGATTTGCTTAGTGTTACACAGTAGCAAACTTACACACACTTTCATCTGTTGACCTGATTAGAAAAGAACCGGTTGCTGTGAAGCAGCATGCAGAGGCAACACGACAAAACCAGACTGCTTCAAATTATATAAAGCATGTGAACTAAGCTTAATATGTTCTTGTTTGTCTTTGCTTCAGGTTTACTGTGCCTCTAATGTTGAACTGATCACACGAACGCGTACCGACCATCTTACAGACCAGCACAAAACAAAACCCAAAGGTACAACATTGTGGAAGGATAAAAGTAGGGCTGTAGCCCTTAAATTGAGATATGGAATATATTGTGTTTGAATAGCACAGTATTTTAATATAAAAGTTCAGTTAAACTTGAAGAGGCAGCACGGTGGCTCAGTGGTTAGTACTGTCGCCTCACAGCAAGAAGGTCGCTGGTTCAAGTCCCGGCTATGCCAGTTGGCATTTCTCTGTGGAGTTTGTATGTTCTCTCCGTGATGGTGTAAGTTTCCTCCGGGTGCTCCAGTTTTCCCCACAGTTCAAATACATGTGGTATAGATGAATTGGGTGAATTGAACCATAGTGTATGTGAATGCGAGAGTGTACGGGTGTTACCCAGTACTCGGTTGCAGCTGGAAAGGCTTCCGCAGTGTAAGACATATGCTGGAATAGTTGGCGGTTTATTCTGCTGTGGCGACCCCTGATATATAAAGGACTAAGCCGAACGAAAATGAATGAATGAACTTGAAGAAATTGTAGTAGAACATGCAGTACTTCTCAAAGTAATAAATAATAAAATAGCAATAATAATAATATAGCAATTAAAATGTTTAGCAATAATCATAATTTTTTAAAGTTTTTTTTAACACAATTTGATAAACCAATAAAATGTAACTAATGCAAGAATTCCCAAAATGCATCTTAATAGTTTTAAAAAAATGTATGTGAAGCTGATTGTAAAATGTTAAATCGTATATGTTATATGATTTAAAACAAATACGTGTTTTGGTAGAATGACTTTTATAATAACTTTACCTGATACAGTTATTAGTAATTAAAGTTATTATAACTAATAAAGTTTTAGTAACTGATAACCTAACCTCTTCTGATTTTGATTGTAATGCAATAATGTGCACCTTCTGTTAAGCGATATACAAATACACTTGAATTGAATTTGACTAAAACCAGAGTCCAGTAAGGTTAAAAACAGAAAAATAGTGTGTAACAGAGGCCAGCTAAGGTCCATGATCTTTAGCCTACTTGTTAGAGCAACCGACTTCCATACAAAGAATTTTTGATCCCGGTTTGATCCCAGCTCAGAGCAGGTGGGGTGTAGTAGGACCGGTGGGTTACAATTGGGGACTCGTCCGGTATGGCAATGAGGTTTAGGGGGCTGAGTGTAACAGAGGCCAGCTAGCGAAGTGCTGTGCAAGTAATGCAGAGTTCAGACTGCATGATTTTAACCCCGATTTTGACTCTGCAGGTTTTGAGAAATCGCAGACAAATGCCTGAAATCTCAGGCAAATTGGTGCTCGTGCACGCGAGAGACAATCGCACAGTGTGAACTACCAAAGTGCCCATTTTCAGTTTATTTGGACCCAAGAAATGGAGGAAAAACTAGCAGAAATTTGGCAGGAGCACCCCTGTCTGTTTGACGTGTCATCTGAGCAAAACCACAACTCGAGTCGAAAAAAAAAAAGTTTAGCAGAAATTACTAATTTCCTTTAAACCCAGGTGAGCAAATATGTACATTTTCTACCCCATTAAAGGCTTCTTCTCATTATGTAGTTAATATTAAAAGATATACTATGTGCTTTTGGTTGTGAGACGTAGTTTGGACAAAGTTGTTGGCGATTCTTCCTATTTTAAAGTCATACAGTGTGAAACCTCCTGTCGTCGATCCATCTTGCAGTGTAAACAAAGCAGCGACAAAACGCTAGCCCAGATAGTTATGCAGTGTGAAAACATCTGTGACACGACTACTTTGAAAATCATGCAGTCTAAACTCGGCATAAGCCTCACTCCTCTGACCTCAAAAAGTGCTCTTGTGACAGATGCTAGGGGTTCATGGTCTTTAGCTTCCTTGTTAGAGCAACTGACTTCCATACAAAGAATCGCCAGTTTGATCCCAACTCAGACCAGGTTGGGTGCAGTAGAACCGGTGGGTTACAATTGGGGGCTCATCTGGGATGGGAGTGAGGTTTAGGCAAGTGAGTGTAACAGGCCAGCTCTCCTCTGAGCCTCACTCCTCTGACCTCAAAAGGTGCTCTGGCAACAGACGCTAGGGGCTATGGTCTTTAGCCTCCCATACAAAGAATTGCTGGTTCGATCCCAGCTCAGACCGGGTTGGGTGCAGTAGGACCGGTGGGTTATACTTGATAAAAATAAAGCAGATTTTACAAAGCCCTAATGTTTTTAAGCAACAAATTATCATACTTGAAGGATTTCTGAAGAAACGCATCACTGAAAATTGGAGTATGATACTGAAAATTCTGCTTTGTCATTACATAAATAACTTTACATACATTTATTTATTTATTCATTCATTTTCTTTTCGGCTTAGTCCCTTTATTAATCTGGGATCGCCACAGCGGAACGAACCAACAACATATCCAGCATATGTTTTACGCAGCGAATACCCTTCCAGCTGCAACCCATCACTGGAAAACATGCATACACACTCAGTAACACAAATACACTACGGACAATTTTATCTTACCCAATTCACCTGTAGCGCATGTCTTTGGACTTGTGGGGGAAACTGGAGCACCCGGAGGAAACCTATGCGAACATGGGGAGAACATGCAAACTCCACACAGAAATGCCAACTGACCCAGCCGAGGCTCGAACCAGCAACCTTCTTGCTGTGGGGCGATCGTGCTACCCACTGCGCCACTGTGCTGCCCCATATACATTTAAAACAGTGATTTTGAATTGCAATAATATTTCACAGTGCTGCTGATTTTAGTTAATGCAGCATTGGTAAAGCATAAAAAAAGAACAAAAATCCAGATTAAAAAGTATTTACGAAGCACAAATGCTGTTCTTTGATTTTCCTCAGCATAGCACAGTGGCAGTGTGCATTGTTGGGCATGCCCTAGTGAATATGATGATTCATTATCTCGACACCCACTCAAATTATTCCCAAACAAACAGCGTCTTTGTCTGATCTATCATTACTGGGATGTAACACAGATACTTGGGATTCTGCATGTTTTCTGTAATCTGACCTGCTGTGTGTTGTGTTTTTGTCTCAGGTGGCAAGACACCTCTGCAATCCTTCCTGGGTATCGCTGAACAGCACATGGGGCCGAACAATGGCGTGAGTTTAACAAAGGGAGCCCGCCAAGATTTTCATTGATTTATTATCAAGACATCTAAAGTGCCTTTTTGGTTTTATGTCACTTCTGTAGCCTCTAAGTGATGTGTGTGTGTGTGTGTTTTACAGCACACTATGGTGACTCAGATATCATGCCCCACAACAAACCCTCTGGCGGTGACGGCTGATGAGTACTTTAATCCCACCATGAGTCAGAGAGACATCGGCCAGCCCTGTTACCTCACCACCAAAACACAAAGGTAGCGCTTCAGTCCAACACAGCTTTCATTCTAATGTTCAAACACATTGTAAATGACTCAGAATGGTTGCTATGGTGTTCTGAGTGGCTTATTTCTAGTTTTGGGCAAAGCGAGGCTTCATGAAACACTGAAACGGACGAAGCAAATGTGTCCAAGATTCGAAACGTTTCTAAACCGTCTCTACAGTAACACCTTGTGGTTATTATTTATGTATTGCTCTGGAACAGCTTCAGCGAAGAAACAGTTAAGCAAATGGAGGAATTTTATCCTGCGTTGTAGAGTTTACTTTTCAAGTGATTTAGTGAAGCGGTAAGAGTTTCAGACTAGCATGCAGAGATAATGAGTTTGATTCCAGGATGATGCAGCTATAGATGTTTGTTTTTAAATACTGTAACTGTTTTGTTTAAACATTGGTCTGACATCTAAATGAACACTATGTGAATAAATTTGTCTTGTTTTGGTTATAAAAATATAACATTATTAAAATAAAAAAATAAAAAAATATCGGGATTCAAACTCGGGTAATTTGTAGCACAGTCTGTGCCGACACAGTCCATGAGGCTACATGAGATACAAGTTTTTTTTCGACCCTGTCAGTCAAACCCAGATTCGGCAGGTCTCAAAACACTTCTAAAATGGCCGATGCTTTAAATCAATTTAGTCAGGTGACCTGGTGTTTCGAAACACTTTAGTCATGTGACCTGGGTGTTTTAAATCACCTTAGTCACGTGACCTGGGTGGTTTGGATCATGCTTCGGTGCAGTGTTTCGAAACACTTGCACTTCAGAATCTCGACACTGTGTTGAAACGTCAGTTTCAGGTCAGCCATCCCTTTCAATTTAATTCATCTTTATTTGTATAGCGTTTTTACAATGTGAATTATGTCAAAGCAGCTTCACATAGAAGATTATAGTGAATTGAAAGTGACAGTTCAGTTTTCAGTTTAAGTTCAGTTCAGTTACTTATTTCTTTCTCTTTTAAAAAAAATTGTATTTACTGCTGGTTGTCTATTACTTTTAATGTTCGCATTCTTTGACATCCAATCAGAATCCATCCTGGATTTCATGTTTTTAATTGGTCATCAACTGGGGGAAAAATATTTAGAAAATTATTCCAATGATAATGTTCCTCTGTCATTATCGTTAATAATTTTAAAAACACCTTTATTGTTAAAGGGATAGTTCACCTACAAATGAAAATGTCTATTTTATATTATTCACTTACTCTTCAGCTGTTCCAAACCAGTTTAAGTTTAAAATAAGGTATTATGAAGAAATTTGGAAACCTGTAACAATTGACTTCCATGGAGTTTGCTTTTCCTACTATAGATGTTAATGGTTACAGTTTCCAACATTATTTAAAATACCTTATTTTGTGCACAGATTAACCCCCCAACCCCCCCCCCCCTGCTTTCCCTGCCCCGCTTGAAGTCAAGTTAATTTTATTTTCTATATAGCACAAGATTCTTTTAATAAACAAGCTAAATACACATATGTAATATGTTATTTATACAATAACATGTCATTTCTGTCTCTACATGGTCACGCGTTTACAAATTTCATCTCTCTGATTTGCGCACGGTGGAGTTCCACACAGAAATTCTCTGCTGTATAGGAATGAGAGTGTGTGCCACATCTAAAGGACTGATAGTTTCTTAGAAGTTAATCGATTTAATTTCACAATTGTCATTTAATTCTTGTAAAGAACTAATTTAAAATGATTTTTTGTACTTTTTGTAGCACTGCTGCTCCGGGTCCCATAGTATAAGGTGCCAGACAGGACAAAAGTCAAGCGAACACAGAGAAACCGAATGCGCGTGAGGTAGACAGAGTGTGTGCACAATAGAGAGCGAATGGGCACGAGGTAGACCGAGTGCAGGCGAGAGATAGTAAGTAATAATAGTGGCAAAAAAGATCTAAAAACAAGTGTTAATTTTTAACTTGTAGGGTTTTACAGTTCAGATATTTGTTCAGTTAATTACTGCTGTCATCAAAAGAAACAAATTAACATCATGACTCCTTGTGTTTATGTTGTTGTCAGTCTGAACAGCTGTGCCACGCCACACCCCCAATCCCCCCTACCCCGCCCCCCCAAAATTGTAAACATAAAGGAAACACTGAAACTAGTTTGAAACTATTGAAGGGTGAGTAAATGATAATAGAATTAAAATTTTTGTGTGCATTATCATTTTAAAATAAAATTTAGGGATGCACCAATTTGGAAATTTATCAATATCCAATATTGATAACTGATCATTTAGAAGCGACCAACAATTATATGAATGTTTCTGAGCCTTATTACAAAAACACTAAAAACATTGGACAGCTAATTTATTTAATATTTATTATAGATTTATTATAGATCTTCTTTTCCAAAAATAATTTCTAAATTACATTGCTGAAGTCTTATTTTTTTTAACAGTGAAAAACTCCCTGTTTTTGAGAAACTGAAAACTGAAAAACAAAAGCTAGTTAGAGAAGAGGAAACACTATGATTGAACATCACTGACTGATGTGTCAAGCAAATCTCTCAAGACTGTATGAGGTCACATGGGTGTCTCGTATGTTTTGTTATTCCAGGTTCAAAGCCAAGCTGTGGTTGTGTGAATCGCACCCTCTGTCTCTGGCGGAGCAGGTGGCTCCTATCATTGACCTCATGGCCATCTCCAACACCCTGTTCGCTAAGCTTAGAGACTTTATCACCTTACGCCTGCCTCCGGGCTTCCCTGTCAAGATAGGTAAGTTTTGGGAAAGGTGGCTCCACAGTATTATTACTAGGTAGTATTATACACAGGATGCACAATGTTATCAGAACATTCAATTAATCAGCCGATAATTGCTTGAAATGTAATCATCTGCATCAGCCAGACATGGAAAATTATGCTGATATGCCTTGCTGATAAGATGATGTGTTAATTATGGGAATGCAATAACTCGCTGGTCTGCCAGGAGTGCTAGCTGTAAGATCAGAAAAGCCGTCTAAAGTCAATTCTTGAAGTGAATATTTGCCTTAATGTTGATTTAACTGTCAGAAAGGAGACTCGTGGATTCTGTAAATATGACCATCAGTCAAACACAGCTTAATTTAGTATCTGCTCTGTTATTTTTTTGTTCTTTACAAATGTTTTACATTGGCGACACAATGGCTTAGTGGTTACAACTGTTGCCTCACAGCAAGAAAGTCGCTGGTTCGAGTTTCTGTGTGGGGTTTGCATGTTTTCCGTGTGTTTAGGTTTTATTTGAGTACAAAAACAACACGCAACATATAGCCCACAGTCAGTGCAAACCTCTCATCTGTATCTTTATTTTTCACCAGCACATGAAACCTCTTGTTAAAAAGTCATTCCATCATCCCGAGTTCATATTAGTCCAAAAGGTGATGATAATAGTTTGTTCATGTTTTAGGTTGCTGAAAGGATCATTTGCTCCTTTGTTTTTTCCCGTCTTCTCTGTTTTTTCGCACTTCACTCTCACATTTGTTTGTTTCTGAAAGAATCGCATATCAGAAGCACTTCAATAATCATGTGCACGTTATTATTATCAGCTCAAGAAGTTCGTCATTTCAAATATAGATGCACACACAAGCTCTTTGAAGAAAGTAAAACTCGCATTTTTAGACAGCCTTGTAAAACAAAAACAGGACACGGCAGACTTTGTTCTTCTTGGCTTTGTGGCTGTTCATCAAGACGACAACAACAAGGTTTGTTTAAGCTCGGGTTGACCATGGCTCGCTATTATATGTATATAATATTATGATGCAATGTCTCGGCTGAGTATTTAAAAATGTTGGTTTCTTTGTTTTGATTCTCCTGGCTTGTGTACGCTAGTAACATTTCTCTGTAAACCAATAGCGTTCAGCTGCGCGTCTAGGTCTGCCTTTGGGTACCTTTTTGTTGTGCTAGGTACCCAAAAAGTGGTACGGTACGGTTCGCTTTCAGGTATCTTTTGACAGTGAAAACGGGCCATAAGTGAATTGCGTGTTTCCTAGTACTGGGTTACGGCTGGAAAGGCATCCGCTGAGTAAAACATTAGCCGGAATAGTTGGCTGATTTGAATGTAGTGTTTTTAATTTTTGAATGTAGAGTAAAATCCAGTAATAGTATTTTTTAAGCTATTGAATAATGTGACACCAACGGGTAATTTCACCTAAAAAATTTAATTCTGTTATTTGTTTATTATTAGAACACAAATGAGGTATTTTACATGAAATCTGGGAGCTCTCTTGGCTAGCACGGGTCCTGAAATGTTCACAGTCAAGAAAGATAACCAAAAACATAGTCAAAGCATTCCATGTGACTTCAGTTGTTCAAAGCTAATCATGTGAAGCTCCAAGAATGCTTTTGTGCACCAAATAAACTGCAAATAACGTGACGCATGACACATTACCATTAGAGTTAGTATTACAATACATAAGTATCATATTTTCCATAGTAAATGCAGACTCAGACCTGATACTTTGTTGTTATTAAGTTTTCCAGCCAAACTAAAATAATTAATACTTTCTCCAAGACAGGAAAATATAATAGGAAATAAAAAAAAATCTCCTTGCCCTGTTAAATATTTATTACCTTGGGGAAAGAATGAATATTTAACAGGAGCTAATCATTTAAACTTCAGCTTCAGTATATCTAACTTTATCCACAAATACTGTACATGGGTCAACAGATTTGTATGATCAAGTCGCATGGAATGTTTTGACAATGTTTTCTGGACTTTAAACATCTCAAGTCTATTGCTGTCTATGGAGGATGAGGACGGAGCTCTCGGATTTCATCTACATTCATTCATTTTACTTCAGCTTAGTCTCTTATTTATCGGGGGTCGCCACAGCAGTATGAACCGCCAACTATTACATCATAGGTTTTATGCAGCAAATGCCCTTCCAGCCACAACCCATTATTGAGAAACCCATAAACTGTCACATTTTCACACACACACACTCATACACTACGGCCAATAGTTCATCTAATTAACCTATAGTGCATGCCTTTGGACTGTGCGGGAAACCCACGCAAACACTGAGAGAACATGCAATCACCACACAGAAATGCCAATTGGCCCAGCCGGGGCTCGAACCAGCGACCTTCTTGCTGTAAGGTGACAGTGCTGACCACTGAACCACCGTGCCGCCCATATTTAATCTTAAATGTCTTAATTTGAGTTCCAAATATGAACGAAGGTCTCATCAGATTAAAATGACATGAGAGTGAGTAATTAATAACATAATTTTTATTTTTGCGTGAGCTAAGACTTTAATATCTGACCACAGAAATTCCCATCTACCACATCCTGAATGCTCGGATCACCTTTGGGAACCTAAATGGTTGTGAAGAAGGTGGTTTGCCACGGGTGGAGACCGAAGGTGAAGGACAGAAGGAGAGTCCCGGGACAGAGACACCCTCTCCAGGCAGCGACTCTTCCAGTGTGTCGAGCTCCAGCTCCACAAGTAAGAATCAACCCGGCTTTTAAATGTGATTGTTTGAAGCCATTTAAGATGATGATTAGATTGAGAAATATGGTGTTACAAAGTAATACGGTGTCCAGGCAAAGCCCTTGCCATTTTTAATGGCTGAAGAATAATTGATTGAATAAATGTTTAATGATTGCATTTCTTATAGTGCTGCTTGTAGTACAAATGTAACTCAGATGCGCTGATCAATACATCTGACTATAAAAACCTGCTCTGACCTTCATTCATTTGTGTAATATACAGACTCATGCCGTGGAGGAGAGATTCCAGCTTGTGTGTTCGAGGCTCCTCGAGGCTACAGCATTTTAGGAGGAAACCAGAGGGAGAACATTAGAGAGGAGGAGGAGGATCTGCTACAATACGCCATCCAGCAGAGTCTGATAGAGGCCGGATCAGAATATGACCAGGTCTGAGATGCAGTCACACACACTCGCACATTGTTAACAGATGCACAAAATTGTCCACAAACTACAGAAATACCTTAGTAATAAGCCATTAAGTAATTTTCTCTATTTAACGAAATCCAAAAATGCTGCTACAATAACAAACAATTCAGTGTGAGAATATTTAAAGTTCAATGTACAGCTACTGTAGACTGTGCCAGATATTGTTGGGTACACAATCTATGGAAATACAGTCAATTCGACTTCTTTAATTCAAGAGTTATATTTTAAATTTTAAGGTCTCTATAAAATTTGTGTTTTGGCTCAATTAAATGGAAATCCCTTCGTTTCTACAGTGCTGCATCAATTTTGCGGCATATTTTGTTGGCAAAATATGTTTGCTTCTGCCTATTTTCAATTCTCACAGTATTTTCTTTTTTGCACATGTGAATTTAGAATTGCAATGACGTTTTTATGCTGCAGCAAAAAAGATCTTCCATTTATCATTCATGTGACATAACAAAAAAATGTGACTTCATGACAATGAAACCAGAAAATGTATAATTTCCCAAGCATACAGAAAAAAAGCGTAATCCCTGCAGCACTCTATAGCCACGGTTTACATTATAACTGTACCTTTTCTCATGGTCAGGGGTGTCCAAACAATTGTCCTGCAGAGTTTGAGCCCAACAGTTTCCTCAACACATGTCTCGAAGTGTGTAGTGTGCCTACTAAAGCCTTGATTAGTTGGTTCAGGTGTGTTTAAGTTGAGTAAGAGCCTAAAGGCTGATTTATACCTCTGTGTCAAGTGCATGCGTGTGCTCTGGCGCAACCTTCGCACGGTCACCCAGCACTAGCCATGGCTAATGATGACACTGATGCGCCCAAGCTCTGTGATTGGTCGACTTGGTAGCGCTGACGAGTGTGGGCAGGACAGACAGCTACAAGCCCGATGGAGCCAGTAATCTATCTATTTTACTAGCTTTAAAATTGATTTAAAAACTTTACCAATTTTTCTACACAAATGCAAATTTAATTCATTTATTCATTCATTTTCTTTTCGGCTTAGTCCCTTTATTATCCTGTGGTCGCCACAGCGAAATGAACCACCAACTTATCCAGCATATTTTTTACGCAGCGGATGCCCTTCCAGCTGCAACCCATCACTGGGAAACACCCATACATCTCATTCACACACATATGCTACGAACAATTTAGCTTACCCAATTTACCTATAGCACAGGTCTTTAGACTTGTGGGGGAAACCAGAGCACCCGGAGGAAACCCACGCGAACACGGGGAGAACATGCAAACTCCATACAGAAATGCCAACTGACCCAGCTGAGGCTCGAACCAGCAATCTTTTTGCTGTGAGGCGAGAGTGCTACCCACTGCACCACCGTGTTGCCCCAAATACAAATTTTTGACTATTTTTTGTAAAGATTTGAAATATTACTTGGATATAATCTCTACCTCCAGCAATATTACAGCTTTAAAATCGATAACACTATGAATTTCATAGTATTGTGCCGTTTGTATAATATCCATCTGACTGTATTCTATGTGACCTTTTATACATCACTCTTATCAAGCTTTGAGATCGCTTTAAAATGTTGTAATGTAGTTTATATTATGGCTTTGTTTTTGTTTCTTTATTTGTTTTGCTTGTTTTGTTGATATAGGATTTATAACTTCTATAAAAAATAATAACAATAAAAAAGCCAGATGGAGCGAGTGTTTATAAGTGTCGAGTCCCTTGAAGGAGCTCCGAATTTTTTGTGTTTACCTCATGATTAAAGTTGTTGCATGTCCACCAGTTCCCACTTCTGAATGAGCGTGTTTTAGCTACTTGTATAGTAAGGTAGCGTTTAGGAAAAACAAAACACCCACGAAGAAACTCGATACAGAGGAACATAACATAACCTACTGCCAGCTAGCATTTCAGAAGAGTTACTGCAGAGCAACACAAACAGCACACAGAAGTATAAATGCACGACAAGGCATGCACCGTGGGTCACACCAATCATTCGGCGCAGAAGTATAAACCAGCCTTAAATATGCAGGACAGTGGCACTCCAGGCGTAGTACTGGACAACCCTGGCCTAATGTGTCCATCTCAGATAAAACAGACTCCATAAAGTCTTTCAAACATACCTGATATCCCTCTGTTTCCCTTACAGGTGACGATCTGGGAGGCTTTGACCAACAGTAAGCCAGGAACACACCATCTGTCCTGTGACCCCAGTCGGCACGAAAGGTCTGCAGTCAGTATTCCTCTTCTACCATCTCCTGTAGTCATATCTCATCCACAATAGACAGGGACAGCACCACACTCTTATCACATTTACTGGAGATATTGGCTCAGGCGTGACTGTCAATATAGCCTGGGAAATTCATCTCTCTCTCTCCTCACCTCCACTTGCTCTTCAAGAAGTTTTAATGCAGGCTGAGATGCCCTGTCTGAGGCAGATGACATGAATCTGAAACAGTTACTTCACGTCATTATTCCTTAAGGTTACAGCTTAAGTACAGTATGACTCCATGTACAGTGGGGCAAAAAGTATTTAATCAGCCACCAATTGTGCAAGTTCTCCAACTTAAAAACATGAGAGGCCTGTAATTTTCACCATAGGTCTACCTCAACTATGAGAGACAAAATGAGTAAATAAAAAACAGAAAATCACATTGTAGGATTTTTTTATACATTTTTTTATGAAACTATGGTGAAAACAAGTATTTGGTCAATAACAAAATTGCATCTCAATACTTTGTTAAATACCCTTTGTTGGCAATAACAGAGGTCAAACGCTTTCTGTAAGTCTTCACAAGGTTTTCACACATTGTTGCTGGTAATTTGGCCCATTCCTCCATGTAGATCTCCTCTAGTGCAGCAATGTTTTGGGGCTATCACTGGGCAACACAGACTTTCAACTTCCTCCAAAGATTTTGACCCCATGGGGTGAGATCTTAAGTGAAGCCCCAGATCAAGGAAGATTATCAGTGGTTTTGTATGTCTTTCCCTTTTTTTGTATGTTTTCCATTTCTAGCTGCTTACCTATTGCAGATTAAATCTTCCCAGCCTGGTGCAGGTCTACAATTTTCTTTCTGGAGTCCTTTGACAGCTCTTTGGTCTTGGCCATAGTGGAGTTTGGTGTGTGGCTGTTTTAGGTTGTGGACAGGTGTCTTTTAAACTGATAACAAGTTTAAACAGATGTCATTAATACAGGTAACAAGTGGAGGACAGAGGAGCATCTTAAACCCCGTTTACATGGTCAGGTCTTGATGCCCTATTCCGATTTGTTTCCTATATCTGATTTTTTTTTTTGCCTGTCCATTTACGCATTCTTTTAATTGTGACCCATATCCGATTCATGTTTACACTTGCCATACAATTTACGACGTCGCATATGTGTAAAAGGTGGGTTCTAGCATCTGTGCCACAATAGCCACGATGGAAGAAATTGTCTCGCTTTTAGCTCTGCGAAATATGCGAAGATCGCCAAACTTTAAAATGATGTGGGAGGAAAAGGGCCATCGCGGCTTGCGCCTATGGTTTATATATGGTGTCCTCCACCATTCAGAGCATTTTGTGGGTACGAGAGAGATCTCAGGTCTGGTGGGAGCAAATTGTGGCGACTGACCACTTTCTACCTCCATGTTTCCCCTGTTGTTGTTTACCGCGTCTGCGTCTCCACACATGCTCTTCTTTCTATGTCATTAAATCATGGAAAAGTACCACAGTGTCGCAAGTTTAATGTCATACAAAACGGAATGCCTCAATAAATCTGATCTGCCTGTTTACATGATAGTCGCATTGTCACATATATGACTTAAATCCGATTAATTTCCACATATGAAGGAGGCCTGAAATCGATCTCTGAATATCCAAATGCATTAGTTTTTTTTGTGTTTACACGGTCATAGAACAGATCTGATCTGTCACATATGAGCAAACAAATCGAAATTGGGTCACATTTAACTGGCAGTGTAAACGAGGCTGTTACAGGTCTGTGAAAGCCAGAAATCTTGCTTGTTTGTTATTGACCAAATACTTAATTTACAGAGGAATTTACCAATTAAATCATAAAAAAAATCAGATTTTTTAAACTCATTTTGTCTCTCATAGTTGAGGTAGACCTATGATGAAAATTACAGGCCTCTAATTTTTTTAAGTGGAAGAACTTGCACAATTGGTGGCTGACTAAATACTTTTTTGCCTCACTGTAGTTAGATGGGTACATATTTTATATATGCATATATAGTTTTTAAGTGCTGTTTAACTGAGAGATTTTTTTCAACACATTTTTAAACAGAAAAGTTTTAATAACACATTTTAAATAACTCGTTTGTCCTGTAACCAATTGGAAAGAAAATTCAACTTAAGGGGACTAATAATGCTGAGCCTAAAATTGTTTGCAACAATTGTCATATTTTAGTTTTTATTCTAGCCAAAATAAAACAAATCAAACTTTCTCCAAATGAAGAAGGAATCTTGTGAAAATACTGTTAAACATCACTTAAGGATAATTTGGAAAAATAATTAAAATATCACAGGAGGGCTAATCATTTTGCCTTGTAGATTGTTTTGTTTATAGTCAAAATGGATAATGAATAGCAGAGGTCTCAGTCACTTATTCTCTACTCTATTACCCAGAACCCCACAGCACAAAGCCAGCCCCATGGAGAGCCCTCGCAGCACACCGACCAATAAACCGCCGTGCAGCTACGACGAGCAGCTTCGTCTCGCCATGGCCCTGTCTGCCCGAGAGCAGGAAGAGGCGGAGCTTCGTCAAAGGCGCGAGGAAGAGGAACTGCAGCGTATCATACAGCTGTCACTCATGGAGAAGTGACAGAGCTATCAGGAACCGAGGGGTGGGAGAGCATGCCTGGGATCTGAAACCAACGTGAATAGTGATTGGCTGCTCCCAAAAGCCCCACCCCCCTCTTCTTCCAAAGAATTGCATAAAATGGGCTGCTCTCTGGTCCAATCTCCAACGAGTCTTTCAGAATCACAGAGAAATCTTCACTCTGCAAGTTTACAACACAAACTACTAAACTCATGGCAATCCATGAACTAATCAGCACTGGTCTCCTACTGCGTGAATGTGCATTTATGACTGAGACGGTCTGCACTGCATATCTTGGCGTCATTTTTGAAAGCCATCATCCAAGAACTGCCCAGTTCTCAGTGGTGGGTTTGAGTTCTGGTGGATTTGTGTCACTTTTTTTTATTTTGCAATATGGATGTAAAGAACTTTAGTTCTGATTGTTAATACACACAAAAATACACTGCACTTGGTTTGTGGAGCCGTAATGCCTCCTAAGGTCCATGGGCACATTTCTTGATGGAAATGCTGCGTTCATACAAAAAATACAGAAAATGACAGTGAGTTATACAACCATACGTTGCTTACTAATTCTTAAAAACAAAAATCACATTTGAATTTAAACTAAAGTCCAGTTTACATGTTCAGCACAGTAATATTATCCAAGTTAGGTAGTCGATTGGCAGATGTAAAGTGACAATGCTCTCTCTTACAGTAGGATGTGCTTATGGAAAAGCACAGCACTTTTCCACAAGGTGTGGTCTAGCGTCAGACAAGTTTAGTGGTCTAGTCTTTAGACAAGTAAACCTGTGATGTCAGTAGGCAGAGCTTCCACTACACTAAATGTTGTCGTTGTCACATTATTGATAACGTCCGGCATCCTGAGCCCATTCTGAGTGAATGCCACCTACAGAATGATTCATGTTCTGGAGCCAGACTCTGTCTTCAGCCCGTTGTCTATGGCAGAGGTCCCCCCGGTCATGATTTAATACCAGGCCACAAGAATGTAAAATGCCTATATGCAATGACACTGTATTATTTATTGTGCATTTCCCCTTTAAGAGCCAGTATCCACATTTATATCAGGCTTGATTTGACGTATTTAAATTCAGCAAAAAAAACAACAACAAAAAAAGCAGGAAAACGAAAGCCAACTTTAGATTGATGATGATTGAGGATGATTCTTAGTAAAATACAGTTTAGTCTCAGTGACCCACATCCCCTCGGGTCACAAGAACATAGCAAAGACAACAAACCCATCTGTGTTATTAAAAAAGGTTGGAGACCCCTGCACTAGGACCAGGCAAACTTGTCCCTTAACTGTCCGTGCCTTTCCACAGACTTAAGGAATGAACAATGCCATAATACTGCTACACAAGTCTAAAAACAAACACTGCAGATCCCAGTGTTTGGTGCAGGCATTCAGCACTTATAGTACACTGAATATTGTTACTTTCCACTCAGAAACTCTGATCCACAGTGGAAATGCATGAAACCTATGAAAACTAGGAGCCCGGAGTGGAATTGTTAATGGAAATGAATTATCTCCAGCTCACAAATATAGCATACAGCATTGCCCAACTTTTCACATCTGACATGATTGTTAGAAAACTACATTTTTTTGTTCATGCAAGAGTACTGTTGCTGTCTCTTTTTGAATTCCACCAAGTCATAGTTTTAAATAACAGCATCACATATCTTAAGTCCTGTTTACGCCTGACATTAAGATGCATTTCCAGTGATCCAATCTCAAGTGGTCAGCTGAGACACGTTGCCATTTACACCTGCTCTTAAAATGCATTATAAACTCATGTGACCACGAGTATTGATTATAGTTAAATAAAGCCATTGTGTTGCTTACAAGAGAGGGTGGAACAAACAGATTCAAAGTCTAATTTGATTTTGTTGGCAATCTATGAGCTTTGGCACAACACTGAAAATTTGCCATTGTTTGTTTTGACACTCTCACATGCAAACAGGAGGTTGTTTTAACCCTTTTTTATATGATGGAAAAGAGAAACTAAAGAAACATTGCACTGCCATCTTGTTAAGCAGTTTTTCTCAACCACGTTCCTGGAGGACCACCATCTCATTTTCACTGTCTCCTTAACCAAACACACCTGATTCAGATCATTAGCAGAGACTGAAAGACCTGCATTTGGTGTGACGGACAAAGAAGACATCTTTAACATGCATGCTGCGTCCCAATTTGCATACTATCAGTCCTAAATAGTATTTGAAAATAGAATTAGTATGTCTCAAATCGTAGTATGTTGAAAAGAGTATGCCAAAGGTTATTTTAAGTGTAGAACCATCCATACTCTAACCGCTGATATTGCCCAAAGGTACATTACACGTTGGACGTGAATTTGATTAGAACTACAAATGTGGATGAAAAGTGTAAATAATCTACAAACATGATGGACACGCCAGACCAACCGTCAAGTAGAGAGGCTTTGATAATGCTGTATGACTGTTAATTAATATCTAGCCAACTGAAACATATTTAAATCACATTTTCTGTGTTATATTTCATCTGCAACAACAATGCTGAACTTATATAAAGACGTGTTTGGACATTAACATCTTTATCAGAATTATCCAAAGACCTGAGGAGATTTCTCTGCATGAAAGACTCGTGAATGGGAGATTAACCTGCTGCTGCATCTCCAAAAGAGGAAATTAAATATGACAGAAATGTGGATGGTGTGAATGATTGACAGGGCTCACAACTAAGCAACGTAACAATCTGTTGCTGAGGAAGTAGTATGTCCCAAAGTTTGCATACTCTTTTGTTACACAAAAGTATATATTTTTCCTTCACAAAAAGTACATCGTTTTAGGGCGTAGTATAAGTATGCGAATTGAGACAGCACCTGTCTCCTTAATCAAACACACCTTATTCAGCTCATCAGACTGAAAGACCTGTAATGGGTGTGACAGACAGTGAAGACATCTTAAACATGCAGTGTTGGTGGTCCTCCAGGAACGTGGTTGAGAAACACTTGTAAAGGATTTTTTTAACAGCCGTTCATTCAAGTGAAATTTGGAAGTCTTAGGGTGTTATCACACCTGCCTTATTTAGTTCGGTTAAATCGCACTAGAGTTCGTTTTCCCTCTTGGCGCGGTTCGTCTTGGCTGGTGTGAATGTAGCAATCGTACACGAGTGCGCATCAAGAGCGGACCAAAAAAGCAGGAGCGGTTCGTTTGTGGTGAACATGATCCAAACTAGAACAGACCCAACCGCAAAAAGTACTGCGCCTTTTTGGACTAATCCAGCTGCCGTATTCCGATGCGCTGTGCATTATGGGATGTGGAGGAAAAATATTTGTTGACAGCACTTTACCAACAATTTTAAACTGAGAGAGGTAAAAAAAAAACATTACGTGATGGATCGTTGGTAATATTTCCGGAAGATGACCATGTCACAGTTTAGCTAAATTAATTCACACCTCCTCCTAAAGTGACCTGTGATGTGCCTTGACCATTTGCAATGCATTAAAACATGGTTTTCCAGCCGCAGACAAGCTTCATTCTCGAAATGTGTAGTTTGTCTAAAGTGATGTATACAAACCATATAGTATACTATGAGCAGGGATACAATCACCGAGCGCAGTCGTCCCAGCATAGTAAAAAGCAATATTTTGTGTCTGCCGGTTTGTTTACTTGCAGGAGTTCCATTGGTATTTTCCCACATGTTAATTCTAACCAATCGAAAAGCAGATTAGGAAATACGTTCAATAACATCTGGCCAATGAGTGGTGTGGATTTTGTCACATGACTGCATTTTGGTTCTTTTCAACTGGTTCGGACCAAATCAATCAGTGTGATGTGAAAAGGACCCAAAAACAGCAGAAAAATGGTACAATGTATCATTTGTTGTCCAGACCAAATGAACCGAGCCACAGATGTGAAAGCACCCTTGGAGTGAACAGATATTAATCTGATCCTTTCACATCCTTAAATCCAAATTTGTTCAACCCTTTCCATATGGGTGGAAGAACAGGACAGTTTCAAGAGCCTGAAAGCGTGCCCAACACAGGTGATGTTAGGGGGTCTAGAAACCATAGAGTTGCCCTCATCTATCATCTACCAATTGTTGCAGTGTCTAAGTGCCCTAGCAGGACCGTCATTAGCATGATTTTTTTTTTAAGTTACTAACCAGACTGAATATTCTGGAGAAATTATTCTACTGGTGCAACTGGCAGTTAAGAAGACTGAATAGCAACCAAACAAGCCATCTTTAGATACACATAACTTATGACTTAATGATTCCTTTGAATCTGGATTAAAATCTCATCGCAATATTACTCATTTCTGTCCTAAATGCACTTTTTGGGGGGGACAACAACAAAAACAACAACACTTTTCGCATACAACACAGTGTGCGTGCTCTACTTCAAATGGTGCTAAGTGGATCTTTCATATTGACTCTTGGATCCGTTAATCAGTGTAATTGTCATGACATGCATTCATCCCTCTTTTCAATCGCTCGACAACATCGTTTCTTTTCTCGGCCTCCGTTCAGCGCTTCCTTCAGCATTACCATCAGAGCTCATTGTCTCCTGACTGGAACACCTGCGGTAGCTCATCAAAAATCTAATTGTGCTTTCATAAGGAGCGCCAGTTGTGGAATAAAACATGAAAGGAGGAATCACTCACCGAGATAATGCCCCGAGCCAAGACGAAGCGGACAGTTTTATTGAGAATCTTAAAATAGACGTTTTCTCCTTAGTCAGATTTATTTTGGGCCTGAGTGACGTGCCCTCAGGGTTTGACGTATCAGGTAAATCTGAAACACAAATTAGGAAACATGGCCATTCTCCACATCTGAAAAGATTCAAAAAGCACAAGGGACTGAGCGTCAGGTTTTTGTTTTTCAAAGGAAACAGATTTGACGGCGGCGTCTGGAGAGAGAGCTACTAATGAACTCGTGATTGTGCGACTCGTGAATGCCTGGGTTCAGTCATTAAGAAATGCTTGATATGACTCGACGTTTTAGCATAACATATTATAAAAGCATTATTTATATTTGACCTTTTTCAGTTGAATTTGGTTGGCGCTGTGGTTTGTGTGGAGTACTGCTGTTGTGTTTGTATGTGACGGGAGTAGGTATATTGTTCACATTTGTAACTTAAAGGAATTGTGAATAAATGATAAGAGATCTACATAATGAGTTCTCAAGTGTTATGAATGAACGGGTCATTAACTTTCCATGTTGTGCTGATTTTAGTTTAGTTTATTTACAATTTGACAGACAGGGTATGGCAGCACAATTCCTTGAAATGCGTCAAACACACACTCGAATCGACTAATATTTTATTATTTGACTAATAAAAATACTACACTCTAAAAATGTTGAGTAATTTATTAAACCCAATGGCAAAGTTAAAATATTTCATGCTTTGTTAGGTTATTTTTTCCTTTATAGGGTGTATGCAGAAAGACTTAATTTGTCAGAAACCTGGGTCAAACGCATCCGGTGAACTGTATGCGGTTACAAAATCGGCGCGTTTAAGGTGTTTTCATTAAAAACCAACAATCTTTACTGCCTGAATGATATATATAAAGTGGGTCTCATAATGAACAAGAAGCACTGCATTAAATTATTCTTTAAAATATTTACATTTATTATACTCCAGTGTTTCCAATGGTGTTTTGCGCTAGCCTGCTGAACCTGAGGGGTGCGTGCATGTAAACAGCTTTTCATCTCGGCTTACGCTTCAGCAACTAAATGCTGAAGTCTATTTAACCAATTGTATTTGAATTATATCACAACATTGATGCTGTAAAAGGAACTATATAAAATTGAAATAAAGAAAAAAAATCACATTAAACTGGCATGGAGAGAAACACTAGCTCTGCACATACCCTATTGGGTTATTTTAATCCAGTTGGGTTAAATATTTGGTGCTTTGTTATTTTTTAAGGCTATTTGAACCTTAATCGGGTTATTTATTTAATAACTCAACCAGTTGGGTTAAAAACCTAATTACAACAGTCAACTGATTTAACTGACACAGAACAGCTGTATTATTATGCATTAATAATGTTGTTAAGCCATAATGCAATAATATTGTTTTTTTTTTATTTAATGAAATTACCTCTCCGTGTCGTGTTTTTATATCCATTTTACCAGCATTCTAACCCACCTCAGGTTACGTGACCAGACAGTTGGCCACTGGCAGTTGGGTCACGTGACTCGCACCTGCCAGCCAGTGAAAGATTGAAAATTGCTTTCTCTACCTCCCATGTTCATTTCTACAGGAGGAAATAATACACATATTTGAGACATTCAGCCATCATTCTTGCCTTTAGGACCCATATAATGATATATATGATAAACAAAGTAAAAATAATAATTAAAAACATCAACTAAGTTATATATACAACAATTTTAGAGCATTATGATATTATTATAACTAAATATTAACGTACAATAATGTACACCAATTTTGGAAGCAGCACATTCACCCTCGAATATTGCAATTTCATTGTTATAGTTCAACTATTTCAACTGAAAATGCTATCATTTACACTTGTTTTAATCCTTTAGGAGTTTATTTTTTTGTTGAATACAAAAGAAGATATTTTGAAGAAAGATAGAAAACTAACCTTTGACTTTTATAGTCGGAAAAACTAATATATGGAAGTCAATGGTTAGGTTTTCAACTTTCTTGAAAATATCTTTTGTCCTCAACACTCATAAGGGTTTAAAACCACATAAGAGTAAAAAAAAAGAACTATCCCTTTAATGCATGGCTTCAGATAAATTACATGTGAAATTTTCCACAAGCAGATTCAAAATCACTAGCAAAAGGCTTAAAACACCTTCGTTCCCACTGTTATTTTGGGACTATCGGGGGAGTGTTTTAAGCATTGCAGTGCTGTTTCCAGTGAATCAGCAGTCTAGAGGAAGCTTTGGCTACGCGATGAGTCAACCCCGATGAATAATATTAATAAGAGTCTGTCGGCTCAGGTACTATGATGGGAGCATTGAAAGATAATAGCCATTGGCCCCTAGTGAAGTTAAAATGGACTGTTGTAGAACAGACTGCTTAGTCTTATATGCATTTCTAATAAACATTGCCAAATAGAGAGCAACAAACATAAAATGAAATAGACAGAAATACACAGAGGGATGGGAAGAGTTTTTGGTGAAAGCCTGAAAAGATTTGAAAACATTTTAAATGACATAATGCCAGATATCATTACTAGAACCCTAACTTGGTTATTCATTTCATTTCATATCATATTTTTATTTAATGCCATGTCAGTAATAAATGGTATTTTCATGGCAGAAACATTTAATTAAACAAAAACATAAATTAGATGCGATTCTTAACATTAATATATAATAAAAAATAAAATAAAATCCTGGTGACACTAAATATCACTGAGTGAGTTCATTTCATTAAAAAAAAAGTATTTTGCAGTCATTAAAAGCAGGAGTCCAATATATTGTGCTTTACAGTCCTAACTTGGTTAGAAATATAACATTTACAATGGCAATATATTAGAATAATTTCAAAATATGGATCCAGTGCACAGGAAACAATCCCAACAGCCACGACACACTAAGCATTACATCATAGTGCAGTACTGCTCTTGGCCACACTGTGGTGCTTTTCTGCACAGCAAAATGCAGCAAAGGAGAGCAGGGTAAAACTGTCCTCTCTGTCCAGGACGATGATGATAACAGTCAATATATTATTAATAATAATCATTAGGGCTGCACAATATTGGAAAAAAATCTAACATTGTGATATTTTTTATTTTGTGATATATATTGCGATATGAATACAGTTTCACCAGATGACTTAATATCTCTATTTGGAAACACATTAAAATGTTAGATTGATTGGGATGATTCTGCAGTGGGAATGCATCTCCGTAACATGGAATAAGCAATCGATACATTTTTGGGGTCCCCTGACATTTTTGTTGCAGTCTGAGCTACTTGCAGTGCATTTCTGTGAGTATTTTTATGCACGTGTTTAGTCAGGGATTGATGAATTGATGTTTACTATTTCTATCTCCATAAAATATAATAAACAATCTATGAACTTTTGGTGGTCCCCTGACACTTTTTCGTAGTGCTCTGTGCTATTTGCAGTGCATTTCTGTATTTGCATGTACTGTGAGTTTTGTCATGCATAACAATCTATAATTATAATCAAGATGCAACAAAAATAAAGTGTTTTATCGTTTCCAGAGCCTTACAGTATTCAAGTACAATAACTGAATGATAAAAATAAAAATAATTCTATAAAATGTATCGTAGTTAAGGTCACAAATGGTACATTTCTTATACCGGAATGCTTTTAAAGTCATTATACAATTACAGGCATTAAAAAAGGCATGCAAATGATGAATTATAATACAAACAATTGCACATCCTGTGATGTGTCTACTGCGAACGATCACATTGCGTTATCGATGCTGAAACGATATATTGTGCAGCTCCAATCATCATCATGGCCAATGCCTCTCGTACCATTCATCAAAACTGAACTTTCTTATACCTTAAAATCTTTAATAATCCTATTTAATTAATTGATATTTGATGTATTGTTGACTTTAAATTGAAAGAATTGGACAGAATCATTAAAATAGTGCAGTTTTATTTTATAATAATCACAGCTAAAGCACAGGATAAAAAAGTTGTCAAGTTTACCTTGGTTTCAAACAGAATCATGACTCCACATGCTGTCAGACATACAGTCAAGTCTACCGTTCAAGCCAGTGCAAAATACACAAATAAAAATGCTATCTAAAAAAACGAAACATAAAACAATTTAAAAAGTTCAACAAGAGAGTAAAGTGCATGTTTTAAGAAACAACCCCCTTGTTTGAGTTGCTACCTGAAAGTTTCTGAACAGAAAACTGACATACGCTCGCTCACACGTGACCTCATTCACACCTCCAGTAGCACACTAATTTAGCTTAGACTTCACTGAACAAAACCTAAAATGCAGTCAGAGACAGTTCTTTACGCCGACAAAACAGCGAGTGAAAGTTCAGTAATGGTCACATGGTGTTGTACAAAACAGTGACTGTCTTTTTCTTGTCCACCGCTTTGCGCAAGCGGCGAACAGGATGAGTCTTTACATGTTGCTGTTGCCGTGTGGACACGGAAACAGTGGACTGAATGGGGACGTGTTCAGGGGAGCTGGCTCCGCCCATTTGGGTCTTCTGTGGACATGAGGGTAAAAGGTGGGCGGAGCCTTCAGTCCTGCCTGCATCCATCAAATGGACTGCAGAATCAGGGGTGGAAGGGCTCTGAGGTAGAACACGCTGCTTCTTATGAGCGTCATCGTGGCTGTGGGTTAGTGGCAAGGAGTGAAAGGTGGACACAGAGGAAGAGGAGGGTTGAAGAAGCCCTGTGGAAGCTGGGTGGAAATCCCAGTCACTCAAATCATTAGTAGACAGCTCTAGCCGGTCCAGTTTAGCAAGTGAGGCAGAGCGTTTCATGAGCGAGGGAGGGGTGAGACCGGCTTGTCTGATGCGGGCCTCGATTTCCATAGCTCTCTGCCACACAGCTGGTGTTTTAGCTTCAAACCGCTGCTCTCCATCCCTATCGCCATCAGATGACTGGTTTTCCTCAACCTGTCCAGGGCTGACTCCCAGTCCTCCAGCTTCATATAAAAACGCCTGGAGCTCTCTGAGAGTCTCCTGGATTTTCTGCAAATCCTCACTGCTGCGTGCTAACCGCATTTGAGGCCTTAACGGGTCATCTACATCTGTCTCCAGCTCAGTTACTCCTTCTAGCCACAACAGGGAGGAAGAACAAGAGCTGGGCTCAAGAGTGGGGTTCAAAGTGATCTGGTCGGCCTCCAATGAAACACTCCCTTCAAGAAACACAGAGAAGGAAGGATCGGGGATTATACCAGAGTCCTCATCATCAAGCAATTTGGTGTCATCTCCTTTACCCTGTGGAGTCTTTTGGGACAGGGCAGGAGAGTCTTCTGGCTCATCAGAGTAAGACTGTGTGCAGTCCAAATATGGGGAAGGAAGAGGTGAACGAGAGAAAGGAATCTCTTGACCCTGACCTAGTATAAGCTCCAACTGTTCGGTCACTCGGCGCACGGATCCTGAGGGCCTGTCGGAGAAAGAATGAGGAGCCGGAGCCGCTTCCTCCTCCTCCTCCAGTGTTGCAGTCTGAGGTGAGGTGTGTGCCAGTGGCGAAGTGCAGGTTTGTGATGTGGATTCCAGTTCAGTAACTATATGACGCACAGACACAGTACTGTCATGAGCAGAGGGTTGGGGCACTGCATCGCTATGCTCCTCTGAGTGGGTGTGGCACTAGGGAGGGGAAGAGAGGAAACACTGATCACAAAAGGTGGAATTATACTTTAAAACCTGCATTGTTCCTTAAACCTTTCACATAAATGCTACTACATGAAAAGAATGGTTCACTCAAAATGCTTAACTTGCATCATGTAAGAACCAAAAGTCATAAAACACAAAAAGATGGTAACATGGTACACAAAAATAAGCTTTGTAAAAACTGAAAGCCTCTTTGTGTCTCTGAGGGTAAATGAAAACTGAATTTTTGGGTCAACAGTGCAAATCTGGTTCAGACCAGAAGGAGGCATGGTTGTACTGGATTCACTTGCTAACACTTCCTGTATCAGTTACTAATAAATCAATAAACGAGTCATTCCTACTTATGTTTTATTATTAATCTTTCAACAAATCAGGAATCAAAACAATCTCCCAAGTGAGTGCCAACTCTTACCTCTTCAGCTTCCTCACTGGGGTCATCCAAGGGTGGGGTGCATCTGGACTGAGGTGACTGCACTGCAGTTGTTTCAGAAAGTGAGCGAGGGTGATTGTCCTGGGACAGGCAGAGGAACTTCTCTCTGGCACTAAAAAAGTCAATGCTATCTGTGCTGAGGCGAGACACGCTGGCATCCACACAGTCGTCTGCCGCTTCTAGATCTGCAGCATTGGAGTTGTTGTTATCATCACTGGAGACAAGCTCTGGTACAGCAGGGGCTTCTGAGGGGCTGTCAGCCTCAGGCGTGCTGGAAGAAGGCAGATTCCCTTCATCTTTACTGACAGCACTTTCCAGACACAGTTCTAAACTTTGTGACACTTGATAAGAGTCATTTTGATCAGGCATGTCGGGGGACAACTCAACACAGTCTGTTTTTGGATTAGGCACTTGGTGAGACGACTGGGCGCCGAGGTCTAAAGTTGTGTCTCCTCCTCTCTCCTCAAGTAAAAGAGGAGAATTGAGGACGTGTAGAGCAGGAGGTGGGTGACTATGAGAAACAGGCTCCCTCACAGCAAGATTCAAAGTGGAGTTTCTCTGCTTGGAGCCCACTGTGGCAGCTCGTTGTCTTGGTTGAGGGAGGAGGAAGAGGTCCTCATGTGCCAACTTTGAGGGTGTCTCACCTGGTTTTTTATGGGTGTTGCATGCAACAGGCCGGGGATTGGTAAGGGATTCGAGCACAGCAATGTCCAGCATCTGCTGAATAGAAGGAGAACCATTGTTGTTGTGAGGATCTGAGCGGTCCAGTGAGCAAGGGGTCTTGCACAGTGGCTCGTGACCATCCGAGAGGTCAGTGTCTGAGTGGGAACGCCACAACTTGTTATGCCTCTGTTTGCTATAAGAAAGAGCAAGCAAAAGACACGGAGTGTCAAAGGAGCATCTTTCATCAATGTGGTAGCAACATTAAATATCAGTCAAATCACTAAGGGTGGTGACTGATCTACATAGCGCAGGGTGTGTGAATGGAAATACAAACAAGAAAGCGAGTATGACAGCAAAGGCTGCATGACAAAAGGAATGTGGAGAGACCTGCATAATACACATGCATTAGATGACAATGCCAATGAAACATAAAAGCATTGAGTCAAAAAGACACAAGCATGAACTCAATGGAAACTCCAACCTTGGTCTCTGTTGATCTTTTAGAATGAAAGTAAGGTCAATGCATGTCAGTAAGGCTATTCTCTGACTTTTTGTTTAAAAGGTGAGGCTGTGTTGGATAAAGAAAATTTTCAACAAGCACCTGACCTAAGGCTCTGTGTGTGTGGGCCATACCTGGCAAGCAGGATACCCTGGTACTCTTCCAGCTGCTTCATGAATGACGGGTTTGGTTTGGTGACAGAGCGCCGTTCCTTCACATGGTCAAAGGCTCTTTCCAGGTCCCAGCCATACTCCTTCATAGCGTAAGCAATGACGGTGGAAGCAGAACGACTTACTCCCATCTTACAGTGCACTAGACACTTCACCCCTGCTTTCCTAGATCACAAGATGTTCATGAAACACCACTAAAGCACACTTCCAAAGAAATAAGATGGGACAGATAGGGCTGTTAAAAGGTTTGAAACTTACTTGGCTTTTGAAATGAACTTGTAGGTGTCGTTCCAATACTCCAGGAGGTTTGTGGCCTCCTCGTCATACACTCGTATGTTGTGGTACTCAAATAGCCCAGGGAAGAAATTATCAATCTCTCGCGTCACATTCAGGATGAAGCGGACCCTGAGGAAGTGGGGGTGGTAAAATCAACAATGACTGCATGCAGCCAAGCGGATGTATTATTTTAAAAGAGTGGCCAGGAACAACAGTCACTTACCCGCTGTTTTGGAGCTCCTCAAGGTTAGAGGCATTCCACTCTGAACCCTAAAAAACATACACAGAAATTGAATATTACAACAGAAGCTTCTAAAACAAGGATTGTCCAAACCTACTCCTGTAAGGTCAGCATCTTGCAGTTTTGTGTTAACATACCCCTACAAACCTGCTTGAAATCATTTAATGAGCCATAAGCCAATGATCAGCTTATTAGGGTTTGTTTAAATGCAGTTATAGGTAAACTCTGCATAACACTGGGCCTCCAGGAGATGGTAGGTCATCCCTGTCTTAAAAGTCTACAAGATTGATCCTCTTCAGCAAGGATTATTGACAATGGAGTTGGAGACTAACCAGGTAAACATGGTCAAAGATCTCAGTGGGACTGTCCATCTGGCCCAGAATTACGATCATCTCATTATCAATGAACTCCTTGAACTCTCGCAGGTTGCAAACCATTTGCATTTCTAGCTCAGTCCGAATCTGAAAAGTTATAAAAAACTTATTATAGTACACATCAATTAACAATTTTCTGAAATGAACCTCAAGATGTGCTGCTCTTATTTATAACATATGGATTTTGGTGAGCTTTACTGGAGTCATCAAATCAAAAGGGTTAGCTCACGTAAAAATGAAAACGTGTCATTCCAACGTGTCATTCCAATTCCCTGAAACCTTCATTCATCTTCAGAACACAAATTAAGATATTTTAAATTAAATCTGAGAGCTACATTAACAGCAATGGTCCTCAATTCAAAGTCCAGAAAATTGCCAAAAAAACATTCACTGAATGCCTTCAGTGGTTCAAACAGAATTCTATCTTGCTATTTGAATACTTTTGTGCGCACTTTTGTGTGTAAGTTTTCTTCTCAGTGTCAGTATACGGCATGTATTCATGAGCAATGTGCACTTTATGTTGCGCTGCAGACATATACTTGGTTTCAAACAGAAGAAGTGGCGTGTAGGCATCCAGGGTATACATCAGTGCACAGTGCTTATGAACATATGCCCTATAAATGACACTAAGGAGAAGTCATTCAAATAAATAAAGTCATTATTTTTGTTTTGTGTGCAAACAAAGGTAGCTACATGTAGCTTGATAATATTGAACCACCGATTGAACCACTGAAGACAAATGGACTGTTTTAATGATATTTCTGGTACCTTTCTTGACTTTGACCAAGTTGTGACCCTTGCTGTCTATGGAGGAAGAGGGAGCTCTTAGATTTAAAATAAAATATCTTAATTTGTGCTCTGAAGATAACAAAAAGTTCTCTTGTGGTTTGAAATGAGTGATCGATAACATTATTATCTTTTTTGGGTAAACCAACGCTTTAGGGAGATTTAAGATCATGTACAACATGCACAATAGATGTCTATACCTCTTTCGAAGTGACGTTCTCCAAGTCCTTTTGCATCATGATCTCTCTCAAGCGGGTCTTAATCAGTCTCTCCGTTCGCTCTCTCTCAGTTGGCCTGTACACATAAATCCCAGAATCATAAATCATCCAGTTTGGTCTCAATGTGAGGCGTGCCTCAGATCATATGATTCTTTGTGTGTAGTATTGTTCAAGTAGAGCTTCACAAAAACCAGAAATCTCAGAACCAAGCCTATGTTTGATTAAAACAAACTATTTGAAATCAAATCCCAGCTCAGGTGAAATACGTGCAACAGGTAAATGTGCGTCATTCCTAGACCTCTCGTGTTGGGTTCATCACGGGACTAATGTCTCTTCATTAATAGCAACACAAGCACTGATTGGTTCCCAGGGGACCAAACTGTGTTCTTAATCACTACTAGTAACCTTAAAAACACTGCTGATATAAGTCAACACTCTCTGCTGGTGGTTGTTTATGTGTGGGCAACATTTAATGTGAGGGATGAAATTTAAATGTTTACAGGCCAGCATTATTAACCTTTTCAGGATGAGGGCCTGGTTACTTGGAAGCAAAAGAAGTGACTGGTACACATTAATTATATTATATTACACATCAATTTACTAGATCTAGATTCTAGATCTGAAACTCTGGACACCTTAACTCATTCAGTTAAACTAATTAGGTTAAAATCTTTCAAGGAAAAAGTTCTCTATCTCTATGGCTCAACCCTACTGTCCTCTTTCAGGGTCAATATGTCCAAAGTATCTACAAGATCGACAAATTTCACTCATCTTCTTCAGCCAGCTGTTTCATTCTATCCGCCACTCTACCTATTCCGACTGTAAATCAATCTATCTCAGCATGTAGCTTTAAAAAGCAAGAGACCACAGCTGTGCATATAAAAACACATGCATGTGGGAATGCCTCCAAAACAGGGGAAAATCCCCCCTACAATCCAGGCAATATCTTATAAGGATTACACCATCAGGCAACTGTGCATCTCATAAGTTAGGTTTGCCTCCTCGATTTGGCAATAACAGTCGATCTATTCAGGGAATGCAATTCCTACTTGTCCTGCTCTGATGCAAACTTGCCCTTTTGGCCTATACAACAGAACTCTACACTTGCATCAAACACCCACATGACACACTTTTCCATAAACAAGGATTGATTTACAACCCAAACATTGCAATTCACCCGTATTGCCTATAAAACTCAACAACATCAACTTGACCCTAGTTGTGCAAAGCATAATAACAATACCCTTGTCTTACATGCTGAAATAAAACAATAAAATGAGATCTACACGACTATTCAAAGGGTTTGTTTTCCAAAGAAATCGTTGAAGTTTCATATGTGTTGATTATCAGTGCTGAAAATAGCAATGCTGCTAAGTATTAATTTAAAAACAGACATGTTTTCATAAATCTTTGACACTATTCAATGTTTCAGTATAGTGGATCCAAGCTGAATGAAAATGTTTGTTTTTAAGAGATTAATATAATAACTGTATCGTCTTCCAAATTTTAAATAAGTGTGTACATGCGTGTTACTCACACATCAGTGAACAGCACGGGCGAGTCTGCGCGATGGGACTGCACGTCTTGCATTGCGTTCCATTCATTGATGCAGTGCTGATCGGAGGTCACACAACTCTGATAGTAACTAACCCAGGTCAGGAAGAGACTGCCGGGGTAGTAGTTATGACATCGGGCAACCTCGCAAACCTTATGCAGGGACTGCAAGGCTGACCTGCAAGTACATGATAGAGGAAATAGATTAACGTTATGTAAAGAGTGAAAGTGGAGACACTCATTTCACAGACACTCACCACATGGCCTGCACAGAGACTGGTTTGAAGACATGGACACGGTTAACGGTGGACACGCTGAAGCCACTAGTGAGAGGAAAACATAACTTTCAGTCTGAAAACATTTAGAAGTTTAAGCAGAAAGCAGAACTGGTTTGTGCACACAGGTTATGCCTCACCCGTCTCCATCCAAGTGTATAAGCGTATCGCTCCATAAGGGTAAAACCAGCCCAACTGTGCAAGTTCTACAGAAAACACATCATCACATGTTATAAACTCCACCTACTTGCTGAACAAATGCATCAAAGCATAAGTTTTATTTATTTATTTATTTAGGTTTTAATGCAATATCAGCAACATATAATTTACAATCATAAGTTTTTTTTTAACAAAATTGCATTACAAAAAGCACTGATAACAATAAAAACTAAATGAAGTCATATAAGATGTTTGAATTTAATTAAAATTATAAGTATTCTCAAATACATCCAGAAGACACCTTTTTCAAACATTTGCCTTAAAATATTTCCTAAATAAAATCATTGTCTAAAATTATTTCCAACTATACATTCTATTAAATATGTTTTATTGTCAAAATATTTTTAAACTAGTCACAAATACATTTCTCCCCCCTTTCAATAAATGAGTGTGTAAGGCCCAATCCCAATTCTACCACTTAGCCCTTCCCTTTACCCATCGTTCTGTGCATTCTCTTTAGCTTGAAGGTGTAAAGTTAAGGGGAAAGGCTAGATAGCCCTTGAAACAGAGATTTTCCAGGACCACGCTTGAAACCAAGGGGTAAGAAAATTTCCCAGAATACACCATCTACAACGGCAAAATGACTGCACACAGAGGTTAGGTGATGTATTTTTGTCATTATTACAAATTTTTATAACAAATTTCCATGTTTTAATACATTTATAATGGCGTTCATGTTTTACTGTCATGCTTTAAAAAAACATTAAAAAATTTAACAAATAAAAATAAAAAAGGCTAAATTTCACTGTCTAAAATCCACAATAATAACTCATGTATAGCAGTGCCACAACATACTTTCACATCTGTTACTCGATACCCAGTCAGAATAGTCTAGTGGCTGGAAATTAGCTATTTACAGTGTCTGATATAATGTTAATGTTGTTTTCGAGTGTTTACGTGGACAAATATGGCCACAGTGTAAATACACAGTACAGTTACGACCTTATTGACACATTATATTGTTCTGATAACATGATATCGATGATCTCTGTAATTTACTGAAGATAAATACCAAAAAATAACTCAAATGGAATAACTACAGCAGTCGCAGTCGTCAATCTCATATGAAGAGATCGCAATGACATATGATGACGTGTGCAGGTGTTGTAGTGGTGTCCCAATTCTTAGGGGTCAAATTTGAAGCCCTCCTGCTTCACACTCTGTTATAAGGGCCAAGATGTAGGGGTAAAAAAAAAAAAATTGGGATGGGCCTAAGTTTTGAGTGGCCAAGCATTTGTATTATACTGACCGGTCTGAATTACTGAAATCCATTCCCAGCACCACACTTTCTTCAGTGTCCTGTCTACCATTGGTAGAAATGATCACCATGTACCGTGTACGGACAGCATAAGCACTCTCTAACCGGACAGCCTGCGATAGAGACAGAATCAGAGCTTAATTTCAATGCCTGTGTTTTTCTGAAGCAGTATTCCCAGGCCTGTGTTTTGCTTAATTATGTGTGAATGATAGTAAATACCAGGCGAATAGTGTCCTCTGGACGCAGCAGGGTGAACATGGTCTGCAAATGCTGCTGAAGGTCACCTGTGAAGGAATCATTAACAGCCATAAAGCTTCAGATAATAATGCCATAACATTTGCATACTATGGTTAAATTACCCAGAGGTCATTTTCACTTCCTCGCATTCAAGACACATGTTCCTTGTCTGGCTGATTAGCACAAGTTTGTATATAATTGATAGAACTGTTAAACTAGTTGGAGGTATGCTTGATGAGAGCTGCATTCAGTAAACTCAAATGGTTTTGGTGTGTTCACACTTGTAGTTAGCTTTTATTATTTTGTTTGAGCTGAAAGAAAATTATACATTTGACCCTGGTTCACGCAGCATTAAGCTGACATTTTTAACAGTGAATCTAAAAGGTATAAATGGGGAAAACTTATTTAAGACTTACATATAGTAATAGAACTTTAGCATAGACAGTAAAACAGTTCTTGTCCATGTTATCAGTTTATATTTTATTATTATAACTTGAAGAGCTTTTATTGTGTTCACACAGCCCTACTATGGGGGAATAACCGCTACTGTGTTATTAATTAAAATTGTATCGAAACCGCTATTTGGACATGCATTATTTCTAAATCGCCTTACTGCTTGATTTTCCCGCAGTACGCTATTTGAACCAATCATAATGCAGCACGCCTAAACAGAGTGCAAGAACAAGAGACTGAGCTTAATGACAAATAGCCTACATGATGTGTTCAGCACAACAGGACTTGTGGACAAGAGGAAAAAGTCAACATCTGTGGTGTGGGATTATTATGAAAACAGGAAAGCTGCTGTATCGCAGAACCAGGTAATTTGTAAGTCAGTTATATTGTGTCTAAAAAAGCATGGAAAGCACAAGGCACGTAGCTTCCTTCAGCACTTTCAATGCGCTTTGCGCTCGCGCTCCTTTGTTGATTGTCGTTGCTTGGCGACAAACTAAAAAAACATTGCATTGCAAGTTTTATTTATGGCGAAAATTAAAAAGCATCGGGTGTTTGGGTGTCCTGTGTTTGTCTGAGGTAATTAGTCTACCAAAATGTGTGTATTCCATACAAAGTATGAAGCTGATCGGTCAGCTCGATATATAACTCGCTGTGCGGCTTCTCAAAAGTTTTTAATGTTTGTCTGAAAAGAGATGTTTCATCTGGGGGCGCCTGGAATACGTCTCTAGGACCTCTTCATAATGCATTCCTGTAAGCTACCAGGTCTTGTAATGAAATCGATGCCGTTCATTTGCATGCACCATAGTAAGGATGAACACAAATATTCATGAGTGACAAAACGGCCTTGAATTCAAGGGCAGACTTATGTATTGCCATATGGAACAGTTCAATTGCGAAACTGAACACAACAGAGACATATTTCATAATAGGTGTTGAGCGGTGTCTGATACCCAGAGGAAAAGCACACAACAAACTGCATTAAGAGAACTTTGTATGGTTTTATACCTGTGTGTTTGTTGCGCCGCTGTGTGATACGGGGTGCTGAAGAAGAGGAGGAGCCATTTCCCCGCGGGAGGAAGAGGGCAGCACCTTTCACAGTTAGGAAGTTCTCACTGATACTGATAACAAAAACAGACAGAGAGAAGAGACATGTTAGAGATATACTAAAAAATGAACAATTCCATGCAATGTCAACGTTGACATAAAAATATTGAAGCCCTTTCTAAGTTGTTTGCTTAGGCTTGTATTTTATATAAATGTAAAAATTACTCATTACTGATTTCAAGCAAATTTATTTGATTTACTAAAGACACAAACGTGACAATTTCACATCGTTAACATTCATAATGGAGCTTTTTACTCAAATGCAAAAATGTTAAATCAAATGAAATAAAAAAAAACAAACTATTTTGGTTAATAGAGAGCCACTTATTAAACATTTGATTAGCATTATTCATTTTGGGTTGTGCAGTTCTCATTTACATTTGGCAGACACTTTTGTCCAAAGCGACTTACAACAGAGGAGGAAATCAGCGATTCAACAAGAAGAGGTAATACACACACACACACACACACACACACACACACACACACACACACACAAAAAAAGTGTTAATTACACAAAGGAACTGTTTGTGGTGAGAGAATTTAGTGCTAGAGTTTACACACAGAATTTTGCAAAGTATGTTGTATGCAGTAAATTTGCATACTTTTCTGGTCACATCCATAACACACCTTTATTTCCCTTATTTCAAATATAAAACACTTTTAGGGCATACTCACACTAGGTACGGTTGCCTGGAACTTTGCCTTGAAGCGTGGTTGTCCCCCCTCCCCTCTCCCCTGATGGGCCTGCCCTCACACTGCATTTTGCCTTCCGAACCAGAGCACACTTACGTCATCAATGATGCAACTAATCAGTTTAACAGGAAGAGAAGCGCTCTCGCTCAGCACAGTGGGGATTGCTTTAGTTATATCGTTTTAATTGTTTGACATGCAGTGACACACAGTCAATTATTTTGCAGAATAGATCCACAACTTTTGACACTCATAAATGATCATAAACGTCCCTCAGGTATTAGGAGGCTTGCCGAAAGGTGCAGCTGACGTGCAGCGAGGAGTTTGCATCATAAACTATGACAGTTTGTGTACATTGAAAAGTAAGAATGATTAATAAATCCATATGAAAAAGTTTTTTAAAAGTGACACTGCATCCTCAGTTTCGGGCTTAAGTGCTGTACGCTTGTAGTGTGAGTGCAAAGTGCGCCTAAGCCCGAAACTGTGCCCAAAGCCCAACCAAACTGCACTCTGGCACACCTCTTCCAAACGGGCTAGAGCCGGCTAATTAACCGTGCCTGATTCAGAGCTCTCACACTTGTCAAAACGAACCGGGAAACTCGCCTGTGCACGGTTCAAAAAGCCTAGTGTGAGTGCACCCTTACAGACTGATATTTGACCCCCTAAACTCTGTGTTTAGTTGCTTTGCAAAATAGTAACAGTTATTTCAATATACTGTTAACATATACATTCTTTGTGAATTTTTGTTTTACATTTTCAAGTCACATACATAATGTTCTCAACATTTGAATTCTGAAAGTGACTCTTACAGCCATTGACACAAAAAACACCAAATTGGTACACCAGGACCACCAAGCATTTAAATCTGCTCCTCAACACTTAGTCTTGACCGTAGACCTCAAAGTGATTTAGCAAAAACCACTGGAGAGGCTTATGTTGTGTGCGTGTGAGTGACATTGTTTCCAGAAATCACTATGGAAACACTGTTGTTTATCAGCATGGTCGTGGCCTCTACCCGGCAGAGGCTCAGTTACAGCACTGAGACCTGTCTGACCCATAACAGCTGTCATTAAGTACCCCTTTATCTGCACACTTGCAGTGACCAGAGGGCTCACTCATCGACCCCTGATAACACACAACAGGCTTTGGACTTTCCACCTCTGAATCTGGAGTAACTTCTGAGAAATCTGCAGAAATGCCAGTCCTGTCTCAGGGGTTTGGGGGAGGAAGGATTGCAGAATTGAGGGAACACGAGAAGCTCGAGGGCAGTCACGCCCCGAGTAAAAACACAAAGAAAAAAAAACATCAGGCCCAGTTGAGCTCATTTCCCACATCCCAGTCACCCCTGACCCAGCTGTTTCCTCCCTCTCTAGTCTGTTTTTGTCTCTTGTCCATATAACAGTTTCTCTTTAAGAGGCCAACAGTCCAAATCAAACACTAGCTAAACGTTTTTTTGCTATCAAAACAATATCTGGAACTTAATGAAAAATTTTATTAATATTATGTTTATATAGCAGTGCTTTCTTCCACCCCATGCCAATATTTCTTATATTAAGCCACCAAAATGAAAAATATTTAGTTATATCATGTATACACAAAAAACTCCAGCTGTCAAAGTAAAAGTTTAGGATAACTGAAGAAATTGTGAATAATATATTGATATGTCCAGTAGATATGTATTGATTGATATGCCTTTTTCAAAGTAACAATAATATTTTTTATAGAATAATAAATGGGTTCAATGTAGGGCTAGGCAATTAATCGAAAAGTAATCGAAATTGACATTCAGACCCTATAATCGATCAAAATTTTCCAGGCCAATTTTTCAATTACTTTCTCTACCACACTGTTAAGGCTGATTTATACTTCTGCGTCTGAAAATGTAACTACACATCACACTTTTGCACTACATTGACAATGATTGGAAGCTGCACCAGAGATGCCTTGAGACGGCACATTTTCTATTACAAATTTTTTTTATTTAAATTAAAAAGACTTAATGCACTGTTTAAAATATTATTTACAGGATACAAAATATTTATTTTATTTAGAAGAGATTTTTTTTTTTTACTTTTAATATGAAAAACACTGAAAATAATTGTTTCCAAAAGTGCAAGATATATATTTTTATTTTATGAGAAAAAAAGGTGACTGTTGGTTTAAGGCAATGTGTGTTTTAATTTCAGTTGTCAAACATTGAAGTTTAATAAATAATCATAGATAGCAGATAGTGTGCATTTCCTTTAAATATTAAGTAATGGCCCCTTTATTCAAAAATCTCTGACTTGTAATATGTGAGCATATTTACTATACAAAATGTATCAGTGAATAATAAGGGCAAAAAAATAAAATAAACAAATAAAATAATCGGTCATTAATCGTAATAGAGTTAAAATGTTCAATTAATCAAGATTTTGATTTAAGGCCAAATCGCCCAGTCCCAGTTCTAGTGCTTTATAATTACTAAATTTATTTTAAACATTAAAAAAAGAGGCCCATAAATGTCATTTGTAACAAATAAAAAGGAACTTCTGTTAGTTTTAATCTTTTAAACAGCAGTACATGCATAAAAATGTTCAAAAAATGCTAAATGCTTTTCATGGCCTAACAGAAATTAGGAACAATTGCAAAAAATAAAATACATAAAGTAATTAAAACAAGTTAATGTTGCACCCTGTCACTAATATTCATAAAAGCTGCTTTCTGGAATACTTTTAAAGATACAGAAAACAGGAACAGAAAACTACTATAGAGCAAAGTCTTTTTTTTTTCCATGCTCTGCACTTTGCACTTTCGTGCTCCGAGCATCATCTATCAGCACACGAGGGGTTATGAGCTGCAGGCTGATACAGGGTAGTGGCTAATTTTACACAACTAAAAATAAACGGCAAAGTGAATGAATGTTGATGGACTTTTACAGTGTTGGTAACTACTGTATATCATCTCATGTATCCAAACACGACAGCTTGAGAAGCGCTTGGGACGAAACTGCAATTTCATGCAAGCCTGCAGAAAACATGCAAATTGCTTGACTGCAAAAGACCTTAATGGTGTAATAGGGATTATTGACTGTCCAACAATCTTTCATAAAAAAAAATGTATAATCGTATTTTGATTACACAAATGACCAAATACTGCAATAGATCTCAATAAGTGTATGATCTTAAAATATACATGCAAAATAAATAAAAATTAGCAAAATGACATTTATAACAGTCTCTAATTGATGTACTTCACATTAACCATCAAGACAGCATAAATTGCAGTCTTGTAGTCCAATAATTTCCAAAAGCATTTGGCACCACAGTTGCCAACACCATTTTAGTGATGTGTCAAAAATATGACCCAGGACGTTGTGCCAGACTGGTTTTTGCAGCATAAGTAGCGCAGTATCCGTGTTCAGGGAGCCTTAAGGGTGTGAGGGCCATTGGTTGCAATTTCCACCCACTGGCATTTCACCGAGGCAGACATGTAAGGGCATACGCATCTACTCCAACAGACAGCAGAAAAAAGAAGAGAATCCAGACGGGTCAGACTGAGGAAATAGACAACCTGCCTGTGCTCATCTACACAGCAAAAGAGAGAGAAATAAAACAGTGGGTGTGTCATCTTTTGGCATGAAGAGCTGGACAGTACTTGTTAGGGCACAGACACAATCATCACTATGTAAGGGCCAGTTGAGAGCAGCACAACTAGCTGAAAGACGCCTGACCCCCACCTGTCCCTGGCCATATTAGTCACTCCCCCACTAGGGAAAGGATAAATATAGGGCCAGGCTGAAGGCCTTTTGAGTTCAGGCCTGATAGAGATTCAGAGAGAGAGTAGGAGATGGCATTCTGTCACCTTCCCAGATACAAATTAGGCCTCTTGCCATTAATACAGAGACATGCGGTTATAAATAGATAAAAAGAGTGATCCGTGGAGGTTTAGAAAACCAGAATGAGGACAATCCGATCAAACGCCGAAGCAAAACTTTGAAACTACAGGCCTAGATTTTAAAAATCAGATGTGATAGCAAGGCACTATTCTGGTTCACTGTCCTGCTTTCGTATTGGTCCAATTTAGAGACCAACTCAAGCCATGCTGACTACTGAGGAGTAGAAAAGGGTCAGTCCAGAGAAATATCCTTGAATGAGGCCAAAGAAGCTTCTCTTTGCACTACATTAAAGGATAAACCCAAAAACCTCAAATAATATTTAAACACATTTGAGTGATGGCAATAGATCATTATGAAAATGGATTTAAGGCCATTTATTAAAACATGGAGTACAAAAGTAGATTTAGAAATATGGAAGGAGCTGATTGACAGCAAGAAAGCTTTTTCTGCACCCCTCAAACTAAGGTCAAATTACATATTGGCTGTTTCTCAATTCCAAGAACGACAAGAACGGACTTGCATTCTCGTGGAGACCATTCTTGACAGTTTACCTTGAAAGAACGAACTTGAGAGACTGCGAGAGCACAGAACACGTCCTCTGAGAAATAAGACGCTGCTTTCTTCCAGATGGTCACATGACCTTCACACATTTTTAATGGAAATTGATTTAAATGTTACAGCATTCATACAACGATTTATTGTTTTCCTTCTTTTTAATATATATATAACATGTACAAAAACCTTACAAATATACTTTGCTCAATACAAATAAAACAATTTTAAATATGAGAATTGGATTTAGATATGAGAAAAAGATTTATCTCTGAATAAACAGGTATAAAACTCTGCACTTCCCACCTCCTTTATTCAGCCAATGACTTCTAGGACTAGAACACATCCGGAAACTTTCATTAATCCTCCATTCTTTGGAAGATGAAATCGAATTTTGGTGGTTGATGATGACGTTGCACAAGAACCCAAGAATGCTGGAGAACGCATATTGGGAAACAGCCATTAAACCCTAATTATTTTACATGGCCTAACAACCCTGTCATTTAATTTCATTTAGAAATATATCAATAAATAACATTAAAAATCCCATTTACTTCTGCTAGATGCCAAGCCACCATTATCAACTTAAAACTAATATACAAAAATAATTAAATAAAATTTAAAATCTAATTTAAAAAAAAACCTAAACAAAAAAAAACTAAATAAAAATAGCATTAAATACCACATATAAACATTGTATTATATAAATAACACAATCAGGTTTACAATTCTGATCTGTATATATTCATATGCAAATTGCAGCCATAAACAGTGATAACTACTACTGTTCTGCCACTGATAATCATTTTACTTGATATAGGGCTTTTTAATGCTTTAAAATACATTGGCACATCTTTAGGATCGTGCTATCTGGGTTTTGATCTTTCAACACCATTTCAGGGCTCCTTAAGAGGAAGAGATTTTACTACAGAACAGAACAACTATGACTACCCTATGACAACACCAACTTGTAAGCATATTGACTTGGAAGTTGAACAACTCATATGCTTCCCTACGTCAATGTGTTTGAAAAATAGACAAGTACAGTAATTGTTTCTCACCGCAAGTTTCAACAGACCACTCCACTTCCTTCCAGTATATAACACCTGTAATTTCCCAGGTTAATCATTAAGGCTTGCTGGAAAAATAGCACAGGCCTAATCTTAGCTTTGGCAGTCTATGAGGAACAATGAAGGCTTTTTTTATGCTTAAACATCAGCATGGGGATTGCCATTAGGTGTCGTCTGTCCGATCAAACAGACTATAGCAAATTAAGTCTGAGGCTTAAGGTTCATTGTGAATCAAAATCCCCACATCTGGTTTTGTAAGATAAAACAGAACTGCAGTAATTGCGATTTCCAATTAACTGTATTATAAACACCAATAATGATTCCACTGCACAGGGAAGAAAATGGATGATGCAGTAACACTATTGACAACGTCATGTGACTGCTGCTTAGTCAGTTTAAAAACAGCCGAACATCTCTGTTCTACGCACTGAAACATAAAAGAAACCAATCGACTGGAATTTAAGCCTGACTCTAAAGATTTCACAGTCTGTTGGGGTGTACAGCAATTGGATTTGGTACACAATGTTCAATTTGAGGTTTCAGACTGTTAGGGGTCTTGGTTACAATGCAAAATCTGTGGTTGAAAAGCATGTTATCCTGTGTAAAAACAAAGAAAAACAATATGCAAAAATTTTGTGTTTGACGTAAGTTGGGATTGTTACAAGATTAACCATCAAGTTTTCATAACTAATGCTGGCATCTTGCCAAATCCAAACCATACATGCATGCATGCAATATGTAAATTTAACAAAACAGACCTTTTTGATGATACCAATGCTTATGAGATTTTGCAGAACTTGAAGCAGCTTATCGATACCAAACAATTGTCATATTTGTGAACTTCTTTATAGCCTGAACAATTTGATGCATTTTCACCTGGCCAAGTCCCTTTTGTGTTCTGCTATTTATCTAGACCTAAATGTAAAATTAAGTTTTAATTGACTTTTTAAAAAGAGCTAATAACAACTGTACCTATATAAAAAACATTAAGTTTTAATTTTATCTGGATAAAAGTATATTAACAGGGCTTCTGCAAGTTTAAAATGAAGTCTTCTTTACTGGAGACAAAAAAAATTTAAATCTAAACTTTGTATCTTAACTTTGCTTCTCCAGTAAAGTTAAGAATGTTTTAAAATTGTATCAGAAAAGAAAACAAAAACACAGAGGAAGAAAACTTTTTTTTTTTGCATTGCAACCAACATTTAAATGTAACTTTAAGGCCTTTATGATTTTAGATCTCAGACCACGGAATCCTTGCATTGAATACTGTTAAGAACAAATTGAGCTGACTTTTTCCTACTTTTGTGCAATGTAAAGCATTGAATGTTCACCCTGAAACCATCAATGCTAATGAAAAAACTTTCTTTTTTTAAGTGCATTGGAGTTCAAAGGTTTGGGTTCATTAATGGTTTGTAACTTGGGAGGGGAAAATTCTACTTTTAATCAAGTGGGATGGCTTAAATTCATTGACAGTGACAAAAGATTTATATTCCTTGATTAAAATCTTAACGGTCCCCATATCATATTTTTGAATAGTAGACATTCTACACATACAAACACACATTACTCACTACAGCACCTACTACAACCTAAACATGCAATTCCAGTGTCTCCATATGTTATCTCCATAAAAAAATCACTAGACAATTACCAACAGAATATACCCATGACTTTATATGGTGTAGTTATGTTAAAAAATATATGTGGCAGTTATAGTACGACTCATCAATTAATCTCGTCGAGACAGGTTTGTGAATCACATCTCTCTCCTGTCATCTTTCACAACACATTGTTACGTCATCAAGATTTGAGAAACTTCCTCTTCTGCTTATTTTATGTCATGATGAGAAGTATTTCGCAGTTTCGCATTTACCGTCAATAATTGCATCCGTGTGAAAGTTCCAGTCTCGACTGCCAGCTCGAGTGTATTAAAAACAAACCGCACTTAAAGTGTGTAACGTTAGTATTAAGACTTTACACAGCACAATGTACGACGACTAGATATATATTTGTGATGCAAAACAGTGTAGCTTCACTTACAGCTGGTTGATCTGGTTTTGGGAAGCGACCGCGTTGTCGGTGAAGTACGGCATGATTTTTGCCCCGCAGCAGGAGCAGAATCCCCGGGCAGCGGAGCTCTCCGTGATCGGCACACTCTCCAGCGTCATGACGGAGGAGCAGATATCCTTAGACAGGCCACTCAACAGCCATAATACTCCCCCGAATTAAAAAAGGCGACCCAAAATAAATTAATCGTGAGGTAAATGTTTCGTCCAGCCGGTTAAACAGTTTTAACATGACCTGTCCATAAGGCCTTAAAAAGAAACCAACGTGGCCTCAAATAGCGCATTGATTAATAAAACAAAAACAAATCAGTCCCAGAAAGTTTACCGTTTCTTCTAGAACCATTAAACGAATATAAAACAACACGAGAACCTACAAAAACAAAACGTACATGCTGCTTTGCTTTGGCATGAGCCGGCGAGCTTCACTCACACACACACTGTCTGTATGGAGGAACTGCGGTGCGGCGCACTAATGCTTGAACAGCGGGAAGGAGGAGCTGCTGACATGTGCTTCAGGATGGGTCCAATGTAGGGCTCCACAGACGGCCCACATTTCAGATACCCAAGCAACGACACGACACAGTGCGGGCAATCCGACCTCAGCTGCGAAATCACGAGTCTGGAGTGCACTTCAGTGCATCCTTCAGTGCAGACAGTTGTTTTCCATGGCTAGTCAAGTGGCTCCTATGAATAGCTAAGGTTTAAAAAGAACATTGGAACAGGGGAAAATAAATAAATTTAGCAAGTGTTTTTGGAGAGCAGAAAAGCTAGGAGCGTTTATGGGCAAACCTTACAAAGCATGTAGAGGACACTTAACAGCAAAAGTACAAATAACAAATGAGTTAAAAGTATATTGTTAATCTTTATTTTGTCCCACTACATTATTAAAAAGAGTAGAGGGAAAACAAACAAAAGTAACAAAATTCCTTATTAAATAATGATGTTGGCTAAAAATATTTATTAACTATATAACTATAATTAGTTTCCTGTATTTTTTAATTAATGGGTGTTTTCTGTTTATTTATGCTTTGCACTGTATTACAGGGCATCAATCGTTATCTTCTTTGACAACTTTTGTTGAAGGTGGCTTTTATTAACCTTTTTAGTAGTTTTTTGAAATGATACATTGTCTGGGTTAGTCATGTGAATTATGGTATAAGACAATAATATGGTATAGGGTAATAAGACAACTAAAAAGACAAATGGTTAAAAAGATGAAAATAAATATGTAAATAAATTACATACATTCAAATTATAACTGTACATAATAAAAAAAAATTATAACAATAACAATGTTCCATACATGTTTGTACTGTGCATTTTACAGCTTTCCAGTGTGTGGTTAAACAAATTTGTTAATTGTTGCTGAAATGTAAGACATCTGAACAATACAATAACAGAAGAGTTTGAAAGCTCAAACAACAAAAAATGTTGCATGGTCCACCTGGTTAGGAAAATGTTAAAAGAGAGTCCATATTTTATAAAAATCTAGTAATTTTCCTTCAACAGTGTATGTCATCTTCTCCAGAGCAAGATTGCTAGTCATTTCTTTAGTCCACTGGCCACAGGATGGCCTTTGAGGCTTTTTTCCAATTTAAAGCAATAACACGCTTCACTTGGAGTAAACTAAAATCTAATAGTTTGTGTTTGCTTGTGTTTAGATCCAGGTTTACAGGGTATATATGAAATAAACATAATTTGGAAACCAAATGTATATTTTCTTCAATTAATTTACCAATCATGATAAGGATCACTTTCAAAAATGTTTGGATCTCACTGCACTCCCATGATAAAGGGTACCCACATCTTCATTGGATTTTGTACAACTTTCAGGAATATTTGTGAGAGACATATATAATTAGCTATTTAATACATAATACATTCATACAAATAAAAATGTCAAAAGTCAAATTTTAAAAGAGCAGAGCTCAATGTCCTGTAGTGCAATCTGAATGTGTAATTAATATATCTGGAAAATGGTTTATTAGCAACTTTCTAGGAGCAGAAAAATGTGTTACTTTTTAAAATGACAATTTATATTTAAATAAATAATAACTATTTTTTCATTACAGAAATGCGCTTTCCCTTCCCCTGAAAACAGACAACAAACATGCCTTTTCATTTGATTTTGCCATTTAAAAAAAGACACCGGAATCTTTCAGCGTTTAAACTTGACAAGTCTGTGAGATTCACCCTTGTGCTTTTTAAAGACCCTCTTGAGAAATGTTGTAATCAAAGGCCTCGGCCAATTGAGGTATGAATGACAGATTTCTCAGAGAGGAGATAGACAACAAGGTTTCACACAGGTGAAAATACTCAGTCCAGTTTATTTAGGCCATGGCCTGTTATATAAGTCAACATACACAACTAAACAATGCCTCTGTTGTCATGCGAACTGTGAAAGACACACGAATAGCAGGCTTTGAAGCAAAAACTGTATCATAAGGACGTGGACTCAAACGGCAACGAATACTTTAGGTTTGATTTTGAAGTCACGGCATAGTTTGTTAGGCAACCACAGACATTTGCAAAAGAAGACACAAACACATAGCTGTTACGTAAATCAAGAGAATGACTTGGCCTGCCATTACTATTTTCTGGCAGGAAGGAAAAGGAACTATACTTAAAATACATCAATCACATTAAAAAACAGAATATAAACACTTAAATTGTGGTTTGCAAAGTATGTGCTTTCCTAATAAATTTGTCACAATATTTTACCTGTTATTTCAATGCATATCTTTGTCAAAGGCGATTACCTTCAACCAGACAGACCTTTGGTAAAATCTGTCTTATTTAAAAAGGCCCAACAGGACAAACATTGTAAATCTCTCATCTAAATATCTGGGTGAGTTCTTACAACAACTTAGTCATGCTGTCATCTTTTTCATAATCTTTGGAGACATATAATTAAAGCAAACTAAACACACACCACTCCAAATCCAATGCATATGTGACAATAAATGATAATGAATGAATTTCATCAAGACCATGATGGCCTGAAAGAGGAACCATAGTATTTTGCCACAATGTGGTACCAGACAGGATGCCTGGGTTTGATAGATAAACATCAGTTAATGCAAAGAACAACTTCAAATCAATAAAACTTCTATAAAATGTATATTGAGATACAATAGTTCACTAAAACCCATTAAGACTGCTTGTTTAGAAGTCACTATTCACCATGCCATTTTATGTAAACACTTATATCTAAATCAAAGACAGATATGCCACACATGTAATGCATGACGTTTAGCTTCTCCATGCTTCAACCTGATGACATCACAAAAAGGCGTAAACACACCTTTCTCCGTAAGTTATAATACATCACAGACTGCATTCCAGTGCATTTGTTTTCCTGACAGCACATAACATCTGAAGCCTGATCAAATCACCTCCAGCCTGTCAGCACTCTCGAGACCTGTTTAAGCTACTTTGTGTTTATATCAGAGTTTTCTCATTTGACTCTCTTGGCTGGTAATTTGAGATGTTGCTGTTGTCATGTTGTGTTTACAAAATTAAGAGTTCCTGTTGTGCAATGACCGCCGTCTTGCATGCAAGGTCTCGGAAAAGGTCACTAGTGCTTCCAAGATTATGGACGCTCCCTTGATTACCCCCGTTTCATGACCGCAGTGTTCTTACAAGCCAGCTGTTTCATATACTTGGAGCTGGGAATGTGTCTGATAACAATTACTTACTCAACCTCATAAAAAGTGGTCAGTCATATGGGAAATCCAGTGGGCGGTATGAGACCAACATCTTATATTGCAGGTTGAGTGATTTTATGAGTTTATTACCGTAATGGTAAATCTGTTTCGCAACACAATTGTTGTTGCTGGAAAATCAACACAGTGAACATGACTGGATTAGCATATACAACATATGAGATAGATTGATAGAACGATAGATAGAACAATAGAACGATAGAACGATAGATGGATAGAGATAGAATGATAGATAGATCGAACGATAGATCGAACGATAGATCGAACGATAGATCGAACGATAGATCGAACGATAGATCGATAGATAGATAGATAGATAGATAGATAGATAGATAGATAGATAGAT
>CAIGQZ010000379.1:12660840-12727977 GCA_903798205.1 Danio tinwini
GATAGATAGATAGATAGATAGATAGATAGATAGATAGATAGATAGATAGATCGATAGATCGATAGATCGATAGATCGATAGATAGATAGATAGATAGATAGATAGATAGATAGAAAGATAGATAGAAAGATAGATAGAAAGATAGATAGAAAGAATGATAGATAAGCAGCGAATGTACACTTCAATACTGTAAATAGTATATCAGTGTTGACACATTTATTCCTGACCTGGTAAAACAAGTTGGTGAAATGAGTGAAACTCAGACATGAATATACTTGCTTTACCAAGCCCTGTGAAAAACGGTTGGCCATCATAATTTAGAAACACACACACACACACACACACACACACACACACACACACACACACACACACACACACACACACACACACACACACACACACACACACAAACACACACACACACACACACACACACACACACACACCCACACACACACACACACACACACAAACACACACACAAACACACACACACACAAACACACACACACAAACGTGTATATATATATATAAAAAAAATTAAAAGTTGTCCAGAAGAACCTGTTTAGCCACCCTGCTGTGACTATGCACTGCACATCACCTTATTTTCTCTGAAATTGCCATTATATGCGGGATCTATTTTTCTATTCTGCTTCCTGGTGCCTGAATTTCCTGCTTTCTCTCTTAACCACCCCCTTCTCCAGCCCCAAGACTCTAATTTGAGCTGCTGGAATGAGGCCAGTGCACAAAGCAAATATATTGCAGGCGAGCTAAGACCAAATAGTCCCATAAAAAACACAATAAATGCACTGCAGGCCTGCTATGACTTAATAGTTCCATAAAAAAAACTATAAATGCAAACGCTGATGATGACGGCTCTGCTAATACATACTACAACTCAGACATACAGAACCTAAAATCTCTTTAGCTGTGACAATTTTAACTCTTATATATTTGAATGCATAATGTTAAAACTATATATTTATTCAATAACCACATCCCTCTCTGACCACATTGGGTTTTACAAGAACCAAGTCCATTTTAAAATGCCTCCAAGATACCACATTTTGTCGTTTACAAGTCATTGTGAGTCATTTTATTTTAATGTCTCAAAACATGATACCCATTTAAAGATGTAAATTTCAAACAGGTGGTAGATAAAAGTACTAGTGAGGTAAACTACTGATTCTAAGTTATTGTTAAAAATAAAATAAACACTTTATTTAAAAGAAAAAAAAATTACATTAAAAACTGAACTCAAAACTAACTGTTTAAAACATGAATTATTCTTTGATACCATTCTATAATGGCCAGATTTGATTGGATTGTTATATCACTAAAAGATTACTTTATATTTCACAATAACAAACTGTTTCTTGAATCATGCTGACAGCTTTTCAAAATATCTTTTACTCAAAGATACAGCACTGCCAAATAAGTTGTCCTCGAGATAGCAGCTCTGGAAAATGGGTGTTTTTCATTTTGTGAGAAAATGAGGAGAGAAAAATTCTATTATTTGACATTTTTGGTGAAAAAAACATTTAAAAACTAACCTCAACTAAACTCAAATATATATAATGTTTATACATATCTATCTATCTATCCATCCATCCATCCATCCATATCTACTGTATATACACACACACATACATATATACATACATATCCATATATATGTGTGTTTATATTTGTGTGTGTGTGTGTGTGCTTGTGTGTGTGTGCGTGTGTGTATCTAGCAGCATTCTGAAGTGTTTCGGGCAATATTATCTGCTCATATTCAGCGAAATGCATCAGAACTCATTGGATAGCGGTTCACAGAGCAGATGGGCAATGACCCAAAGCATACTGTAAAAGCAACCAAAGTGTTTTTGAAAGGAAAGAAGTAAAATGTTATGCAATGGCCACGTCAATCACCTGATCAGAATCTTGCTGAAGACAAAACTGAAGGGAAAATGTCCCAAGAACAAGCAGGAACTGACAGTTGCAGTAGAGGCCTGGCAGAGCATCACCAAGGATGAAATCCAGCGTTTGTTAATGTCTATGCGTCCCAGACTTCAGGCTGTAATTGACTGCCAAGGATTCGCAACCATGTTTTAAAAAGTGAAAGTTTGATTTATGATTATTATTCTGTCCAATTACTTTTGGACCCTTAACAAGTGGGAGGCACATATACAAACTGTTTTAATTCCTACACTGTTGTTTCATTTCAAAACCAGTGTGTTGGTGTATAGAGCCAAAAATGTTTTGTCGATGTCGCAATATTCATGACCCTGACTGTATATGTATTTTTGAGGATCAAAACGGCATTATTTCTGAAGGATCATGTGACACTGAAGGCTTTGGTACTGACACCAAAAATTCAGCTTTGACTCACCAGAATAAATTACACTTTAAATGATATTCCAAAAGAAAAATCACAATTTTAAATAGCATTTTTATCAAATAAATATGGCCTTGGAGAGAATAAAAGATTTCGTCCCAAACACAAAATCGTAATGACCCCCATTCTCTTGAACAATGGTGTGCATGGCTCCTTAAATCATAAACTGGGATCATGCATAGCAAGATATATTTTTAATTCAGGCCAAATGTTACATAATCCAGGGTCAGGTTGTAGCATGAGGATGCCAATGGGAAAAGGCAAATGAAAACACTCAGAGATATGGGAATATGGCAAGGAAATGACATCACGCTCATCATAAGATTACCTAACACACGGTGTAATTGAAGACATGTGTGGCACAGCTTTCGGGAGTGCCAAGTTTGGGGAGGCTTGTAAGCTTGACCTGAGGGTTCTAGTTTTTGTCTTGGATACAACACAAACAAAAGCCTGATGTCACATAGGCCCTCCCAGACCATTCCAGCTCTAATGGTGGGAAGCCAAACCATGTTGCATAAGGAAGCTTGAATAGTTATCAGTCCAAAAGGATTCTCATGATTCAAATTAGACCTGAGTCTGAACCCGCTCCAGACCCTCTAACCAAAGCCCTGCGCTGTCAGCTATGTGCTGTACACCGCCACAAGCTTGTACTCTTGCAATTTGATTCAAACCCTTTAGTTGAACTTGGAGATAATTAAATAAACAGTTAATTAACATCCCAAAGGCAGGCCAAAACAAAACCAGCTGTTTGATATAGAATAAAAAAATATAGTATAGTGGCTAATTCCACACAGCAAAAATGCTCAAAATGACAACAATTTTATTTAAAACTTGGAAGAAATGTCATCAGATCTTTAAAGAATAAATAAATTGCAATTTATCTAATACCTTACACTGTATCTGGTAAATAACAGGTTCTCTATTTTGTAATTCATGCTTTTTTTTGGTTTATGATTTATGGTTATGAATTGCATTAGGGCTCCACGATATTGGAACAACTAATATTGCAATAGTTTCTTTTTTCCTGCAATAAATATTGAATACAGCTTCACAAGATAGTTGAATGGCTCTATTTGACAGTTTTCTGGGGAGCCTAACAGTATTCAGGTACAGAAATTGAATAATCACATGAATAATAGCTTTTCTTTGCTTTATTTAATTTCTAGTCCAAAATGATCTGAAGCAAAATGATCTGCCAGTGTAGTGAGTGAAATAACCATGTTTTTGCTTTGAAATGCAGATATTTGGACTAGAACCAAGACAAAAAATGTAGTATAAACTCCATATTAATACAATAATACATTTATGTACCTCCTGGTCAGTTATAATTCAGACTCAACATTGCAAATCTTGCAATGTGACTATTGCAGATGCACACACTGCGATATTAATGCCACAGCCATATCACCCTGCAGCTCAAGACCGGTTACTCACTGAAGCTAAGCAGGGCTGATCTCAATTGTATCTGGTCAGTACCTGAATAGAAGACCACCTGGGTAAACTAGGTTGCTGTTGGAAGTGGTGTTATTGATGTCAGCAGGGGGTGCTAAGCCTGAGGTCTGTGTGTGTCCTAATGCCACAGTATAGTGAAGGGGACACTACACTGTCAGTAAGTGCCGTCTTTCGGATAAGACGTTAAACCGAGGTCTTGACACTCTGTGGTCATTAAAAACCCATAGCACTTCTCATAAAGAGTAGGGGTATAACCTTGGTGTCCTGTCCAATTTCCCTCCGTTGGCCCTTACCCATCATGGGCTCCCAATCATCCTCATCTACCGAATTGGCTGTATAACGGTCTCTCCACTCCACCTATAACTGGCGTGTTGAGCGCACTGGCGCCGTTGTCCTGTGGCTGCCGTCGCATCATCCAAGTGGATGCTGCACACTGGTGGTGGTGTGGAGAGACCCCCCTCATGATTGTAAACTGCCTTAAGGCGATTTATACTTCTGCGTCAAGCGCACGCGTATGCTACGGCGCAGCCTACGTGTGGACGCATAGCCCCTCGCCGTAACCGTCGGCGACATTGACTTGCACCTCTCCAAAAATGTAACGCCTACGCGTAGCGCAAGCTCTGTGATTGGTCGGCTTGGTAGCGCCGACGAGTGTGGGCGGAGGTGAGAGCCGCATGCCCGATGCAGCGAGTGTTTACAAGTGTGGAGTCCTGTGAAGGAGCTCCGGATGGAGACTGTTGTTTTGTGTTTACCTTATGATTAAAGTTGTTGCACGTCTGCCGGTTCCCGCCTCAAAATGAGCGAATTTGAGCCACTTGTACATTAAGGAAGTGTTCAGCAAAAACAGAACACCAGCAAAGAAACTCGACACAGAGAAACATAAACACCTACTGCCAGCTAGCGTTTCAGAAGTGTATTGCAGAAAAAACAGAAACAGCGTGCAGAAGTATAAATGCACAGCTACGAGCAAGGCATACGCCGTGGGTTACGGCGATCACTTGACGCAGAAGTATAAACCAGGCTTTAGGTGTATGGCCAAACACAATAAATGCACTATATAACTATACATTACCTACTTTCGATGCTGAAACGATATATTGTGCAGCCATAAATTCATTATGGGACATTGATCTTCGTTCAGTCGACATTTGATGTTGAAAATTCAACTGTGCAGTTTAATAAAGTGACTTTTATTGAAATTTTTGTAGTTTGAAACTGTATTATAAAATGAATAAGCTATAGTTACATAGGCAGTTTATTGTCATTTTTTTGTACTGTAATTAACAATAGTAATAATAATAACATAATCACCTCAAACTATTACAAATGTCAATAAAAGTAACTTTTTTTTTACTTTTCTCCATCAACAGTTGCTGGAGGAAAGATCAAGGTCCCATAATGAAATTCACCAGCATAAATAAATGAAGAAAGAAAACATAAATCACAAAATATGGAAAAAACTGTACAGTTAACCTAAATATCCAAAAAATCCAGAGTCTCCTTTCCACATTTTGTTTAATAGACGTTAAAGACCCTTGAAGTAAAAAAAAAACTTTTTAAATTCAATTAATCAAAAAAACATACTGTATTTAAATAAATGAACACGCAAGGGTAGGGATACGTGAAAAATCATTTTAGATTTCGTGCTGTCCTATGTAAAGTTTGTCATGTGATGTCTGCTTTAGCCTGAAACCACGATTCATACATTTTAAAGGAATCCACAACAAGAAACAGAAACAAAGTAAACAAGTCTGACGTATCATACATACGCACGTACTCTAAAACACACAAATATTGCTGACCTCAGATACATCAAACTGATAATCATGCAAATATATAACAGGCCAAACATTGCCATGTACTAGACTGCACGTAGACAAGGTAGCAACAGGTAACATTCAGCCCACCATCTTCCTGGTTTCACTTACATAACATCTTATTTAAATATTTGGTTTCTTTCTTAGTCAGAGATCTTTAAAGTGACATCAAAGCTTGATTTCTTTAGCTTTTTTTCATCACTAGGTCAATATATTTTCTTCTCAAGGTGACCATTTTTTCCTAATCAAACACCAAAACTACCAGATCGAACAATACAGTTGTCAATTCTGACGTTGAGACACGCATAAAAACTCAAGCTAAGTGTGAAAATTAAACTGCCCACTCGTTTGTCATGCACTGTTCACAATGCTCCCCCTGGTGGAGATACTGCATATTAGGAGATTTGAGGGTAACGCTTAAGTGAAAACAAAGATTTCAGTCCAGAACTGTGGCTTTAAACATCAGAGACATAAATGTGCATGGATGAACAAAATAAGGTGAGGTGCAGGTGTGCAGACGTACCTCCTGGGCTGAGAGCGCCGGTCATCTTCAGCACTGCCTGCCTCCTGTAGGACCAAACAGAGATGGAGAGATCAGATCTGGAGCACATTCAAAAAGATTACAGTCCATCAGCATAAAAATTAAACTCTTTCGGCTTACTGTAACTTTTATGCCTAACTGTATCTCTATTGTTAGGTAGATTTTTTTCCCCATAATACTTTAGCATCAGCTTGCAAGCGCAGACAAACACCAGTTACATATTTTCCTCACTGTTAAAGATGTAGGTCTATTGCTTTTATATTGCTCTATTTTTAAGTCATAGCTACATGTAAATGTTATATTTTTTTACAATTCATATTTTTATAAATGTGAAATAATGTATGAAACAGCAACATTCTCCCTTAGTACCATGCTTAAAAACTGTTAAGAATAAATATTCAGTTACATTCATTTAAATTAGAGGTAAATAAGAGAGTTTTAAGGCTGCATTTATTTGATCAAAAATAGAGTAAAAAAGAAAAACTGATGAACTGCAAATTATTTATCTCTTTTGATGCAAAGCTTCATTTTTAGCCTCGATTTCTCCAGTCTTTAGTGTCTAATGATTGTAAACCACTTTAATATGCTAATTAGCTTTTCAATCTTGGAAAAACATACATTTGTATTCTTACTTTTAAAAAAATTGTACATTCTTTTTAGCCCTCTGTTGCACCATTTTATTTTGACCATTTTTTCATTTTGATAAAATAAATGTACTAAATTGTTGCTCTGTGGACAAAATTGTTGGTATACCCTTCAATTTTGTCCAGGCCAGTTTCATTAGTTTGCCTTTTTTAATGCTTCATATGCATAATGCTTTTAATGTTTCAATTCAAAACTAATATCTGATTTTCTTTAGTTTTTCATTAAATTTTTGATTAATATCAATTTTTTACTGACCACTGTAGCTTTTCTTTCTTCAATGGAAGTGTTCCAACAATTTTGTACATGTCTGTATTTGATTGATATTTTCTATTTTAGGGGATTTTAGTAAACAAAACTGTAATTATAAAGTAGTCATAGTCAAAGTTAAAAAACTCTAAAACCACAAAAAAGCAATAAATACAAACACAAGTTTCGTTGAGGTTATTTTAGGAGAAAAAAGCTTTCTGTAAGATTTTGTTTAGGTGCAATACCAAATGTTTCCACTCGATTAAATTTAGTTTCCTATACACTTCCAATGCAGTCATTTTTTGACTGCGAACAACACAAGAGTACCTTTTTTTTCAGGGCCATTAAACCTTTTCAATCACTTAAAAATGTTTCCTTACACACAGTGGCGGACTTAACCAATAAGCTAGCCAAGCAGCCGCTTAGGGTCCCGGGGAATTAGGGGGCCCTGACCAATGCCAAGAAGCCTACATTAATCATATAACTCTTTTATTCATTTTTTATCATATGCTGTAAAATCTGTCTATAACTGTTAAGATTTTAACGTAATTACTTCTTTTCAAAACCAGGGGCCCCCATGAATAATGGAACGTTCTTTCCGTACTGCACATGTGAGAGGTGTGAGAGCTTCAATCAGACACTGCTAGCCAGTGTTGCCAACTTAGCGACATTTCAGGCGGGGTCTTTTATGTGTTACTGGAGATTTTTAGAGACTCTCATGTGTCCGTGCTGTACCATTCCCAATGCTACTCTTCGCAACGAGCTGCGGGTGATGCCTTCGGTCTCTTCCCTGCCTCAGAGCACTCAAAGGCGGCACATTGCCACACAGCAGCCTCTCACACCTGCAGCATTGACAGCAGATCTTTCCTCTGCATACCGACAGCAAATGTTTTAGCACTGTGAGCGTGATGTATTTCCATGGTACAGTCAAACCAATCTGCTACTCCTTTGTTTTAAATGGACCATTTATTCTTTTCTTGCTGTTGTTCACAATCACAGAGATTTTATTGACATCAGTCTGCCAGCGATCAGAGTAGAGGCAGGTAGAGTGTGCAAAAGTGAGAATTTTGAGAACATTTGGGGGAAAAAAGATATAAATAATACAATTCTATGTATTGTAGCGCAACGTGTATGAAGCGCTGTGAGCTTGTTAAGAGAGGGCCCGTTCACATAACATTTCCCAGTGAAATGGCGCCAATTCACAAACAGCAATTATTCAATTCATATAAAAAACGGTGAAAAGATTAGTTTGATGGTTTGTAAAATAAATTTGTTTAATTTAGTTAATTTTTTTTATTATAACCATCAAAACTTAATCATAAAATAGCTAATTAACTACATCGGGGAGCCTAAACTCGGTCCGGAGGGCCAGTGTCCTGCAAAGTTCAGTTCCAAGTTCCAACCTTAATCAGACACACCCGGGCTAGCTAATCAGGCTCTCAAAGACTTTCTAGAAACATTTGTGCTGGTGTGCTGAGACAAATTGGAGCTAAAATTTGCAGGAAAGCGGCCCCCAGGATCGAGTTTGGACACCCCTGCTGTACATAGTTTGGGAACTAGTTTATTTATTTGTAAATTTATTGCTTTTAATTTTACATATATATATATATATATATATATAACATCTGAGGTGAAGTGCTTCAAAACTAGTCCACTATGCATCAGAAAATTAAACATGCTAAACTTTCTGCGATAGTGTCATGAGGCATCGCAGACATGGTATCGGTTGTTGTGAACATATGCCCAAGAAGAAATGATTGAATCTTGTGTCACGACGCCCATTTGTCTCTTATGACTCCCAACTTCACCCTATGTCAAAAAAATGTTTAAGAGATGTCACAGAATTGTTGCCAATGCTTTTTAGATTATTGAGCTAAAGCTTGAATTAAATTAAAATCAGCTTGAAGCTTGAATTAAATTGCAATCGCAATATCTGTCCAAAAAAATATATATTGCAATTAGATATTTTCCCCAAATTGCACAGCCCTACTTTAAATATTAAAATATACTATATACTTTTAACATGCAGTTTATTTTTCAAAACAGCTACGGCCCCATACCTGGAATTGCTTAGGGCCCCCAAATCACTAAGTCCGCCCCAGCTTACACACAACAAATGTCAAATTCTTAACCAAGTTTTGTATCACCAATAAGGTAAAATAATAAATAAATAAACCAAAGTACATTAGTGCATAGTAGATTACCTTAATTATGAATAATGTACAATATGAGCAGACACTTTTCACACATCATTACCCAGCAAAACCGAGAAGGATGTTTATTTGAAACACCTTCAGCATCTGCAGTATCATTACAGAAAAAAACATTTTGTCTTACTAATGAAAGACAAAAAATGAGTAAGAGGGTTTAGATTTGTAAGATAGCAATCACTGAAGATGTGCAAGCCGCTTGCAAGATAAGCAGGCTTGGTGCGTATCAAGCGACTCGCACATCCCCGTCTTCCACTGATTGCTATCTTACAAATCTAAACCTTCTCACTCATTTTTCCAAGCTAAGCCAAACAAACAAAGACAAACACGCACACACACAACAAATTACAAGTAGAGATGTGTGATTACTGCAAAGCTTCAGACTTCCTCTGCCCACAATGGCCCAGGCTGTTTAATCCATGCTGCCTGTTTTTGTAATCCCAATCCCAGAGTACTTTCTCTCAGGGATCAAGCAGGCAAACCATGCTGCATAAGAACGTCACAAACCCAGCGCTTCTCAACAGCACTGCTTACAGTAAATAAGAGGAAGTCAGACACAATTCAGAATATAATCACCATATGCTTTGGCAAAAACACACTGTAGCAGTAAACAACAGTGTGAGAGACACCACACTGCAGTAACGTTGAGGTGTTTGAGACAGTGCTTTGCTTTGGTAACAAGACAATGTACAACAATGTAACTTCACATTGAACGTATTTGAGAAACTGGTTAATTTGATAATCAAATACCAGCTCTAAGGATGTAAGTATAAGGTTTGCATATGGACATGCACCACAATCAGGGTCAAACTTGGCATACTCATAAGGTTCACTGAGGACTTTGTCTGGAAAACCTTGAGGCATCTCACAAGATGACTCACATGGATGCCTCAATAGGGTCACATGATGGGCAGCTGGTAATAGAGGGGAAAATAAGCCCATATTTTTTTGTCTCGCATAACCTAATTTTCCTATCTGACTGTGGCCTTTATATGGCCTGCACTAAAGTAGATATTACTCTGATGAGTTTAAGTTGGCCTATTAAAGGGATAGCCCAAGAAAAATGTCATTTAAGACTTTGAGCTTAACAATTAATCGAAAAAAAAATCAAAATAGACATTCAGAACATATAATCGATGTAATTTTTCCTGAACAATTTTTTCAATTAATTTCCCTACGTGACACGTGACCCCGCAAAGTTAAAATTTGTGGCTGATTTATTCTTCTGCGGCCACTGTGTAGCCACATCTGGTCTCTGGTCAAGTAGGACGATAGAGCCTTACTTTGCACTACATTGATGATGAACGGAAGCTGCGCAGAGATGCCTTCAGACGACAAAAAAAAAGCTTGTCACTATGAGGGTAAAAATAAATAAATAAAATAAATTAATAAAGTAACCGTTTATTAATCGTAATAGAATAAAAATGTTCAATTAAATGAGCTTTTGATATTAGGCCAAATCACCCAGCCCTATTTAGACTATAATCATGTTTTAAACCTGAAAAAAATAGCTTCTTCTGTTGAATAAAATTAAAATATTCTGAGGGATGTTAATAAGTAGCTAGACAGTTTGGGTTCTCAATATATAGGCAAATATTCCTTCAATATCTTCTTCAGTGTTCAGCAAAAGAAATAAAGTATTCAGGTTTTAGTAAGTATATAATGGTCACATAATTATTTTTGGGTAGACTATTTAAGATAAATAGGTTGAGGCAAGTTACCTCAATTATATCAATTAACTTTAAATAAATGTTATTGTTCATTTGTGTGGATGTTTAAAAAATGATAAAATGCCCTTCACACATGATTAAGATGCATTTTGGTTGATCAGATTACAAGTGTATAAGCAAAATATATTCCTGTTTACATCTAATTTTTTAACTGCCTCTATTTTTTTCACTTTTGAACGCATTTCTGATTGTAAAAAAACAAACACACTCAACAAACTCAAGATTCTCCTATACTTAAATACTCGTTCCAATCAGGATCAGGCTGCGGGGCTTAAAATTTTTTAAATCTATGCTATGTGCACTGCAAGACGTGACAAACTGAGACGTAGACTGTATAGTTCTAACCCACTTTTCATGCACCATCTCCCCCTTTTAATCAGCAAATGCATTCAACTGAACAGCGTTTCTAGATCTCATAATAGTGGCTAAAATCTTTGGTTATGAACAGAATAGCATCATATTAGATTCCTATTAATACTGTTGCAGAACCGTATCCATTTAAATCCACAATTTTTTTATCTGCAACTTTGACATCCCAAACATACATTTAAATCCACAATTTTTCCATCTACACAGTACATCTTGAACTCTCAAACCTTAATTAAATCAGTAATCATTTACAATAAGATTGATCCACTGATATTTATCCGTTAGCTAATAAATGAAAAGTTTAGTCAATGTTAAGCTCGTATCCATTATATAATATTAAAAGATTACTCAAATGTATTATTCACAATTAACTTAGTTCTGATGCTACATCGGTTAGTTAGGCAACTTAATGTAAACAAATAAAACCATATTTTAAGTCTAACCAGAATTTCTGATAACAAAGGCAAATTAAAATACATAAAAACAACTGTTTTGCATCTCTGACAGTTGTAGAGTAAAAGATGGGCCAATTAATGGTCTCTACAACAAATATATTTGACATATCACATATTCTGCATGTATCTGAGATGTTTCACTTTTAGTATCGAAATACATGACAAAATTCACGACAATGTGGTTCTTGAATGGTTTCTGAAGCAAGCTACATGTCACTGCACATGTACTGTATGAACATCAGCAGCTAGCAACTAGCCAACACAACTATCTTACAAAACTACAAAACATATCCGCTACTGTTGCCTAATAGCTCGCAAAACTAAAGATAGCTTTGTTTTAGTGTTTTCTAACTCAAAAACATACCCAGCATGGCACAACAAACACTTATACAGAACAAAGCCTAACCGGCTAGTTGAATGTCCAACACTGATAAGCTCGGAATCGTTATGCGCATGCGTATATCGAGTGAACACCCTAGCTACGGCTTACAGCTCGGGTATGGATAAAAGCATTTAATAACTAAACAAAACTGGTGAAACAGACAAGAACTCACCGACACGCACGGACTGGAGGTTGTACTCGGGGTTGGCGACCGTTGTACGGTGACCAGCGCCATTCAAGGTAGAGAAACACGAGATGTCTGAGAAGATAGCGGCGAAACTCACATCATTTGGTGCCGTCGCACAGAGGAAGATGTGCAGCCGCGTCTTCGAGCTTCGACTACTGTTCGTTGTGCGCATGCGCTGTACGTGCCAGCTGTCAAACCCCTAAACAGCGCTTAACAGTAACTTTATAAGGGGTGAGGCGTCATTCCTCTCGTCTTAGCCATTTGATTGACGTTTTAAACGATGTGTTTCCTTGGTAAAAACTTATAATTTTATGTTTTATAGATGCCAGGTTAATGAAACTATTGCACAGATTTTTCATCACATTTTGATTATTATTATCAATATAAAAAGGGAGTGTTATAAAAAATGGAGGGAGTTGTAACATCAACAACTGAACAAGCTTTAAAAACAAAACAAAGATGCAAAAAAAGAGAAGTAGCCTTTTTTGAGACACTTCACACAAACACACTTAATTTTTGTATTGTTTAGATGTAGTTTAAGTTTTCCTGCATAATAAATATTTTTATTACAAAAACTTTATTGTTGTATTTTATTCTCTTCTTTTCTATTCCATGAAACCCTTGCTCTGTAAAATGCGTTTGACCAGCTGGACTATAGCTCTTAAATCATTTTTAAGAACGGTCTAAACTAAAGATTTTCTGTCAACACTCTTATTTCTAACAAACACTTTCAAATTTTATATCTACTCATAATAAAAATGTTGTGGTCTTCTGACACTATCACTTTCTACATTTATTTTATTTTGTTTAATTTTTTTTATATTTCCTCACAATACTCTCCAATACCAAGCAACCAATAAAGAAAGACAGAAAGAAAGAAAGACCAAAAGAAAGACAGACAGAAAAAAAGAAATAAAGACAGAAAGAAATATAAATGTCAAAAAGAATTTTCAAAGGGTACATATTTGTACCCCTAAGGTACACCTACTAATTGCTTTTGTACCTTTTTCTGAGACGAAAAAAAGTCTGAAACTTATGTATAATTTTTCCACATATTTGCTTTCTATTAAGTAGAGTATAAAATACTGAATGAATAATGGGTGGGAAAATGAGCCACAATACTTCCATAATACTGAATCACAATATAGTATCCTAAAATGGTCTTGGTCATATTATTGTCCAGAATACCTTTATAATGAGTATGTACCTCATCTGAACACCAATCACAGTTTTATTTAGAACCAAGCAATGCATGGTTGCCTCCTTCAATGAAACATTAAGTAAACTGTGTTCAAGGTGACAGTAAACAAACCACACCTAGATGCTGACGCTAAGGTCAAGTTTCAAAGGGATCTGCAGACACTCTCTAACTGTCCTCATTAATGGCTGCTTATATGTGCTGTCAGCCTTTCAGTTGTTTTATATGCCAATATGTTTTATTGCTTTTTCCTTTTCAAATTTATCATGAATCAATATATTGGACAAATGGATAAATATGAGTGTTATATGTACATTTTAAGACATATTGCTATTAATATTTTTTATAATATTTAATATAATATTAGATTTTTTTTGTTTACTGTTTTTGTTTTAATTCCTAAGTCAAATTTGTATTTTTATGTAATTTTATGTGTTTTTGTCATTTATATTTTTATATTTTGTTGTTTGTAGACATTTGTATTTTTGTAAATAAGTTTATAGTTGCTTTTATAAGGTTTTAGTTTATTTTTATTTGTAAGTTTTTTTTTATTTAGCCTTTTCTGTCACAAAATGAATAAATTTATGAATAATTACAAATATTATTTTATTTACATACATAAATAATATATATATATATATATATATATTATTTTTTTCATGAAATGTGATTTTTAGATTTTCTGTTCTTACTTAAATTTGAATAGTTTTTGTGTAGATGTTTTTAGTCATCTAAACATTTAGTCATCATTGTTTGTAGTCAGTTGTTATATACAGTATGACAGCTTTTGGTAATCATAAACTGAATTTTAATATTTTCTGTTCTCACTTTAATTTGACATTTTTTGAGTAGATGTTGTTTTTAGTCAATTGTTGTAAGTTGTTGTTGTTTATTAAAATATATACACTACTGGTCAAAAGTTTGGGGTCAGTAGGATTTTTAAAATGTTTTAAAATAAGTTTCTCCTGCTCACCAAGGCATCAAAAATACAGTACAAGTTGTAAAAATGTGAAATGTTATTGCACTATAAAATAACTACTCAAAAATAGTTTATAATTTAATTTATTCCAGTGATTTTAAAGATTCAGCTTCGTTACTCCAGTCTTCAGTGGCATTATCCTTTAGAAATCACTCTAAAATTAATTATTATTATTTTTGTCATTATTATTAATGGTAATAGTAATAAAAGCAATAATGTAATAATTTCATTTTAAATGATTAAATATTTAAAATGTAAAATTTTACATACAATAAGAAAGCAGTTATTTACAATTTTAATAAATATAAAAAAAATTTACATGTAATAAATGCCGCCTTGATGAACAGAATAATTTTCTTAAAAAAAAACATGTAAAAAACTTTACCCCATTCTTTTGACTGGTAGAGTAGCTATATATAGTTTTTTTATAGTTTATATCTTTTTTATTATTTATTTTATTAATATATAACTACACAAGGCGGTTCATTCCGCTGTTGTGACCCCAGATTAATAAAGGAACTAAGCTGTAAAAAAATGAATGATAATTACACAATATCTCAAGTGTAGATTTTTTTTTCACTCCCTGTACTAATTGTATTGTATTGTTAGCTTTTATTTGTAGTACAGTGTAGCCATTGGTTATTTTTGTTTACATGGTGAAATAAATCGGATGTGGAAAAAAAAGCTCAGAAGACACACACTATGATGTGAAACAGACTTCTGTCCATCAATGGCATCATTGGTGAAGCCTCTGGTTGAAACAGATAATACAGAATTTCTCAGACAGACGCCAGCTGGTAGGACTGCCCAGTCACCCATGTGTTATGACTGCGTATGTGCAGAGGAAGAAGGTGTGATTCAAAGGCCTAACCATGAGTGGCTGTAAGTCTAAAAAAGCCGACTGTATTATCCACAGCTTTCTATTAGAAAAAAAAACAAACAAACCAATTAACCTGAGATGTGCTAACATATCTGGCTGTCAGGGAAAAATGTATTAAATCCTTTAAAATATATCTGGGTTATAGATTAATGAAAACTCCAATCCACTTTTGAACTCCATCCCCCCCCATTTCATTCCAGCAGCAGATGTAATATTAGTTTGCTGGTGGTTTTACAACGCTTGGGGGGGGGGGGGGGGGGGGGGGGCCCCCCCCCCCCGGTCCCGCTGTGGGGGGGGGTGAAATTTTTGGGGGGGGGGGTTTTTCAGGGGGGGGGGGGGGGGGGGGGGGGTGCAGTATACGATCAATGCAGACTCATTCTGTCAGAGAAAACCAGCAATCATTCGGAGATACAAAACATATTGATTAGGAATGAGACGCCACAACGAACAGAGAGAGAGAAAAGGGGATGAATAGAAATTATTTCACTGGATGCTGTGACATTGATTGATGGTTTCATCTCTCAGCTTTATTGCTTTCTGCGGTTGAACGTCTTGTTGGTTATTTAACACATTACTATTCATTGAACTTTTTCTGTACAGTGAACAGGATGGTTTGCGCAGAATGTCACCATTTAATCATTCTGGTCTTTTAATTATGCTGTATTGAGATGTAAAATGGCCTGCTTGTGCTCTTTCATACAACAGCAGTAAATAGTGGCCATCCCTAACATTTTTTGATAATTTACCCATTTTCAAGACATTCAGGTTGTAGGTGAATTATGGTGATTTATAAAATGCAAGTCAATGGCTACCGACATATCTTAAGAGGCAAATATAATAATAAAAGTATCATATATTTGTGTGACATTTCATTATTCATTACATTAAGTCCTGATGATAAGCGCCTTTTCAAAAAAAAGGATTTAATCTCTTTAAATTAGTTTATTTGATATTGTCACTCTTTATTTCACATTTAGTATTAAGTATTTTGTTTTTGGGTGAAATATTTCCATCTAGGATAAGTTGATGATTAGAAACTTTATTAATTGTAATGCACTTTAGCTTAGTTTTGCATATATTACTCACACATACAAATAATAATAATAAAAAATCTAAATATAAATATAAAATAAACCCAAAAAATGATTAAAAAAGCCAAAATGCAAAAAATGTTTACACTTTCAAAGTTTTGGTGGCCACTGACTCTAATTTGGTGGCCTGAGGGTGGTGAAATATTATATAAAATATTATATATTTTTTTACATATATAAAAAGAAGTCATATAGAGTCATATGTGTTCCACATAACATATGGGATACATAATTATAATAACAATAACGTTTGGTAAAAAAACAAACTGAAATGCAATGTATTATTTAACAGTCCTGGCATTGGTTGCTGGTTTAACCAGAAAGAAAACCCGCGCGCGCGCACGCACGCACACACACGCGCGCGCGCACGCGCACACGCACACGCACACGCACACGCACACGCACACGCACACACACACATCATTGTTTCCTCCCTTATGCTCCTTCAATGCGTGAATTTAAATGTTCTTAGGCTGCATAGACATGTCTCATATTTTGTCTGATTTCATTTTGCGTGACTGTCTGCATTTTTCAGTGACCATATCTCTGTCTTCTCATCTGGATTAGCAGGGAGAGCAGGGGGGAAATAGGATTGTGATTATGGACACTATCAGTGTTTGGGACAGACAGACAACAGCAGTTGTGGCTTTTAATTAAATTTAAGCCTGGTGCCAGAGAAACAGGGGTGCAGTAAAAAAATGCTCCTCGAGGATTTGCATATTAAATGCCTTTAAATGAGAAATTCAAATTCAAATGAAGCTAAACCACTTACCCATATATGAGTTCAGATTAAGTGGACATACTGTTAGTGGGGTAACACTGAACACTCATTTCAGTATTTTACAGTATCAGTCCTCCTAGTGTTAAATCCTGTTTAATGCCTTTTTAGATTCCTCATATGTCCAAATGACCTGGGAACACATAATAAACAAATAATCCATAGTTTAAGAATTTCAGATGCATTAGTATATATACTAATACCTCTTACTTGCCTCACATTAGAATGCAGTAAAAATCAACTTGTTTTCACAGAGCACTAGTCCTTCTAGTGGTTATTCACTGGAATTGCAGACTTAAAACAAACACTAAAATAATTATAAATCTCGAATATGTGTAACTTGAAATAGATGTTAACTGAAATAAAATATTTATATAAAAAATATTTTATTTTTTATTCAGCTAGTTGCCATTGATTTATTATATCTTGGTTTAACATAAATCCAAAATACCTAAAGCTAAATTAAGACTGAAATAAAGACATAAATACACATCAACATCACTAAACTCAAAATAAAACAAAAGCTACAATAAAAACTCATTTAAACAACAACAAAAAAATAGTTACTCAATCCTAAAATAGGACCAGTCATTTGTTAAATAAACAAAGTTTATTGATGCTTGTACAATTGAGCAGAAAAAAAATGAATTGAATCGAATTGGGGAAAATAATAAAACTAAAACTTTTTTTTTCATTGCATATGCCAGTTCAGTTTTTACATGGCCACTTCACAGTTTACTGGGAAGGACTGGCATTTATTTGACTGGTAACATAATTTAATAATTGAAACTTAAATATGATATACATGACTGTTCAAAATAATAAAGAAGCATGATCCAAAATGACAGTATGAGGTCAAAATAACGCAACTTCCATATTTTCCATATACACATATGTATATACGTTAACATACACATTTCCATGGGGAAAAAAGGAAAACCTTTAGAAACTGTCATTTGTTAGGAAGTCACTTATCAGTCACTTATCAGACTGAGTAAATGTTTTTCTGACGTTTACGGTTAAACAGTTTATTCTTGTCGTGGGTCCAACACAGAGATCCACGTAGTTATTAATTTGTGTCCTCATCATCATGAGTCACGATATTCTGTTAGCGGTCAGTGAGAGCTGCTCTTCGCTTCTCCTTCTCCTCAAGCAGCGCGTAACGGCGCCCGGTGGAGTGTAAACAACAGCAGCGAGGACGACAATCACAACGATGATCAACAAACTCAATCCTACAGTCAGGCCTGTGGAGGAATATACTCTTTTAATACTTTAGATAAGTGTAAACAACTATATAAATAAGTGAATGAACTATATTTAAGTTACTACAACGTCAGCAGTCACGAAAAAGACAAATGACAAAAGATGTGCCAATGTCATAAAGCGTCACTGCTAAAGTTAAAATGATTCTTAAACAATTACAACACACGTTTCATTACCCATGTGCTGTTGTCCAATGACAGTCGCAAGCTGGTCCATGATATTTTAGGTGATTTAAACACACTTCGATGGATTCAGGAACCAACTCTCTTGTCCTGAAAAAGACTCGCCTCTCTTCCTGTTGTTTGTCACGTGATCAATAAAGAAAGCACTTTTCGAAAAACGGTCAAATAGGACAAGATAATAAAATTACACTACAACATGCACAGCTGTATTTATTTGTTTAAGTTTGCTGCTATTTCTTCAATATCATTACTTCAGTTGTAAACCCCAATCAGTGCAAAAGTGGCCGATAGATGGCAGCACTGTGTGAATTATGAATGAGCGAATAGGTTTGATTTACTGTTACTCATAAGAAATTGTATTGTCTTCGACTCATATTTTATTGGCTTAGACCATTTATGTGGGGTATTTAGATTCAATCTGTGTTATATAATCGACTCTAAGCTCTCTCACTTTATCAACTTTTAAAATATGTAAAAAAATACTTATTTTCGAAATACACATTTATCATATATCATTAGAAAAAATATTCTGTTAAAGTTTTTAATTTAAAACTGTAATCTAATGTCATTTATTAGGCAAATAACAAACTGGCCAGCACATTCAACTTTCCTCAGTCAAAATTTAGCCGTTCAAATAAAACAACATTCAAACATAATAATAATAATATTAATAATAATAACGTGGAGCTTCACAATTTTGCTAGCCTCTTTTGTAAAAAAGTACATTTGAAAATGCATGTAACAACAAAATAATATTCAAATCAATTTCAATATGGTCCTTTTGGTGCTTCACACCTTATTGCTCATTTTTTATACAAAAAAAAATAAAGGTTCAAGATTTGTAATAAAAGTTTCCTGTAATTTTTTTTTATCTGTTTAAAACATTGCAGTCGTGAAAGATAATTTCCCTTATGGCAGATTGTAAAATGAAAACATTTGTTAGCATTGGCCAAAACTGATTAGATAAAGTCGCTAGAACAGATACGTTTGTTGCCGGAAGTTAAAGAGAATTATTTATGTTGTTTATTAAATTTCCCATTTAGTGTGTTTTATTATCGTCTACTCCCACCCCAGCCCTAAACCCAACCGTCACAGTAACCTAAAAACAGTAGTTGTACCGAGTATTATTTATGTTATCTATTAAATTACCCAATAAATTGTATTTTTTAACGCTTACCCCCCGCCCTCACCCCAACCCAAAACCAAAATATAAGTTATTGTTATAGAGTGTCATAAAAAAATTCTGCTATATTAATGTGCATATCGCACTTCCGGCCGGCCGCATGTCCAATCTAGACTTTACCTGAAGCCACAGCCAACAGAGGATTCCGCTGTTTTCGCCTTTTTTGATGGGTTATTTTCACTATTTATGATGGCAAAAAGTCAAAATAGTCAAAACAGGACAAATACATGATGGGACAAATTCTGGACCTTTGTCAGTGAGGGTGGGTCTTGCAAACCCGAACACCCCCTGGCTGACCAATCAAATTAAAGTAGGCTGAGTTCACGGTTTACAGAAACAGAAGAGCGCGGAAAAAGTACGTTAAAACGAGGTAAGATTTATGTAACGAAATATTTTATTTTATGACAAATATTTCACGATAGAAATGTAAACGACTGACAGCAACATCACGTAATATAAAGTACTCTACATATCCCCTCAAATTTCCTCGTTTTGAAATCGAATTGAAAAATAGCATAATTTCTGTTCTTCGAAGTTATTTACGAGAAATTATTTGCAAAATGTATAACAATCATTTTAAAACAGAAATTAGACAGAATTTGCTTATCTCTTTTACTTCTTAATATTTTATAAAACACATTGGCATGGTAGGGCCTTGTTAACATATTTAATTAACACGATAAATTAATAGGCTAGTGAGTGACAAGTATGGGATTCCCATAAAAATGGGAACATTAGTGAACATTACTGTTACAATTTAATGTCTCAGTTTTAGTCAATAATATCCAGCTGGATATATCTCGTTTTAGTTGGTTAAAAACTCTGGTATCTTCCACCTGATGGCGCCACTTCCCAGATTATGACAGCGCGCAACAGTTGTGAAATGCTTGGCTCTGAATGTCAAGTAATGGCAAGTTAACTAAACAACTTTGTGTTTCCCATATTACACAAGATAATATCGCTATCTGTTTATGTTTCAGGTTATTCACTGCTATTTGAAGTCATCTGAGATATCATCATCATTTCCCACTTCACTTGTTTATGTGTACCCTTTGTCTTTACTCCCAACACCTCAGTCTAAAGAAGGTAGGTGAAAAGTTCTGAACCTTATGAAAACAATTATACTAACAGTGTATTGAGAATCGAAGGGAGCAGGAGGGGATGGAGTGCTGTGTGTGTGTATTTGTTGAGATAAGGAGACTTTCTATGTGCACAAAATGAGTTCATTAGGCAGTGGGCTGCAATGAAGAAACCCAGTTGCTTTTGATAAAGGGATTGCAACTGGGGAGGAATGAAAGGTTTCATTTCCTGTCTTCCCAAGGCAACATATCATCCAGATCAGCAAGTGCGACGAAGGTTGGGTGACAGACAGGAGAACAGAGGAATAGGAGGGAGGAGAGAAATACCAGGATTACAAACAGGTAGAAAAGAAAACAAATCAGAGTTAAATGTGGAAATGGCTTAACACAGTGGTTCTTAAACTGTGGTACGTGTACCACTAGTGGTACGCAGACTTCCTTCTAGTGGTATGCAGAGTAATCGCTGAGTAATTAAAGTAAAATAATGAACACACTTTTAACCCTTTAACGCATACAATAACACCCATGTGATCCGTAAATTGATTTTAATAGGCTAAACCTTTTATTTTATTTTAAACTTTCTAATGTTTGTTATGTATTATATCATTTGAAGCTAATCTCCCCATATTTGTAACGGTTGTAGGGGGAATATCCCGTATTTTTATATTCCAATGTTGACAGGTATGATTTAATGACTTGCTTTTCTGACACACAAAGCCTACCCTAATGCGCAGTAAACAGATCTAATTTCTAATTTAAATATGTAAATCCAAATAATGGGTGACGCAGTGGCGCAGTAGGTAGTGCTGTTGCCTCAAAGTAAGAAGGTCGCTGGGTTGCAAGTTTGAGCCTTGGCTGGGTCGGTTGGTGTTTCTGTGTGGAGTTTGCATGTTCTCCCTGCGTTCACGTGGGTTTCCTCCGGGTGCTCTGGTTTCCCCCACAGTCCAAAGACATGCGGTATAGGTAAATTGGGTAGGCTAAATTGTCCGTAGTGTATGAGTATAAGTGTTTGTGAATGTTTCTCAGAGATGGGTTGTGGCTGGAAGGGCATCCGCTGCGTAAAACACATGCTGGATAAGTTGGCGGTTCATTTTGCTGTGGCGACCCCAGATTAATAAAGGGACTAAGCCAAAAAGAAAATGAATGAATGAATGAATGAAATCCAAATAATATATTTAAAAGTTAATGTTTAGATTTTAAAGATATACACATAAGTCATATATAAATGCAACATATTTCAAAATTTATCAAAAATAGTTTATATATATGAATATGATGATATATAGCCTATATTTATGAGGTCCAAGGAACATTTCCAGGTTTTGATGAATAGGCTATTTGTTAATACTTTACATTTAAGTACAGCAGTTTTCTTTTTACTTTTTAAGAACAGTGCCATTTTTAATTAACTTTTAAAAGAACATTTTAATTTAAACATTACTTATTTTTTTCCTGTAGGCACAGTGCAGCGTAATTGTTTAAACTATTTATGAAGTTTAAAGTGGCTGACAATAATACATTTTCTTAATAATAGGAATTGATCAGCCTCATTTTTGAACTGTGCAGCTGTAGCTGCTTAATTAGGCCTGCTACGCTACTGTATTTTAATACTGGTCATTATGGTGGTACTTGGAGAGACATTTTTTTTTCTGAGGTGGTACTTGGTGAAAAAGGTTTGAGAACCACTGGTTTAACGTGATCAGAACTGCTGCAAATATTATTCTAAAAAGAAGACAAAAGACAACAGTAATGAATAACTGGAACCTTGTGAATAGCTTTAAATTTAAAACAGTTTCCATACAGTAATTTTTTCTTCCGACCATATCTGATTTTGTTAATTAAGTCTACATGTTGCTCTGTTTCTTGTTTGCTGTTTATTTGTCACACCTTTATAGCCTGTTTGGAACATGGTATAACTGCCTGTGATGTTTATGAGGTATGATGTGGTCTCTCCATTAAGTTTTCCAAGGAAACTTCAGCTTTCATATTATGCCAGCTTCACTAAAACTCAAACTGAAAGACGAATTAAGCTTGTTTAGAATGACTCTTAAATCAAGATTTTAGGCCTGTGTTGTGACGCATGTGCAGCACCAGTTTAAGTGTGAGTTTTTCATACACACTTCATTATATGTGACAGGACATTCATGCTCCAGACTATTGTGATGCATGGATTAAAGGTAATAATAAAAATTCAGATTCTGATTACAAGCATTTTAGCTGTCGACACCAGATGCGACATGACAGAAACGTTTGGATTAGGAATAAGAACAGAATAGTGCACAATTCAGGACTACACAACATAGACAGGTTTAAGTAGGTTTAAGAAGTTTTAGTAAACTGTTTGCTGCCACTTTCAGTGTGGCTATAAATGTCAAGTAAAATGGTATTAAATTCTGGTAACTCTGAATAAAGCACATAGTTGGCACCTGAGGTAATCATTATCAGAGTACGTTTACACGGACCCCAATAATCAGATTTTATTATAATTAAGACAATACTCTGATTAAGAGCTTACCATGTAAACAGCAATTTTTGATTAATCTAATCCAACTAAGGTCATAATCAACCTAAACAGAAATCAAATTAAGATTTTAGTCACATTATTAATCAAACTATTACCATCATGTAGGATTTTCGCCGCATTTTGCATCAGGATAGTCTATACACACATGACTGTTTGCACCACAGATGCCTGCATCACAAAATGCTGAGGTTTTTGTTCCCAATATGGTATGCAGTTCATACTCGCATCCAGTATCTCGTTTGTCATAGGGGGCATGCATGAAATGTTTCTGAATGAAAGTGAAAGTGTCAAACTGCAGTTAAAGTCGACAAAACACCCGAAATTACATGAAACTCCGGAGGAAATGTGGATAGTGTGGTGACGCAATGACATTAATCAAATTATGTGCTACAACATGTAAAACGGGATCATGAAAGAAACATTCACTCATGTAAACACCTTAATCATATTATTGTCTTATTCAGATTAAGGCAAATTAACCCCATTACTTAACATTAATCATGTGAAACTGTATTACACTCAAAACTGCCCAATCTACTGTAATTGCAGTTATGAAAAATACATTAATGATCAAAAACAAGATGTTCTAAAGTTCTGCTGTTGCTATGGCTTCATTCTTAGATAATCACTATAGCTGCATCCGAAATCGCATACTTCCCTAGTACCTTAAAATCAGTATGCAAGCTAAGTAGTATGTCCGAATTCACAGTATTTGAAAAACAATAGGTGCTATAACATGATGCCGCGCAAGAGAATTCATGAATGGGAGTGAAGCGTGCGTAGGTCATGTGATAATGGCGGATGTAGTACGTCTGAATTCCATCAATACTACTTGCATTCATATATAGAATGTACTTTTCTGTAGTCGTGTAGTACATTCAAATTCAATTGTAGTACCTACTCCAGTACTAGGTGATGGCTCGGTTAGAAATTGCATAATTCCCTACTTTATAGTACGTTAAAAACTGTATGAGAGCTGAGTACAGGATTCATACAGTCATGAAAAACCTGGAAAAGTCATGGAATTTTGACATGGCATTTTCCAGGCCTGAAAAAGTTTAAAAAAACTGAAAACCTACAAAATTTTGGAAAAGTCATGGAAAATAGTTTAATAAATATCTGTACACTTAAATATAGGTTAGTTGTCTTTACTTCTTTTCTGTTCATGGTCAAACACATGCCCTCACATTATTAGTGCTGTGTGAACATATATAAATCCATTTTACTTAGATATAAAGATTCATATTAAACTAAATAGAGTGTTGCATTTTATTATGATATGCTGTAATAACTTTGAACATGCATAGTTTTTCTTATTATTTGCCATGTATATTTAGACATTATGAAACATTAGGTCTTGAAAATTTACTCGAAAGTCCTGGAAAAGTCACGGAACGATAATTGAATTTTAGTAGTAAAAATGTTTATGAACCCTGTGAGTAGTATGTCCGAATTCATAATATTCAAAAAACAATCAGTGAAAAGTACATATATAACCTACTACTTCTGGCAAAATTCTGAAGTGCGCATCCAATGGACGCTACACTAACCCATGATGCCGCACAAGAGAATTCATGAATGGGAGTGAACCAAGTGAAGCATAGGTCTAGTGATAATGTCAAATGTCAGATATAGTACGTCCGAATTCCATCCATAGTGTACTACTCGCATTCATACTATATAGAAGATACATTTCTAATGGCCGTGTAGTAAATTTAAATTGAATACCTACTCGTGTAGGAGGAGATTTCAGATGCAGCCTATTTCTTTTCCACTACAAGTGTTCTTTGTCTATCCGTAAATATAAAGTGTATAAGTAAATTGTAACTTCACTGTTAGATAAAAATTCCTATGTAGTTTCCTATTTGAACAGCTAAAAAGACAACGTCAACAACCCCCAACCATGATTTTTGACTTCTTTTAAAGTATTTGGGATGTCACACAAACCCCACAGTTTCCTGCTTCTTAGTGACCTGTGCCATTATTGTAGTGCAACTGAGATAAGCAGTATACCACTGAGAGAAGGAACTTTCTTGAGCTAATATCAGTGTGAAAGGTCAAACTGATAGGCTTAGAAAATCACAGAACAAAAACAGCAGAGCAAAAATATGAGGCGAGTAGGAGTGTGAGTGCAGACGGCCAGATAAAGAGATGGTGTGATGGTTGCAGGAGAGAGAGGGAGATGTGACAGAGAGAGAGGGAGATGTGACAGGCTGTTTAATATAGATCCTTCAGTCTGATAAAACTGACAGGAGGTTCCCATTCCCTGTAGAGCAGCGACTCATAGGAAATTGCCAGAATGAAAAACAGAAAAAGGGAGGAAGATTATGTGACTGACACAACTCATTACTATTTTCTTCTCTTTTTTTAGGATTGGTTACTCAGCTTAAGAAGTATTCAAATATGTTTGTAATATATTAGGTAACTTAGAGATTAGTGTAAAAAGGGGATCCTGAGGGGACTTTTTTTGCGATTCACATGGTGTGAATGGACTCAACACTTTGTGTATCTGAATTGAGAGTGTGTGAGGGCAGAGGAGTGCTGTTTGTTCAGGCTCTGGGGTTCAGAGGCCCAGGCTTCACATACAATATATAGATTAGTGCTTGATGACAGAAACTCAACATTATGACCTGTCACATGGCTCTTATTGCACTTCTAGAATCTGAGATGCATGTGACTCAGTGAACTGAAAACAGAATTGTGAATCAGTGGTTCTTGCACATGTTTCATTTAAGATTTCAGTTGTTTGTTAATTCTATGTAATGATTATGAGTGAATATTTGCAAATGTAAAAACCCAAAGATGATGATTTTATATTAAAATATATCAGAAGTACCAAAAGAACAGCTATTTATTTAAAATGAAAAAATCTTTGCAACATTATTTGTATATATGTAACATTTATGTACTGTAACCTCAGATCGGTTGCATAATACATAATTTTAAAATAATGTTTTTTTAAATGAAACGGTAAAAATAGGTGAATCTGAAACAAATCACATTATTATAGTTATTATTATTATTATTAATATTAAATTCAAACTAACCTGTTTAATGGTAGGTTTATTCTTTTTGAATTATTATCACCACATCTAATCCATTAAAATGATTAAAAACATTAAATAACACCAGAAGTGACTTCAGCATAAAGCACACAAGCTTAGAAAGATTCTATACGTTTTTAAACAGCTGGATTATTACAAATGTCACTTTTGTTACTAAATGATTGTTTTTTTGTGTGGTATTTGTGTACATGTCAAATGTTTCTGTAATATTTAAATAAATATTAAACAAATAATATATCATTACTGTTATTTCAATCAATCAAGCCTTTATTTGTCACATATACTGTACCTTTATGTATTCACATACACTGACATATAGTGAAATTGGACCCCCCCCGACCTTACACAAACATCACATTTCAGGGGAAGACAGGTCAACGGGAGGTGTAATATAATATGAATTTTTTGTAATATAATAATTATTCATAATATAACACAAGTATCATTATTATAAATGTTATAAAAACAATATTATAAAAACATTCAAACTAACTGGTTATACTATAATGAATGTTTATCATTATATATAGTTACAGCATGCAAACTCATATATGGTCATTTTATTAATGCTGTTAAACAGTAGTATAAATAAGTGTTTATGTAAAATATTCCTGAAAAAATAGGTAAATATCTAATAACAATATAAATTTTTATTGTTGTTATAAGTATTAATATTATTATTACAAAAGACAACATAAAAATATTTGATTAGTGTTTGGTTGGTTGTAATTTATAAACACCTTTAGTTCATTAAAAAACATCAAAAGGGTGCAAATTACAGCATAAAATATATTTATTCTTAGATATGAGAATGAATTTTATCATTTAAGACACCAATGCAGCTGGATTATTTCCAGAGGTTTGATAATGTGTCAGACAGAAAACTGTCTTGTAGTTCACAATGTAGAGTTCTCTTCAGGGAAAGGATGAGGAGGAAAGACTGATAACACATGTTAATACCATGAGGAGAAGCTCCTCTGTGACATACTGTAAGTGTGTCTGTGTGTGTGTGTGTGCACACACGTCATCAGTGAGCAAGACCTCATTTATCTGTGCCCAAACCCACCTGATAACAGACTCTCAGGAAGGAGTGTGGGATAAATGGGTTTTCTGAACCAAATACAAGTGAATTAGCTTAGAGATTATTCAACTGTAATCAAATTTAGTTTTTATTTTAGTCATTAGTCATTATTTTTATACAATGTTCTCTAAAAAAATGCACTTTACAGTTCAAAAATTTGGAGGCTGTATAAATATGTTTTTGAAAGAAGTCTATTTTTGCTGCATTGGTCTGATACCAAAAAATAATAAAATATGAATTTATAATAATACAATAACATCAAATTAAATGTAATTTATTTAAAGCTAAATTTAGTTTCACACTTTTAGAAATCTGAATATACTGATTTAAAGCTCAACAAAGACTTCTTATTAATATCAATATAGAGAACATTATGAAACACTGGCTAATATTGACTGTTTATTTCTTTGTTTGCTTGTTTAACACCATGCTAGCTGCTTTTATGGTTATTTTGCTTAATAGTGACTGTGATTTATTTGAAATAGACATTATTGCAGACATTATTTGTTATTAACGCATCCTTGCTAAATTGAAATCATTTCTTTAACTTCATGTAAAGGGAATAAAGCTGTGGTCACACTGCACTTTTCGCCCCATAGACTTCCATTTATATGCATGCGAATGCAGCAGACTGGAAATGCAAGCTCACATGTTCCAAAATTCAGGCTTGGTAAACTCTGACTTGCTAAAATCACATCACATGATTGCCTGAGACCAATAGAAGATCGAAGCGTGACCTTTCTGTACAGAAATTTGAAATATAGAGCCATGACTCGCTTTATCAAGGTCTAATCAACTAGTTTTATTCTGCTGTTTTTTAAAAGCGGTATACGACAGAATTCAAACTCAAATATTTAAAACTCTAGTGTGACCATGGCTTAATCCTAAGGAAATTTAGTGTGTGAGGAAAACTCCATGAATGTCTGTGATGTCAAATATGTAAATATTGCTAAAAATTATAAATACAAATAGAAATGTAAAAAAATAGAAACAATAAACAGTAAAGACACACATCCATTATTAATACATATACCTTTATTTTATATCTATAATAATTCATATATGTCTTTGTCCTATACATATTTTCTGTTAACAGTCTTGGAGACGTACATAGATCATAGTTAGACTTTATAAAGTACAATAGATTTTCAATACTTTCATAGACAGAAGAGTAAACTCTTGAGAAAGAAGAGGAAAAATCAGCACTGGACTTAAGCACACACATACAACCTTACGCACTCTCACACACACACACACATACAGATGCACAATATAGACTCAAGTCTAAGGCATGCACACACACACACACACACACACACCACTCACTCTGACAGAACTGACCATGGCCTATTTTTCTCAACCTCAAAGAACAGCTCAAACAGTCAGTTTGACAGGGAAAATCAACGTCCTCACATTTCCCATTCTACAAATTCAACGAGTCAGCACAGACCGCACAAACAGCAAGACTTACAAAATACACATGCACATACTTAGATGTCCAGTCACACCATTTTTCATGAGATAGAAAACTTGAGAATCGAGGCTGAAGCGTTTAAAACAAGCACATATTTGGTTTCTGCTACTTTGTGTAAAAATAAATATGTAAAAACAAATGCTCAAGCTCCTCTTGTTGTTAGCCCCTTTCAAACATACAATCTTTACTAGTAAATCATGTGTCAAAGTCAATTTCTGGACCGCAGCTCTGCACAGATTTGCTCCAACCCTATTTAAACACAGCTAATGCAACTAATCAAGGTGTTCAAGATTCTTTTGAACGCTTCGATTATTTGGATCAGCTGTGTTTGAAAAGGGTTGGAGCAAAACTGTGCAGAGCAGTGGCTCTCCAGGAATTGACACCTATGTGGTAAATGAACATTAAACATATAACATAAACCATTAATTAATCAGTTTATGTTTAGGTAAAAGACTTGTGGCCTTGATCATCATATTCCTCATACGTATACACAATGTACATGTGTGTTTGTATACATAACATCACAATGTACCATCATATCATATATGCAAATATGGCCTTAAATACAGAAACCTCATTGGTTATTGTTGTGTTTGTTGACTAATATAAATGGTCTAAATGTGAATTTTGATAATAATAAATTGTCATGTTTTGTTTAACTTTTGGCACCGATCAGCTTCACAGTGATACAGCGGCTGTTTTGTATGTGTTTGTTTATTATGTATGAGTAAACATACAGTTTGACTGTGTGGAGGTGCCAATTTATGTTTATATATTTACTTAGTATACAATTACAATGTCTGATGTTGGTGTACATATATCTAAACACGCCATTGTGTCAACATATGCAAATACAATATAAAATACAACAGTATTTGATGATGCCAAACTGTGTGCACTTATGTTTATATGCTTAATATTATGCTTATATTTAATGCATTAAAAAATTTAAGACATTGGGCCTAATCACCTTCCATATGTTTCGTCCAAATAGATAAAAATATGCAGCTTGACAGCACTAAGATGACCATTTCAGTTCTCATCCAGATGGATGAAGAAAACAGCGCAGTGTATTTAGGTAATTTCCAAAGACTGACATCACAAAGTTTATCAGTATTTTACTTCTGATGTATCAATGTTATCTTAACGTTAAAAAAGAACACTTGCTTATATGAAAAGCACATTTGTGTTTACTGAAAAGTAACTTTACTTTCAGATTTGTCTGTAAAAGGGGCTAATGAGGAGTATGCTAGTGGTTGATTCAAAGAACAACTCTTATACTTTTACATTTGGTCCCATCCCTGTAAATGCTACATGTCAATGGTAACTGGGTAGGCAGACAAAGTTCCAGTTGCAAATAAGCATTATGTGGATTAAATGCCACAAATGTCCCACAAATAAATACACATATGCCCAACAGTTGGTTCATATCCACCAAAAGTGGGCTAAACACTTCAAATCTGTTATATATATCCTCAGGCATGGTGGTCAAAGATGCACACACATTCACTCTCACTCACACAAACACACTTGTGCAATCAAACAAACTTGATAAAATGATTTGGTCCTCGTTTCCATCATAAAAAATATTTCTCTCTGTAACAGTCCTACATTAACCCTTCCCACATCTGAAATGTAAAAAAAATAATATTTACCACATCTTAAAAAAATAAAATAAAGGAAAGAAAAAAGACAGTATATTAACAATTATTGATGGATTCAGTCCCTCATCCACAAACAGCTTCTTTGAATTGCTGTCACAACAATAAAGAAACGAAATAAAAAGTAATTTTTGGCCTTATGCAAATGCATGTCATTTCAAAATATACTTGTAAGTGGTCACAAAACCATAATAATCTTTATATATTTTTAGATAGTATTTAAACAAATGATTGTAGAAAAACAATCCTTAAAAATTGTATATCTTCGTAAAGTAAACTGAACTTCAATGAACAGCCATACACTAACGTTCAAAAGACTAGGGTCGGTACGATTTTTAAAATGCCTCAGCATTTAGCTAACCAAAAGCAGTAATATTGTCAAACATTATTGCAATTTAAATTTATATAATTTAAAATGTAATTTATTCCTGTGATGGCAAGGCTGAATTTACAGCAGTCTTCAGAAATCATTCTAAAGTACTGATTTGATCTTACTGATCCCTAACATGAACGGTAGTGTACATATATTCATGAATAATGGATGGCAAAAATACAAATGAATCAACGGCTGTATTTGGAGACCTGGCCTCACCATCACACAATACAGGTAGCAGACTCCTCTTGGGTGAGGTGTGAAGGGAGGTCGGCCGGGGCCCTTAAAGGGGTGACGGGTCCCCTGTGTTTGTGCTACATGTCCAGCAGAGGACCAAATGCATCACACAGCGTTGGTAATGACAATTGTGTCTCTCTGAGGGCCACTGGAGCCCGAAGCCTCGGGGGTAATACCCTTCAGCAGACGCTATGGGGGTAAGCAGTGAGATTTTTGGAGTGGTACAGCATGGCACAAGGGATTTACATTATGAACTATGAAAATATTTAAGCTACAGAAGGGATTTACACTGCTCAGCTTCAAAGAAGTGTCTTAGAGATTATGATAAATGAATCAAAGGATTTCATAATGCACTAAGTGTTGTGTTGAAACTCTTTCGCAGTGTAATACTAAACAGCTGTGAGCTGAGACTGAACTCTGCGAGGCACATAATTACTCAGCCGAAACCTGACATGCTAAAGGTTATTGATACTGTAGGGTGGAAGCTTGTTTCTGCCAAGGGATAAAAATTGTGACTTCTTATCTTACAATTATCTTACATTTTCTCTCAGAATTAGGAGTTTATATATATCAGAAGTCATGTATTTGTTCATTTCAATTGTGACTTTACCCATAGAATTGTAAGACTTACATCAATTTTTTATGTTACAAATCTGACATTGAACTCTTTATCTCTTAAAATTCAAATGTTTTCCTCTGAATTCTTGCAATTCTCACAATTCTGACTTTTTTTCCTCCAAATTTATATCTGGCAGTTCTGACATTTTACTTAGATGTCTTTATTTTTCACTATTCTAACTTACTGTATCTTGCGATTCAGACTTTGTTCCTCAAAAATGTGAGTTTATATCTTACAATCCTAACTTTTTCCTCAGAAGTCTGAGTTTACATCTTTTAATAATTTTTTCCCCTCACAGGTCTGAGTTTACATATTGCTATTCAGATTTAGTTGATTAAAATATCAGGCTTGTGAAATTTGAAGAGTGAATTGTGAGATGCAAATACAAAATTAAGGTGTATCAGAAACAAGCTTCTATGCTATCAGTTGCATCACAGAATCAAAAAATATCAACCTTGTCTAGTTTTTCGCCATCTGCCAAACAAACACTCTCAGTGTCACTGAATGCATGTGCTTTGACACCCTTTGATGTCCATCTTTATGTCTCAAACTAAGTTCACAACATGATCAAACTGATGCCTTGCAGCATAATTGTGTTTGTGCTGTCGTAATGTATTTAAGTGTTATTATTATGTCTGTCTCGCTTATCTTGACTTGACAAGATACAGTAATGTATGTGTTTTGATGTTTTTGTCTGTCTAGGCTCACCTGTTTGAAGGTTCCTTTAGTGGTAACCAGATGGTAGACCATGTAGGAAGGCACACAGATGAAGGAAGAGACTCCAATACAGTAACCAAGGACCGTGGTCCAGAAAGGATACAGGTAATCAAACAGCTTCACTTCAGGAGGGAATGCCAGGAAACTCACAATAATGAACTACAGCCATGAGACAATGAGGAAAAAACAAAAAAGTCTTTTCACAAAACTGTATTTGCATAGTGAACATGCTGAGATCTGCCTGGGAAAGATGCCTGAAGCATGTGTAAAGTTTATTTAGGAGATTAAAGGGATAGTTCACCTCTAAATTGAAATGTTGGCATTATTAGCACAACTTGTAAACATCTATGACTTACTTTGGAACAAGTAATCATAAAAAAAGTGGTAACTTAAATAGAAAAAACATATAAAAACATGATGTTCTGTAAAAGAAAGTCAGAAGGTTTTGGTTTGGAATGACATGAGGGTTAAAAAAAAAAAAAACTTTCAGATTTTTACTTTTTAGCTCTAACAACACCTTGTATACCAAAATCGTGGGTGTGAATCCAAGGGAATACATAAACGGATAAAATGCACACACAGAAAGCAAGTTGCTTGGTAAATCACAAAAATCATAAATGATGTAAATGACTGACCAATAGGAAGCAAGGACAGATGGCTATCCAGCAGACCCTCCAGAACAGACCAGGGGCGAAGCCGAGCATCAGCTGTACATCGTTGCAGAAACGTGTCGTCCCTGCACGCATTTCACAAACACACTTAGTGCACAATACCTGAAGCGACATATCAGATTACCAAACTATTAAAGCACAGGATAAAACCTTGAGACTTATAGACGGTGCTTGAATAAGAGAGAACAGATGGACAATAGAACAGTATAAAGCAACAGAAGTGGCTAAACAGTTTTATGCTTGCACATTTTACTCTCCCTGCAGCAATAGCTAAAAATCTGATTTTCATAGGCCCTCATGGAAATTAAGCAAGAGGGAGCAGAGTCCAAAAGAAATATAAATGACACATGCAAGGAAGTTCAACAGCGATGTCCACAATTATTTTAAAGTCTTGAAGATTTTTGAGGCAGCTGAGGAAATATGACATATCAGATGCATATATACAATCACAAAAGCCTCTAAGGGAGGATCTCGTCTAGACAGTTTATTAAGAAACTACAGAGAAGATTGTTTGTTTTATCCAACCAGCATGGAGACCAGTGGCACAATAAAATGAAGTTAAAGTGATATTTGGGATGATTTAACTGGAATTCAGTACATACCATAGAACCAGGAAACAGCAATAACCTCAAGGAAGACGACGGTGATAACAGCGGGGCCTGTGGCATACTCCTCAAATAGTTTAACAACAAAAGCGCCTCCCTACAAACACATTACCTCAGCATTAAACACAATAATTATCTGCAAAGTTTGTAAAATGGCATGTTACTTTGGTAAAATTCCAAATGATGTCTCTGGACAATGTTTAGAGCCTTCAGGAAAATCTTCCAAAGCAAAACAAGACTTCTGTTTGCGGTACGATTAGACTCACGTAGGTGAGAGTGGAGAGGGCACCCAAATAACAGACACACACCAGGCCAAGCACAAACCATTCTCTCCTCCTGGCCAACAGGTGGGGGAACTCGTCCAACATGGCTGTAATTACCCCTTCCAGACCTGCAAACTGCAGCAAGAGGCAGGGGATGACAGAAAAGTAGGTCAAAGACTCACTGAACCAGTGCACTGTTTAATCCAAATAATGCTCCTTAAGGTAGAGCAAGCACTAACTCAGTGGCTTCTGACAGGGACAAACATGATAATGAAACAGAAATAGACTACATATGGAGTTATGTCTTTTGCAGAATGTAGCGTAACTTCATTGTGTGTGAGGTCAACAGAGGGACAGGAATGGGTTAACTATGCAAACCGAAGACATAATGTAATGAAACACTGTTGAGAATACATTGTGCTACATCCAGAGACAGTGAGCTGAGTAAACAAAAGGAAAAACTCATTCATTAAGGTCATTGGGTAGTATTTCAAGAAAGACAGAATGAAAGACTGACCGTGCTGTCGAGCCCCAGCATAATTATCATGAGGAAGAATATGATGGCGAAGAATGTTGCAGCTGGCATATTGGCAATAGCCTCAGCATAGATGATGAAGAGCAGACTGGGACCTTAGAATTAAAAAAAATGGAAACTTAATTAAATGGGAAAGGATCCATAAAGGAAAGATAAAAAAAATATGGAAAAAAGAAGCTGTGCCTACCAGCATCCTTAGCTACTGTCTCCACTCCTTGTTGGCGCATCTCTGCCATGTATCCCAGCACGGTGAAGATCACAAAGCCTGACAGGAAACTGGTCAAACAGTTAACTGAGCTTGTGATCAAAGCATCCCTGCAAATCAAAGAGACATAGATAATAAGGATTTTTAACGTGGCGTGACAGAAAAGGATTTTTAGGGAAAAAGTTTTCAATCTCTGTATTTTTTTTTAATTGGCCTGGGTATTTCTATAGTGTGGTTGTTAGGGCATTGTTATGATGTTTCGAGTGGTTAGGGATATTGTGGTTCCAAAATAAGTCTGCTTAATTTATTTCCCAACTGTTCATTCTAAAGTTGCTTAGAGTGGTAACAGCACTCATCTTTTGGCTGTTGTCTGAACAGTGCTGTAAAGAGCAGTGCAATATACGGTAACACTTTATTTTGATGGTCCATTTGAGTATTGGTGGACTGTCTGCTTAAAGTCTGTTGATGCTGCTCTTTCGTCAGATATTTAACTGACTATAAGAAGGTTTGCAAATACATGTCAACTTACACTAACCTTAACCCCAACCTAACAGTCTACTTATAATCTAATGAGAATTAGTTGGCATGTAGATGCAATGTAACTTGTATTCAACAAACGAACCATTAAAATAAAGTGTGACCCAATATACTTATAGTAAAAATCTTTAGATTATCCATATGCTAGTATATAATAACAAGATTTGCATTTAGAAAATACAAGCATTTACTCGTTCTGCACAATTCTGGTCCAGAGCAGACACAACAGCACAGAGAGGACCATCTGTCCAAGTAGACCACAAAATATATCTTGTCGCATATTTTACAAACTGAAAGTCACATTATATAAATGTTTAAATAAAATGCAGGCATGCTGTCTATGCAGCTTGACAGATGCAATGTAAAGAAAACTCATTCAGCTATTTTTATAAAAGATAAGATCCCATTTAACATGTCCCACCCTAACTACCTGTTCCAATGGAAAGTCAAAGCACTGAATGAAGCTGCATGCTCCAACACACTTCAGTAGCACTTTCAAAAAAAGTTAAGGTAAAACAACATTTTAATGATAGTAAGGTGTACAGTGCTCAGCATATATAAGTACACCCCTCATAAATCTATCTTTTAAATTCATATTTTTTAATAGGAAGCTATACAACATTATATGTGTGCATATCAATTAGATTAGTCAGTACTGAAGCCAAATCTGGAGCTTATCTTGAAAATTTGAGTTGAAATTTTGTAGGTTGTATTTATCTTTTTTTTTCAATATTTTGCTTGAATTTAATTGCATTATCTAATAATTTCTGAATATGTTTGGTGGCTAAAATATATTTTTAATAAATATATTTATTTAATAAATCTGTTTTGTTTAAATACACCAAAATACATTGCCTATATTTACTGAGAAATGGATACAAATATTAATTTTCAAAATGGGTTGTACTCAATTATGCTGAGCACTGTATATATATATATATATATATATGTGGGTTTAAGTAGTCAAACCTTAATAGAAACATGATTCAAAATGATTCAAGGAGAAAAAAAACAACAGAGCAGAGTGAATAGAGGTCATATTTAAAGCTAAAGTTGTGATAACAGAACTTCAGATCAGATAAAAGAAAATGACAGAGGTATGAATGTGATTCAGGTGTACTTGTAGCAGTTGTTATGAAAGGGATTGTAGCTGGCAAAGGCCAGGAGAACACCAAAGCCTGGACCCAGAGAAAAGAAGATCTGTGCAGCTGCATCAAGCCAAACCTGAAAAATAAAAACACAGATGGAGTGATTTGTCTAAAGATTTTCATTCATCCATATCACACCTGACAGAAGGTAAGAAATATGTGTTTTATAGGAGGAAGACAGGCACAGCAACCCAAACAGATTGTGCAATATCATAGAATTCTGAATGGTTGATTTAGCTTCAACTCACTGTAGTGGTTAGAAGTTTTTTCCAATCAGGTTTCAGGTAGAAGACAACTCCTCTCCATGCTCCTGGCAGGGTGGCCCCTCTTATCAACAGGATCAGCAACACCAGGTACGGGAAGGTAGCCGTTACCCACACTACCTACCAGTGAGAGTCAAAAAGAACGTGTTAACAGAAAGTCTATTTGTCCAACTGCTAAACAACAGGTAAACTCAAGGTTGAAAATTTCTTGCCCTTGAGGTTTCTGGAACATCATACCTTGCCAGAGGTCTTGACCCCCTTCCAGATGCTGAAGTAGACAACAGTAAAGATGAACAAAAGACAAAGGGCCAGCTGCCAGCTCACCCAGCCCAGTTGATGAAGACCAGGGGATAGATGAACCTGCAACACCTGCCGACTAAGGACAAGAAAGAAGTTGGTTTGCAGTTTATCAAGTTACACTAAAATAGTAGTACAGGGATGTCCAAACCGGTTCCTGGAGGGCCATTGTCCTGCATAGTTCAGTTATAGCCATAATTAAACACACCTAAACCAGCTAACCAAGGCCTTCAGACTTGTGTTGGAGCTAAGGTCTGCAGGAGCAGGCTTGGCTTTCAAGGAGCAGGACTGGACACCCCTGCTGTAGTGCATGGGTGCTGTTTCTGGAGATCAATCTTTCTGCAGAGTTCAGCATCAACCCTAATCAAACACAAGTGAACCAAGCTACCCTAAGATCAGATGTTATGTCTCTCTACAAGGAGATTAGAAGGACTATCACTTACCATTGGAAAATGCATAATGTTAACTTGGTCACATGAAGCACATCTTAGCCAATCACATAATGACCTCTGGTCTCCTTCCCTGCATATAGCCATAGATGCAGCATTAGCATTATTCTTATGCTTTTTAGGCTTATTGTTGGATGCTTGCCCTTTTATAGGCTTTCTAAGATCCTTTGACGTACTTGATAATTACAGAAAGGTGTGTTTGACCAGCATTGGAGAAACTATATAAGTCCATTAACAGGAGTGGGCACCCCTGTTGCAGAAGTACTATCAAGAGATAGTGCTGTCAAAGAACAATAAAATAAAAGCCAGAAAGTCAATCTTACTGCATAGGAAAGGATTGATGAGTACAGGACAGTTATATAAGAACAAGGAGCACTGTAAGCGAAACAGGAAATCTCAACTACACATAAAACAAATGAAAGCAATGAAAAAAAAAAAAAAACAAAGCCTTTAAATCTCTCCTAAAGCAGTGTATACACAGACCCAACCCCCTATGTCTTTTCAAGAGAGCCAACATATTCTCTTTCAAACACAAGAGTCTCTCAAAGGTTCAAGAAGACTGGAGAAAGTTCTTATTTAATATTCCCTTCAACCTGGACTTGGTACTTTTACCCACTTACATGCACTTACATATAAAACTCTTCAGCGGGAGAGATTGAGTTGTTGGTCCAGGAGACGTTTAAGTCAGTGGACAGGTAGTGGGTGCAGTTGGGAGTATTCCATCGGTTGTTGCAGGTGGTCCAGGGCAACGTGGCACGAAAAGAGGACAGGAGGTAATAGAGAGCCCAGGCCATTATGGTATTGTAGTAGAAGGCGATGTAGAGTGCAATAATGCAGATGGCAAAGCCTATACCTGTAAAAGAACATAAAACACTTGTCATGTAAATATAAAACTAACGTTTTAAGCACCTTCCACTTTGGAGTAGTAAGTGACATTTAGGACAAAGTTCCATTTACATAAAATCAGGTTTCTTAAGCATGTGGCATTTTACCAGGTAAATGTGACAATTTCCATAACAGAGTCCCTGCTATCAACAAAGCGAGAGTGGAATTGGTAAGAAGTTTAGGAGAAGGTCAAGGGAGACTGTACTATCAGCTTAGCACATGTCAGTCTGTCATTATCTATCTGACCCCTAACCTAGGTCCTCTGTCTTAGAAGTCTTAAAAGTCTTGTGAAGCAGACCAGTCTTACCCTTGAAGATGGGGCAGACATGCTTCCAGATGGAGATGCATCCACTGCGGTGAAACTGGCCCAAAGCCAGTTCCATGTAAAACAGTGGCACACCCCCAAACACAGCCATCAGAAGATATGGCAAGAGAAAGGCACCTGAAGCACAAAGATTTAGACAGGAAGAAAAACTTAAACTTCACGGTTTCGTTGCATTGGTTTTAACACATCCTGAAAGCACTATTATACCTACAAAAAGGGCATAAAGGATGCTAACATACACAAGATGTTCTTGTTCAGACAAGCCCCCAGTGCTTGATTAAAGTTTTGCATGCTTTTGACTTGAACACTAGATAGCTGTTGATTGAGCGGCAGTGAGCCAGATTATTAAACAATATGAGAAAGTCCAACCCTCGAGAGCCACAATTAATGGTTGTTGGTTGTGCTGAGCGGGTAGCTCTATCTCTCATGCACTCCCCTTGCATGGTGAAACAGGAAATTACAAAGATTTTATTACTTCAAATCCAATGAAAGGAGACTAAAGCCTGTTTGTACTGACGAGGCGAACTGGATCACACAAAGAGTGGATACAACAGCAGAATTCAGCATTGTCTGTTATTTTTAAGCAAACACTATCTAGTTGGTCTTGTCTCAAAGACGGAAGTCTTTCTTTTAATGGCATGCAACACAATATTTGTTTAGCTCCTCTGAAGCGCATCACACTTATCTGTCTCAGTACGGTCTATAGCTTAAGTGGCACTTTTGCCTAGTGTTCTGACCTCTTCACATTTGACCTTACCCCCTCCATTTTGGTAGCAGATGTAGGGAAAGCGCCACACATTGCCCAGGTCCACTGCATACCCGATGACCGACAACAGGAAGTCCATCTTTTTGCTCCAGGTCTCCCTAGGTGGATCAAGGCTCGTCTGTTGGACCACCAGAGTCCTAAATGTTCCAGGGGTGTTGACCCTGTCTGTCCCAGTGCCCGCACCTTCTCTGGGGCTTTGCGGGGATGTACTGGGATAACCGTTGGAGACTTGCCCAGGCCCAGAGCCAGATTTCTGATCCTTCTCCGGAAAGCTATCCACCACCAGCCTGCCATTCTCCTGAGACTCCTGCACTTTCTGCTGCTCCCCTCCATTCTCTTGATTCATCATCATTGACTCTTTCATTTCCATGGTGAGGACTGCTGTTAGGGTTGAGATGGTGGTCCTCTTGCACTGACTGATATCGTGCCCATGAGGGGATAGAGAGCCTGGAGAAGAGTATCAAGGGGTGGAACAGAGTGGGCTGGAATGGAGAGAGCAAGGAGAGTGTGACCAGTCCTTAACCTGTACGTTTTAACAAACTCAAAACAAACTCAAAGACTGCTCAGGCTCATCTACAGAACACTAAAAAGGGGCTGGAGGATTTCAAATGCAGCCACAAACAATTTAACTAGAGTTTACTCCTGTCATTCTCATAATGTGTCCTTAAGAAGTGACGCGTCATCTTTGACATAAAAATAAATGTTGTTCTGTAACATATCAGCAAATTTAGATTAAATGCGTCCTAACAACATGGGGCTGAAGCTGTAAATCACTAAGTGAACGCTGTACATATAACAGCAACATTAAGAAGCTGCCGGGACAATCATTTATTCTCTTTTTTTGTGACACTATTGCAACTACAAATAAACATGTCAAATGTGTCAATTTGTGACGCTATTGTAACAACAAATAAAAAACCGTTACAAAAAGATGTTAATTCTATAAAATATACACTTACCCGACTTTTACTCTCCTTTAAACATAACGTATTCATTTAAGTAATGCCAAATACTATTTATGTTTATTTATTTACGTTTATTTATGTGAAATAACCTAAACTTTACCTACAACTGTTTTATTATTACAGAACAGAAATAAAGAGTCAAACAAAATTAACACTTGTTGATCAGGACCAACCAGAACAACAATAACAATAACAATTAATTATATAGAATTTGTAAAATAAAAAAACATCACCCAAAATCATCTAAAGAGTATTTTACTTCTAGCAAGCGCATCAGTTTCTGCATAGCGTTCTCTCTCTAGGTGCAGCAGGTGAGTGCAGCACATGAAAAGATATTAAAGCAACCACTATTAAAAACGGCATAATGATCTAGATGTCAAGAAAAAAATTAAAAGGGAAACAGTTTTTTCCTCTGCTTGTCTTTTTCCTACTATTGCATAATTATTAGCAGGGTTTTTTTCCTGCCAAACATGTTTATTATTTATTCAAAGTAAATCATTTGTTCCTCTAAGACACATTTTGAAAAAATATAAACAGCATTAATGATGGCTGTGGAGAAGGTGGAAAGCGTTCCACACTATTAAAATCAGACAAAAGTTGAAATGTTTAAATGTTTGTGCATATCCAGCATGGCAAATTATCAGTACAATTAATTTGTATGTAATAGCTGTATCGTCACCAAGTCAAATTGTGCAAAAAAGTGGAATAATTAAAGATAATTAAAGGAACAAGGACAAGCAAGTGAAATTAACATGCCGTATTATCAGTTATTGAATGAGTAAACAAAATGTAACCATTTTAGGAGCTGCTACCACACACCCTTCTCATTAAATCATGGCTAGAAGAAAAGATAACATTGAATTACAAGTTTTACTTAGGATCGGTTTCTGCACAATGATTATCTGATCTGGCAAACTGCCCATTTTTTCTTATTATTTATTGCCGCATCTCTCTGCTACTTTCTATCCATTTTTCCTTGTACACACTAAATTAACCTCTCTGTTACTCACTAAATCAACCCCCTCAAAACTTAACATCTTAAACATCCCGGCTCAGGGATCCCCCCCCCCCATATTTATAGATAATACCCAGGTCAAGATCAAGTTTGTTCATTTACTAGGATCACAAGATAAAACCAATAATCCACAATCTTCATTATTACACATCTGATACACAACATGAATGCCAAATGAAATAAAATGAACATGAATTACTTTTATTAGCCATAGATATCAAGATAAAAGACTTCCCCCTATTACAGCACATTAGACTAAATTAAAACTAGATTAAAATGAGCGGCAGAACTGGACTTGCACATTTTAATAAACTCAAAACATTTGTCAAACTACTAATCAGACTCATAAATCTGCATAAAACGTATTAATAAAAAATAAACAGCACACACATGCACACTCCAAGTTACACATGCAGTCGCGTACAGACACACACAAGCCAAGACTTGCCACCCAAAACCATTGGTTAACACACGCAGAGCCACAAACACCATGCACAGGGCAACCCTACCGTGCTGCGGTTGAGCAGTTCTGTGGGGGTCTGCGTTTGGGTGGTGACCAACACCGTCCCGGCACTTAAGACACACCCCTTTCACCCCTGCTCTCTCTCTCTCTCTCTCTCTCTCTCTCTCTCTCTCTCTCTCTCTCACACACACTTTATCCTCCTCTAGTTCTTCTTTCTAGCAGATAGTCTTTAACTTGCTTCGTGGTCGTCAGCCTAAGGCGCTTCAGATGTAGACACATAGAACGAGGCTCTGTGATATAATTATGAGCCCTGCTACTAAACATCTGTTTACGCAAAAACACACACAAACAAAAAAGCATGAATGGAGAACTCCAGCCCTCATCACATTATGCACATCCACATAGTATTTATTCATGGTGAAAGAAGGCCTGACCTACATTTTCAAAATCCTGCTAAGATATTTAGACTTACCTAAATCTACATCAGGTTTTAAGAGACTGGCTATTAGTTTGAAGGTGAACGATACCTTTATTGCTGATGACGGTCAAAAGTTTGGACACACCTACTGACTTTATTTTTATTGTTTTGAATAATAGTTGCAACATAAAATGATGGAAAGCAAGAGGAATTATTTATAAATATTTTTAGGCAGTATTTAATTAGATGCTTTTTTTGAGCACTTGTTGCCTGTTTATATACTATTTATCTCTCTCTCTCTCTCTCTCTCTCTCTCTCTCTCTCTCTCTCTCTATATATATATATCTATATATATATATATATATATATATATATATATATATATATATATATATATATATATATATATATATATATACAGTTAAAGTCAGCATTATTAGCCCCCCTTTGAATTTTTTTTTCCTTTTTTAAATATTTCCAAAATGATGTTTAACAGAGCAAGGAATTTTTCACAGTATGTCTGATGTTTTTTCTGCTGGAGAAAGTATTATTTGTTTAATTTTGGCTAAAATAAAAGCAGTTTAAAACATTTTTTAGGGTCCCTAAATACTAATTACCTAAATTCATTCATTTTCCTTTGGCTTAGTCCCTTTATTCATCAGGAATTGCCACAGTGGAATGAACCGCCAACTTATACTGCATATGTTTTACACAGCGGATGCTCCTTCAGCTGCAACCCAGTACTGGGAAACATCCATACACACTCATTCACAGACACACACACACACACACTACGGCCAATTTACTTTATCTAATTCACCTATAGCGCATGTCTTTGGAAACCCACGCCAACACAGGGAGATTATGCAAACTCCGCACAGAAATGCCAACTGACCCAGCCGGGACTCAAACCAACGACCTTCATGCTGTGAGGTGACAGTGCTAACTACTGAGCCACTGTGTCGGCCCCCACTTAAAAAAATAAAATAAAATAAATATATATATATATATTATATTAACATATATTATGTTAATATGTTAAGGTGATAAGAAATGTAACTTAAGTCAAGTGTGTCCAGACTTTAAACATTGTATAATGTGCAAACACTGATCTTGCTCATTGTACACATAGACTAAATCCAGGTAAAATATAGACCTTGTTTGTGAATTTATCTTTTAAGTGCTATGGCAAATAAGTGAATTAGACTCTCAACACAGTTGAGAGTCTAATTGTAAACAAGATTTTAGAGATAAATATGAAGGCAACATGGTTTCCAGAAGGACGTTTAAACTGTGCATCATCTAACAACTACATAGGAAAACAAAAAGGGTTGAATCAACAGGAAAGGATCAATTCATTACCATTCTCTTCCCCTGAATGATCTGTTGTACAGAAATAACACTAAGATTAGAGACAGACACAATACATATTTATGAAAATGAGACGCCACATTACAACACAACTGACAACACAGCTTCATCAGTATAAGCAAAGATTTTTTTTATATATATCCAGATACAGATAATTAAAGTGAAGTTCTTTTCCTGAATAAAAGCCATCACCTCAGGGCAAACCTACAAGTAAACCACACACATACAAAACAAATAATGCAAGATTTGCATTTTGGAACAAAGAGGAAGTAGGTCATAAAATCCAAGCTCAATAATGCTATGTTGTCTCTTTTGATAATTTTAATTTTAAATAATTCTTTTTGAGTAATTCTAAAATTAAATCAAAGCTGATTTTCCAGTTGCAAACTGTCCAAATGCTCATTGTGTAGTACAACGTAATGTGGCATAAGTACATCGCCATAAAATGATCAAACGAATCAACCAAAACTGATCAATTTTTTATCTGGTCCTATTGGCTGGTTTTTATCAGACATTTGCTCATGTGTATCCTACACAATTACTATTCTTACAAAAGAGACATTTATTTAAGTGTGATATTAGTATATTCCTTATAAACCTAAAAATATGAAGGTGTGCTTTTATGCATTCTCGGGAGACTTTAAATTACACTAGAAATACAACTGGTTTGTACTTAATGCCTTAAAACATTATTCAAATAACTTCCTATATGTTATAAACTTATACCCTTATTTTCATGTAGTTACAAGTCAGTTTTTTTCTTTAACAAGCTTTTTACAAGTCAGATTAACAAGCATAGAGTGAATAAAACTGGAATCTGATACATAGGAGGTTATTTAAAATCTACTTTTTTATCTAGTTTTTTTTTTGGTCTTTATTAGATAGGACAGGAAGTGAAGTGGGAGAGAGAGAGAATGGGGGGAGTTGTGTTGGGAAATGTTCTCAAGCCAGGATTTGAACTCAGGACGCCCTGACGTGCTACTGCACTATATGTCAGCAGGCTAACCTCTAGGCTATTGCGCTGACTTAAAATTTATTTTTACTGCATATATTTAATGTTTACAATTTAATAGGGAAATAAAGCAATGCAAAAATAATCTATGTAAATTCTTGGCTAAGTATTATTCACTTACAAGTATACACATATAGACCATTTCAATGTGGTCATGTCATTGGTCCATGAACATTTCCTGCTTGTTATCAAATAATTTCATAACTGTAACAAGAGGCAATTCAATCATAAATGTATGTTAAAACAACGATCATAACATTATTTATCAATATGTGGCTCTTTTTGGAATCTCTGAACCTACACTTTAAAAAATGATATGATCTATTAGTCACAACAAATTTCATGTTTTAAAAGTTTTAATAAGTTCATTGTAAACTAAGTTAATCATCTTCTAACTTAATTATATAAGTTATGCAAGCTGTTTTAAGTCAGTTTAATATAATATAAGTTCAATGGACTCATAAGGTTAATTCGATTCTGCTTAAAAATTTAAGGCACACTGGATTTTTTACAGTGTATAGAAATAAAAAATTTAAAACAGGAAATACGTTGAAACCATTGTTTTTGTTTACATCCCTCAAAGTGGTCTATAGCATGAAAAACACAAAACTAGTGTACTGTAGTTAGAGTATACTTGTGTACAGCTATAGTTCTAGTTCTATACTCAAGGTTTACTAATGTTGTACTGTAGTAAATACAAAAAAAAAAAATATATATATATATATATATATATATATATATATATACACAAAGCGGGCTAATTTAATAATTGAACACTTTTTTAACACAGATTTAACACAAACACATTTAACACAAATTGAACATTTAAGAGTACACTACTAATGCATTGACGTTAGCATAGTTACTACACATGTATACTTCACTTAATCCGCAATTAACTATAAGTATTAATTTGTAAGAGTTTGTATACTTCATCACATTATGTTCCGCTAGACGACAACAAAAAGTGTCCAAATCTGTCCTGTTATTACAGCACAACTACAACCCATTGATCTGTTAATAAAAATGAACATGCAACACAGCTGACACCTTAGCTAATCCCTGATGTATTTTTGTCATTTTTAAGTGTCGGTCTAGACAATAATAGCTACAGACAGATCAAGACAGAAGTGCTGGCAACACCATATAAGACACAATTGGACATAAGAGATGGAAGAATAACCTGCTAAAGATGCTAAAATAGTGAGGAACACAAGGACAAGCACCTCGGGTAAGTCATATCACATTATCTCTCATCTTACTGTTTATTTATTTTCTATTTATTTAAATATTATTTTCTATTTATTTCTATTTACTTTCCACCAAACCTCTTTCATGCATTTTCCAGATTTTTTCCTTCCATATTTAATCATTTATGGTGAGTTTTGGCCAGTTTTTCTATTTTATTCTTTTAAGATCTCACATAAGGGAGATTTTGGAGAAAATGGCAGCCTCTTCAGTACATTACAAAACTGAAAATTACAAACAAATATAACCAGTTTTACACTCTAGAAATAGCTGTTACTAAATGTATTCAAATATACACTCACCGGCCACTTTATTAGGTACACCTGTCCAACTGCTTGTTGGCGCAAATTTCTAATCAGCCAATCACATGACAGCAACTCAATGCATTTAGGCATGTAGACATGTTCAAGACGATCTGCTGCAGTTCAAACAGAGCATCAGAATGGGGAAAAAACGTGATTTAAGTGACTTGTGGCATGGTTGTTGATGTCAGACAGGCTGGTCTGAGAAACTCAGTTTCAGAAACTGCTGATCTACTGGGATTTTCACACACAACCATCTCTAGGGTTTACAGAGAATGTTCAGAAAAAGAGAAAATATCCAGTGAGCGGCAGTTCTGTGGGCGCAAACGCCTTGATGATGCCAGAGGTCAGAGGAGAATGGCCAGACTGGTTTGAGCTGATAGAAAGGCAACAGTAACTCAAATAACCACTCGTTACAACCGAGGTATGCAGAAGAGCATCTCTGAACGCACAACACATCCAACCTTGAAGTGGATGGGCTACAGCAGCAGAAGGAAACACCGGGTGCCACTCCTGTCAGCTAAGAACAGAAAACTGAGGCTACAATTCGCATAGACTCACCAAAATAGGACAATAGAAGATTGGAGAAAAGTCTGATGAGTCTCAATTTCTGCTGTGTCATTTGGATGGTAGGGTCAGAATTTGAGGTCAACAACATGAAAGCATGGTACCATCAACAATTTAGGCTAATGGTGGTGGTGTAATGGTGTGGTGGATATTTTCTTGACACTTTGGGCACATTAGTACTAATCAATCATCTTGTCAACGCCACAGCCTACCTGAGTATTGTTGCTGACCATGTCTATCCCTTTATGACCACAGTGTACCCATCTCCTGATGGCTACTTCCAGCAGCATAACGCACCAAGTCATAAAGCGCGAATCATCTCATACCGGTTTCTTGAACATGACATATGTTTACTGTACTCAAATGGCCTTCACAGTCACCAGGTCTCAATCCAATAGAGCACTTTTGGGATATGGTGGAACGGGAAATTCTCATTATGGATGTGCAACTGACAAATCATGTCAATATGGACCAACATCTCTGAGCAGTATTTCCAGTACCTTGTTGAATCTATGCCACAAAGGATTATGGCAGTTCTGAAGGCAAAAGGGGGTCCAAACCCGATACTAGTAAGGTGTACTTAATAAAGTGGAGGGTGAGTATATTTAGCTTAGTTTAAAATGTCATGCTTAATTGAATGTTCTTTGTAAACAGGATATTTGTTCACAAATTTACTGATATTACTACTGATTATTTACTGATATAGCACAGACAAAAATACTTAATCAACACTTCTAACCTTATTTAAATTCAACACATTTTGTTATTGACCTGCTTAGCCTACAAAGAGTAAAGATAAAGAAAGTATAACCTACCTTGCAGACGTCAGGCTGACTTCTGCAGTTCTTGCTAATTTAACGCTTTATTGTAGCATCCCTCAGGGCCCACGATGGGAGGGAACATGTAACAATACAAACAATTTCTGCCACTTCTTTTTTTTTGCATACAAACACTCACTTAAGCAAACACAAATCAAGAGGTTTGGCTGAAGATCCAATACATCCAGTTTCTTTGGTTTACCCATCTAAAGATTCTGATCAAATACAGACTGAAAGCTCAACACAATGCTGTCTTGGGCTTACCTAATAACTGCTACAATCATTTACAAATGCACACACTCTTGTTGAAGAATCTCTCTAACAAACATACTACAAATACACTTACAGTGTGGAGAACAGCAAGTCTTTCCAATCTGTCTGAGCTAGTAGGTTAATCCGCAGCAAGTCCAATGTACTGAAAGGCAGGCGGGAAACGGAGAGGTGGGGTGGAGGTGTTTAAACTAGGTGAAACAGATTTTTAAGGAGGGAAATAAGAAGCTTAGATTGTGGTCTGTGACAAATGCACGCCCTACCCCTTTAACTTTCTTCTTTCCAAACAGTGGCAGATCGGGATGTGAAAGAATTAAGGACACAAACATCAAGTCAAGAGCCCCCGTCCCGTTTCAACTCTCAACAAGAGAGTTCTTGGAATCGTTCACTGTTGAGAGGAGGACTCGGAGGTATAATTGTTTCATGGGATGGCCAACAAAAAGGTACCGTTCCTCTGAGCTCTTTAAAAGCCTTTCCACACATTTTCATCTTTCGTGAGGCCCGGGTATTTCCTACGACCACAAAGTTCAAAGAGGTAGCGTCTTTATGGTAGAGGAAAAGTTGTGTTAAATCCATGCAAAATAGTCTGAAAATCTAATTTTATAGCCTATTGTTGGAACATGATCAGTCTTACAAATGGTCACAAGGCAAACTGGTTTGGCAAAATAACAATAATGCCGTTTTAAAAAATGATTAAAATTATCAAGAAGCTTTCTAACAAATGATTATTTTAGCGAGTCATCTGCTGTGTGATGTAACCTGGTGAACAGCCAAAAGTCTGCAGGTCTTCAGTTAATACATCAGAGTCTAATCCTCAACAGACCTTTTTCATTTTATGTAAAAACCTTTTATTTTTTGTTCGAAAAGAATGTAATATCTTAAAGGCCTATATTAAAGCACATTTAATAGTAAATTGTGAATGCACAACATGTGTATGTAAAAATTCCAACAGAAACCAACTAGGCATGGGACGATAACCAGTTTCAAGGTTTCCTTCGGTTTGGAAAAGTCAAGGTTTTAAAACCGCGAAAATTGTCTGTTTTACCATTTCTACAGTATATGTAAGGTTTTTTTGTGTTCTTCAAGACTATTTTATTTTGTTTTTTAAAGCAACGGTACACTCAAAAAATTGCTTGCTCTTTGTTCAAACTACCTACTTAAAATGAGCTGAAACAACATAATTATTGAGTTTTTTGGGACCGCTTAATTTTTTTATGTTCAATCCAATTGAATTTGTAAACTAAAAAGATTAATGAATTCCTTTAAGTTGTCCCAAAACAAATCGACTGTGTGGAACCCCATTATTTTACAGTATATCTCCATCAGAAATAAAATATATCGTGTTCAATTGGGGAAAAAAAGTAGTTGTTTTATACGCAGACATTTAAAAAGAACATATTTTAGAGCAGTAAATCACAATAGCATATTTTTATCCATGGTTATCATACCATCACGATCTTTTACCGGCCCATGCTTAAAACCAACTAAATTAATTTAAAACATTTGCTTTTGTTAAAAATAAATACATGAAAAAATTCATGAATGGAGAATAAAACAAAAAATATTTAGCTGTACTTAAATAAACATTGAAGGCTTCCGGTTTAAGCAATGTAGAGAACGGTCGTGTGCGTTTGAGCCTTCCGACAACTTGACCTTAAATATCAGTTAATTATTTCCAGGTTGGAGGAAAATCCTTAACCCAGGTGGAGGTGTTCAAGTATCTTGGGGTTTTGTTCATGAGTGAGGGAAGCATAAAACGTGAGATTAACAGGCAGATCGGTGCAGTGGCAGCAGTAATGCGGTCAATGTACCGGTCCGTTGTGGTAAATTAGTCAATCTACGTTCCTACTCTCACCTAGGAACATAAGCAAATGGATAAGATCTTGGACACAAGAGTTTCCTTCGCAGGGTGGCAGGGCACACCCTTATAAATAGAGTGAGGTGCTCTGTCACCCGGGAGGAGTTTGAAGTAGAGCCGCTGCTCCTCCACATCGAGAGAAGTCAGCTGAGGTGGCTCTGGCATCTGTTTCGGATGCCTCCTGGACACCTACCTAGGGAGGTGTTCCAGGCATGTCCCACCGGGAGGAGGCCTCTGGGAAGACCCAGGACACACTGGATGGACTATGTCTCTCGGCTGGCCTGGGAACGCCTCAGGATCCTCCCAGAAGAGCTGGAGGAAGTGTCTGGGGAAAGGAAAGTCCTCTCCTGAGACTGCTGCCCCCATGAAACAGACATGGACTTCTTATACATCTTACTATTTTTTCCTCTCTAGTTTCACCTAAAACTGCTATCTTGAAATAACTTTTTTTAAAATACCATTTATAAACTGATGGTGAGTGTTCGTCGGAGGCTCAATTTTTTTTGTTATAAATTGAGTTTATGGAGTCCTGCAGTTTACCTTAGTTCCGAAGGCAAACAGGAAAAGGTGTTCTAATGTTACTGCCTTGTTGTTGTTTTTATGTTTGTTTGTTTGCCTTTACTATTTTTATCATCATTATATTAGGCAGTGTATTTAGGGTTTATTGAAGTGGATTTACAAAAAAAATTCAGTGTATAAACTAAGGATATCCAGATCGATCACGTGATCGCAAATCGGGCTCAAGCACGCGGTTTCAGACTCAATCGGAATCTGACATTACCTCCTCATCAGAATATATATACACTCATTATTTTTGAACACATCTATAGTAATGCGGTGGTACACAGATAAACCTCTTTCTTGTCAGAAACAGCAACGAGCGCAGCATGACATCACTTTGTTGCAGAGATTCTATTGGTTAAATGCCGGCAAAGTAGAACATGGAAACAACTTAAAGAGGAAAGCACATTGCCATAGCAAACTGTGAGTTATGTAAAGTTGGGATTTCCTGCCAGGTATTTTAAATTGAGGTGCTATTTGTTTTTATATTAGATTTTTTTATTTACTGTTGCACTAAAGTCTAAAAGTGATGTTATTTCTTACTTGATTGTTCAAGCTACCTTACAGAAGTGCTCTGTTTGTTAACAGAGTTGTTGAATGTTAAAATAAGGTGAATTCAATAAAACATAAGGAACATCCTGGATCTGTTTCTTCGCTCTTTAATTTTTTTAAAGAATTATATCAGATCGGGTATCAGTAGATACTCAAAATCAAATCACTCTGACTAAAGGGCAAAGAAACCTGATCGGGACATCCCTAGTATAAACAATGACATCTGTAGTTGACATAAAAATAAAGGAAAAAAATAGACACCTTAAAACTTAATACAATCTAAAATAAAAAAGCAGGATGTTCTCTCCTGTGTCTTAGCTCAACATGACTATGAATTCGTTTCCATCGAGCATGCTTAGAGAATAAGTTGTTTATATCCTTTTTCCTATGTGGGTGTAATTAAGGGGAATTAACTCCTCTTAATTACATTCAACACACAGATGCTGACTCAATTCAATTAGTTTGAGTTTAATTACAAATCGATTTATAATGTCCCTTACAACTGGCTGAATTTAGACTGACTTGACAACAGCAGAGGTGAGATGGCTTTTAAAAAACAAGTGCATCAGGAGTTCATTTCTCAAGCCATGCTCTCATCTGAACTCCAACAAGTAACGTCACAGATCTCAAGCCGCGATTCAACATCTGCTGCTCTCAGAGTCTTTCAGTGGGATCTGAAACAATCCTGTCTGTTGGTGATGACTGTTGGGTGCATCTTTGTCAGTTCCCTAGCTCCCGAGGCTGTGCACACAAATTCGGGCACTTATGAGGATACATATGGGATTGCTCAACATAATGAGTAAACCCCTCACAAATCTCTCGCTTAAATGAATATTTTCTATAGGAAGCTTTACAATATTATATTATATAAATCTGGAGCTTATCTAACAAAATAACATGATAACAGTCAAAAATGACTTCACACAAATTTAAATCTTATAGAAAAATATTAAATAAAACATTTCAAGAGCAAAATTCAAGAGAAACTAATTTTTTTTATAAAAATGTGTAGTTTGTAGTTTTTCAACAATATTTTGCATATATTTAAATGTATTATCTTTCTATTTCTAAAGATGTTCGGTGACTAAAATATTATTTTAATAAATATATCCATTTAATAAATCAGTTTTGATTAAATGCTCCAAAATATGTGACCTATATTCACTGAGAGATGGATAAAAATGTTCATTTTCATAATGGGGTGTACTCATTTATATTAAGCACTGTATATTTTAGCTAAATAATTTGATTGTTTCATATACTAGCAACATTTCAACCATTAAACAGTTATAAATGTTTGCTAGAGTGTTGTTAACATGTCTAGCTATGTTCGTTTGTGTTAAATATAAATGCATAATAGATTATTTTTTTGAGAAAACGTCTTGTTTGTTGTTATTTTGATGATTTAGTTGACGTGATTCATGTTTTGAACTTGCAAACTTCCATTAAGGGTATGGTTTTCATGGTGCATTATGGGGCTATTCAGGGCACGAACATTTCAGGGAAGAATTTTGTGATTTAGACAGCACCTATAATGGCTGATGCCCTCGTGACTGAACACTACTGAGTTACCCCTTAATGGCGAGTTCAGACTGCACGGTTTTCAAAGTATTCACGTCACAGATGATTTCACACTGCAAGACGAATCGGCGACAGGGGGTTTCACACTGCATGACTTTAAAATAGGATGAATCACCAACAACTTTGTCTCTGTCTGCAAACTACGTCTCACAACCAAACACACGTGAGAAGTGACATGGAAACAACGCGAGGTCATGTAGTATATGTTTTGTCATTAACTATCTAATGATAAAGAAGCCTTTAGTGGGGTAGAAAAAGTCATTTCAAAATGACTTTTGAAGGGAATTAGCAATTTCTCAAACTATTTTTTTTACGTTCTGGTTGTGGTTTTGCTCCAGATGACATGTCAAACAGACACGGGTGCTCCAGACAAATTTACACTAGTTTTTACTCCATTTCTTGGGTCCAAATAGACAGAAAAGAACCCATTTTAATTTTCCCCAACCTCCAGCTGAGCTGCAGAGACTCATACTAGTGGATGCTGCTCTCTCATTGGGTGTAGGTGATCGCCAATGTTATTTTCAATCAGAACACACTTCATATGGCATGATTCTGAATTGCTGACAGGTCCAGATATTTAGCATGCCAAATATCTCACAGGCGAATCTCTCAGATCGCATCTTAGATACTTCACACTGTGTGATTGTTACTTGCGTGAACGAGCACCGATTTGCCTAAGATTTCAGGCATTTGTCGCAGAATTCTCAAAACCTGTCGGCGAGTCAAAATCAAGGCTAAAATCATGCAGTGTGCACTCGGCAAAAGGCTGCATCACAAAACTTCTATATGATATAGTAGGTGAAAATAGTACATGAGGAAAATAGCACATTCATAAAACGTAAGATCCCTGGATGACATACCATTTCCGATGTGATTCTGGCGCACTCAGTAGACTCTTCACTTGAGGATGTAACGAATGCAACTGACTCTGTTATAACAACCTGTTGGAAACCAGCATGCAAACGCAGCACTGAAATGACTCCACACTCAGACTCCTGTGATAATAAAAAAGAGGCAAAAAACTTTATTATTTTTTTCTAGACCAGGCTTGTTGTGAGAGATGGTGGGAGAGGTTAAAACCAGCTGAAGGTGGAGTTGAGGAGATCAGACTGGCTCCTGTGGTTATGCCAGGGCTCCCATAGGGTCCCAGGCCGGGAGGACGACGGGGTCCTTCTGCATGACGTCCAGCACTTCAGCAGAGAGAAAATTCTTATCCACCACCACCTCGTACACGTACTCGGAGAACCACTCGTCTGTCATGATCAGATATCCTGCAGGAAGAGGAAGAGATGAGGCAAGGACAGCAGACAGAGATAAATGGCTAAAATGAGAGATGAGCAGAAAAAAGATAGCAAGACGGAGGAGTGGAACGCTGTTTAATTTGCTGCAGCAGAAGCTCTTGGACGATTGTCAGATCGCAATGCTCAGTAGGACATCAGCCTACTGATTACTCATATGTTCAGGAAAACAAAGATTGCACTGTTGAGAAAAAATCGTCACAATATTTTTCACAAGAGGGTAAGGATGTGTTTCAATGGTCATCTGCATCTTAAATCCTTGAAAGTTTTTAATATGCAGAATAAAAAAAAATGTATGTACATTTAATAAGCTATACTTCAAGCTATACTTCAGCAATACACCATCTTTGAATCAAAATACAAAAACAATTGTTAGCGTTTTCTGCAAGGTGTTTTTAATGCTACATCTATGTACAGTACAGTAACATATGTTACATTAGCCGTTTCCATCCAAAAATGCAAATCAAATCTATGCACAAAACTGGAATATCGTATAAAAGACATGTGAATAAAGCAGCGTTTCCATTCATTTAGTCAAAGAGAACAAAATCCTGGTTCCTGATTAACTGGCGCCAAATATCAACAGTAAAAACAGAGTTTGCTGCAGTAGGAGAAGCTGCGTCAGTCTTTTCTTTATTTAATAAACAGCTTGCACCTCAGAAGACTATTTCGACATGCAATGAATGCGTGGTGGCGTTTGAAGGTGTGAGACGCGGAGCACAGACGCTCCTGACAGTTCTGGAGGTAAATAATAATTTAATAACACTAATACTGAAACAGTTAAAAATGACCAAAACAACATTTCAGATGCTTTACAATTTGCTCAGCTTGCTGCTTTGTCTATCCACACACATTTTTATCACCACATGATCTCTTATAACAAAATCACACGACTTTAATGCGCATACTGGAATTTGTTTGGTAAAAGTGTTTCTATCGTAGTTCATGCGCATCTTTTTTTTTTCGAATGAAAAGTTATCCTAATCAGTTTTACGCATAAGTTTTTTCAAAATTGAGGTGCATCTTGGTGTTTCCATGAACCAATTTTTTATGCGCATATCCAAAATGCACATAAAAATTTTTTTTGACTCATACCTAATTTTTTTTTCCTTTTTTGAAAGTGGTGAAAACACTATTGTTTTTTATTTAAGCAAATTTTAATGAAAAAAAAAATATATCCATTTACTACACTCTAAGCCATGGGTAGGGCCAGAATCTGTGGACGTTTTTTGCCATTTCTGCTGAGAATTTTGGTAAAAATCTGCGGATTTCTGCAGAATTATTTTGGGAGTCTCATAACTAAAACCTTAACATGTAAAATATGTGTAATTTAAAACCTGAATAAATTCAGATTTACACATATTTACTGAAGTAAATAAACAGTATTAATGATGGGCTAGAAATCTGCGAAATTCTGCGGAAAATCTGCAGAGTTCTGTGTGCGCAGATTCCGTGTGGGCCTAGCCATGGGTGACCAACCCTGTTCCTGGCGATTGACCTTCCTGCAGATTTCAGCTCCAACCCTGATCAAACACACTTGAACCAATTAATCAGAACCTGAGGAGCGCTTGATAATTACAGGCAGGTGTGTTTCACATGGGCTGCAACTGAAAACTGCAGGAAGGTCGATCTCCAGGAATAGGGTTGAGCACCACTGCTCTAAGCTAAATCAACTGAAGACTTCCACTGCTGACAAACTTGGAAATGTAAAATGGTGACGTTTACATGACAGCATTTTTTACTTTTTAACAAAACAAAACTTGATGCATTTTGGTCATTAATTTACACAATTACTACATTTCATGGGCCTGAAAATGCAAACTTTTTTAAACAATATTGTTTTTGTGGCCCTTGCTTTGAATGACATCAGCAAGGACAGGAGAGCACTTTTCTCTACATTACTCTGCTGAGATCTTTCTTCGCTCTTTTTCAGTCTCATCCACAGTTCACTAACTGTAGTGATTTCTTAGTCATACGTTTGTCACCGAGGACTTTGCAGAAATTCTTAATTAAGTTTAGATCGGGACTCTGGGCTACCATTTCATTAGGTTTTCAGCTTTAAGGAACTTTTTATCTATTTAGTGTGCGTTGGGGCTCGTTTTCCTGCATGAAGATTGCTGACTGATTGGGCAATGAACGCATGGAAGAAACCATATGTTGCAGAAGGAGCTTCTGATAAACATTTGCATTTACTTTGGCATGTTGTTGTCTAAGAGGAAAAACTCTCCTGCTGCAGAAAACAAACCCCAAAGCATGAAACTTCCTGCTCCACCTTTCACAAACTTCTTAACTCACTTCAGTCTTTCCTCAGTTTTACAACAAACAAAGTTTCCCACTAGCAATCAATTCCATTTGTAGTGTTGAACCGATTGGACATTAAGATTCTCCGCTTTATGCTGTACTGTCTTTTGCGCAGGACCAGTCATTTTGGGCTACTTGAATGAGCTATTGTAAAGATGCAATATTCTAGAAGTCACATATTAGAAATGACCAACTTTAATTGCTATGGTGGAAAGTGTTCTCCAATTCTGATCAGCGATCAAGTATAAATGCTTAAAGGGATAGTTCACGCAAAACTCAAAATTTCCTCACCATTTACTTACACTCAGGTGGTTTTAACTTTTATGAACTTCATTCTTTTGTTGAACACAAACAAGATATTATGAAGAATGTTGGAAAAATAGGCTACTGACATTTATAATAGGAACAAAAAAAAAACTATAGAAGTCAATGGCTGCTGCTTTCCAACATTCTTCAAACCATCTTCTTTTGTGTTCAAGAGAAGATAAAAGCTAATTTTTAGGTAAAATATTCCTTTACAAATACTCTTACTCCTGTTAGCATAGTTTAAAAGTATCCTAGTATTCACGTCATTCACCCTGGTATTGACAACACTGACATTTTCAAATGGATTTTCAAATCAAAAGGGAAAACCTTTTTTTAATTTTCATACCAAAAGTAACGTTTTATAATTGAAATCAGAAATAATGTAAATTATGTTACCATATCTCTAAAAAAAATGAAACATTTACAAACAATAATGAGCACACTGTAATTCTCCACACTCAAGTTGCAGCTCCAGACGTCTCACTCACATACAGTATACAAACACAATGGGAAAGAAACTTTAAAAGCTTTTTATACAGTCTTGTTATTGGTTGAATTCTATAAGGTTATTCTAGGTTTCCAGCTTTTAAATGGTCCGTCTGGACACAAAGCCGCCATGATGTCAAACTCCCTCATGGATGAAGAATGCCAGTGTGTTTACAACTGTCACAATGAGTGCTTATCACGATCAACTATATGTTTTCCTAAAGTATCTGAGGTTTGCATCTGAGTTTCTCGATGACTTAAAGTGACATTCTTGAATGTTTCATTTACTGATTGCACACCAAACTGTTATTGTAGGGATGTCGACTTTACAATTTCATGCCCATGGCACTGAAAAAAACTAACTTTGTGTTAGTCATACGGTCAATTGTGCAGTCTTTGGCCAATAAGAGCTGCAATAGAGTCCCATCCTTCTGCTGCCAGTCTAATACTCACTCCTCAACAAACCACGCAACCTGCACAACATTCAGAATACTGAATATAGAGAATAGAAATCACTTTGAAATATAATACTGCCCTCACACGCTATCACAAATGTCCTATTTTCCACTTATGAAATTATCATACAAGTTTGTTCTTTGTTGGAAAGAATTGGAATGATAGAGGACATCTGAGTTATTTTGGTCCATTTGTCCTTTTTGTCTTCTTGGAAAAACCTATTAAAGTCCAGATGCATTCAAGATATTCTAAAAAATTTATGTAAACAAAGCAAACAAACTAGGACCCTGACGAGTCTTAAAATTTGGTCAAATACATGCTAATGTCACTGTTCAAATTAAGCCTAATATGGTATTCATATTAATAAATATACACCACTTCAACATCAAGACAGTGTGATATTACAGTAGCATCTCAAAACATACCACTTACAGCAGCAACTGCCAAATGTAATGGCACACCTAACTCAGAAACTCAGGTAACTAAATTATCTTGGCAATTCCCTGTAGTGAATACAACTTGAGAGGCAATTCATGACCAATTTCCGATAAGGAAATTCCTACTTAAGATAATTTCGACAGCATGAGAAGGCAGCACCAGTCCTGGCACGTTTCACATGATAAAAAAAACTAAACATATTTCCGATAATTACGATAAGAAATATACAATGCTATATAGGCCTGAGAGATGTCTGATTTAGCGCCCATGTTGTGAGATGGGATTTTTTAATCACACACTGAAAGCCGATTAGGCTTTTGAGTACAACTTTAACAGCAAACAGCGATTAACTCTGCCAAATCTGATGTCAAATGAAATCCTGATCCCATTAGCACCACACGTTCTCCATTGTTCCACAGGGACACACCCTGTCTAGATTGCCCATCTGTTCACACCCGTCCAGACTGAAGCGTTTTTGATTTTAAAACAAGCAAACACACACTTAAAGCTAATTTTTCATTCAGGGTGTGTCAGGATCTTCTCGTGTCCAACAGTGGCTCCTGATAAAGCCAGTTCCTCTGTTTTAATCATGTAAAAAAAGCACATCAAGTCGACATTAGGAAAGTTTTGCCCTGCTAAAAGCAGGAAATGGATGACGATAAGCTTTATTTCACACAATGTTCGCTCTCCAACAATGACTGGCTAACTATGATGTGTCAACTGCTCCATCAAATGGAGAAAATACCTAGTGAAATAGAGCAGAACATACAGAAAATAAATGGAGCAGTAAAGCATGGATTTCTTAGCTCAATGCTTAGAGTTTTCAAAAACGTGTGTCAAAGGGGCATCATTTTTGGATGAGAAGAAACTCTGCGAGTCAAGCCTCTAAAACAAACTGTTCAGAATGTGAAGAACAAACTGCTTTTTGCTATAAAACATCATGTATATTTATGCAGCTAGCAGTCTTTGATTGTGTTTGTAGTAAAGATCATTCATTCCTGGGAAACACAAAGAGCATGAGAGAATATTTACTTCTCAATTCATCACTCCACTTCAACAGCCGTAAAATCTACAAGCTTTAGGGCCTCCAGCGAGCCACTGACCACATTATAAATATTCTGTCAGAATTAGTTACACAATTGCCCCTCTTCAACCTTTTGTTCGTGCCACGATATGTAAAGAGGCAAAAAAATAGTTAGGAATGAAGCACAAATTATCAATTTTCCCAAGCCTGAAGCCTGTGTTTCTTTAGGAATATCAACTCGGACCTCCAGAGTGCATTATATTACTGTCTAATCTTTAGGGGAAACAACAGTTATGACCAATTTGAGAGCCTGTGACCCCTTTGACCTTAACAACACATTTTTTTAATGTCCCTCCTCATCTGGCTGTCAAACAGTGTTGCTTGAAAAGCACACAAAGCCCTGATTTGTGTGTAACTGTGGCATTTTGAATTGGTAAACAGCTGTGATTAGATGTGATATGTGTTTTATTAATACAATGTGTTGTACGGCTGCTGTTTTTAAAGCATTGGCAGATGTTTCTGCAAAAGTCAGTGGGTTAAAAGTGAAGCATACAACTTCTGATGTTGGCACGGTTAGATTGTTGTTACATAGGTGGTTGCTAGGGCAATGATTTAGCAGTTAACCTACGATGTCGAATAGTAAAATTCTACACCATTTTGCTTAAATAAAATCTATTACTTTGAGATTTGCTAAATAATTTAACAGCGTTTTTACATAATTAGTGTTACTAAATGCATTAAATATTCAATATCAAATACTCATTAGCAAATGCTAAAACAAATTAGCTAAATAACATCACTTTAAAAGGTCACGAAACGAAACACATTTTTTGAGATGTTGACAGTCATATATGTGTCCCACGTTGCTAAAAACATTATTAGGACAAATATATTTCTCTAAAAAGTGAAAATTGGTTGTTTTTGCGTTACTTCGAGCAAATTTGTTCTTCCAGTTCGAAAATATATTTTGAAGCTGAGTTAGGGCCATGCGATCCTTGTGTAAATTCCAGCGTGGATACTGGATGTCTGCACCAGCTGGTACAACGTGACTTCTTTGATTTTTCCGCATTAATTCATGAGAAAGACTTTGAACCAATCAGCGTGCTCTATTATGAATGAGGTGCAACTTAATTAATATGCATGATAGCTCCGAAGACTGTTTTTACCTGTTACAGTGTTCAGACAGCAGAGAAACGCCACGTTGCGTTGCCAACCGTAATTAAAACAAGTGGAAAAAGAAGAATTGTTCGGAAACATGGGTCATCAGTGTTGCGTTTATAAATGTGCCACAACAAAGGGTTTTTTTTTTCCATTTTTCCTGCGATGAGAGCACAGATCACGTGTGAATTACAGTGGTCTGCTAACACGCGACAAAAATATGTTTGTAAGACAAATTGAATGTAAATGTAAAACGGGATCATGAAAGGAACATTCAAAAAGCAACTCATGTAAACACCTTGATCATATTACTGTCTTATTCAGATTAAGGCAAATAATTTGATTACTGATGTCCATGTAAACAGTCACTGTCTATCCCCCCTGCGTCTATGTTTCCGCTGTGAAAATCAGCTGTAGTGCACTTAATGAAACTCCCCCTTTCATGCAAACACTTCTTTCTTTTGCCACTCAACACTTCCACCTAAACAAAGCTGGACTCATCCACTTTCCTGACTTTTTTTGACTAGAGGTGTGACAGACGGGGGGTGGGGGTGGGGGGGATTCATGGCTCTTTAGTTAGAGGTTTTGAAAAAACTATATGCTACACGAAGTTTAGGATTGAGAGTAAGAATATTGTAAAAACAATAATATTGTGAATATTACAATTTAATGTTTTGTAATTGTATATTTATTTTAATTTATTCCTTTGTCGAAGAACTGAATTTTCAGCAACCATTAATCCAGTCTTTAGTGTCAAATGATCTTTCAGACATCATTGAATGTGTTTGGTGCTCAAGAATAATTTCTTATTATTATCATCAGTGTTAAAAATGTTGTGCTGTTCAATATTTTTGTGAAAACTGTTACTGTACTGTACTTTAAGTCCATAAGAACATTTATTTGAAATGGAAACCTTCACTTTTGATCAGCTTAATCCACTCTTTCTCTATAACAAGTCAAATGTCTTTAAAAGGATTGCACAACAGAAATAGTGATGTGTTTTTTAGAAACATGCATCTTTTACGTAGCTCTCCAATGAATAACTTCTTGAGTTGACTTTTCTCATTACACCATGTAAGGAAAAAAGTATTTCAACATGGAAAAAATAACACCCATCACCTGTAGCACAACCTTTGAACTTCAAAATGCAGAGTTGAATCAATCTGCAAAAGAAAATATTTTCCCAAAAAACGAGCAGGCCAAAATACCTTGATAATCTTCTGAGGAATGCAGGTCCGAGGAAGCGGAAAGCAAAAGGCAGCGTGTTCATGTGTGTGCACTCTTTCTCTCTCCAGGCAGCCAAAGCTAATTAAACAGCGCTTCGATGTAGCGTCTGTTTTAAATAAGACAGTGGGTATTGGACACAAGGTCCAGCTGTGAGCGGGTCTACAGATGTGCCATGACTAGCGCACACAGCAGGCTCTAAACCGCTGAATCCAACACAGACCCCATGCTAAATCAAATATCCGACTCCCGATGTTCACAGACAAGAGCTAAATTAAGCTGTTGAAGAGAAAAAAATAAAGAGGCCCAAGAGGTAATCCTGCAGCAAATTGAATTATTCAATGTCAAAAGCCCAACATCTGTAAATGAGAAATCACGTGCGAGTGTCAGACAGATGGAGACCCCTTACCTTTATTCCCACGGTCATCTCCCCACGAGTTCTCCACACGCCACTTCTCATAACATCCCTCTTTCCCAACCTGAGCACGAGAGAGAAAGTGTGTCACAGTCATATGTATATGACAATTACAATATAGGTTGATTAAGCACAGTGGATAAAGATGTGGGCAAAGCTGTATTTTCAGCATCATTACTTCAGTCTTCAGTGTCACACAAACCTTCTGGATAATGATTCACATGATTTATTAAAACATCCTTTAAAATAATAAGCATTGTTAAAAATATGTTTTTATTATATTTGAAAATGCGATACTTTCTGCTTCTCTAGAAATCCTGAAAACATGCATCTTGATCATTTTGATACAATATATATATAATATAATACTGATTTATTTTATCTTTGCCATGATGACAGTAAATAATATTTGACTAGATATATTGTTCAAGACACTTCTATACAGCTTAAAGTGACATTTAAAAGCTCAACTAGGTTAAAGATATTGTATAACATTCTGTTCTATATTTGTTCTGTAGACTATCAAAAATATATACTTTAAATGGGCTAATAATTGTGACCTTAATATGGTTAAAAAATAACCATAAAAATTTAAAAACTGCTTTTATTCTAGTCAAAATAAAACAAATAAGACTTTCTCCAGAAGAAAAAATATCAGACTTACTGTCAAAATTTCCTTGCTCTGTAAAACATCATTTAGGAAATATTTTAAAAAGAAAAAAAAAATCAAAGGGGGCTAATAATTTGGTAACACTTTACAATAAGGTTCATTAGTTAATGCATTTACTAACATGAACTAATCATGAACATAACACAACGTATCAATAACGTATTAATAACGTTTATTAATCATAATTCAACATTCACTAATGCATTATTAAGATCAAAGTTCATGCTTGTTAACATTAGTTAATGCACTGTAAGTTAACATAAACTAACAATGAACAACTATTTTTTATTAATTAACGTTAACTAACATGAACAAATACTGTAGTAAATGTGCTGTTTATTGTTTGTTAATGTTAGTAAATGCATTAATTAACATTAACTAATGAACCTTATTGTAAAGTGTGACCAATAATTTTGACTTCAACTGTGTGTGTATATATATATATATATATATAGAGAGAGAGAGAGAGAGAGAGAGAGGTAGGAAATTTTAATTATCTAATCAAAATGTTTTCATGGAACATGATCTCTACTTAATATTCTAATGATTTTTTTAGCATTTTTTTTTTTGGGCGCCCCGCCACCCAACCCACTATACTGACTTTCATCCACAACATCAACAAAACACTTGCATAATAGGGGTCTGGCATAATAGTGAGGGCGGCAAACGCTCCCCGCCGCCCAACCCAACGTACTGACTCATCCGCAACATCAACCCCCTGTCCTCACTTTATGAACTGGTCAGGTTCGTTTTCACTTTCGGGTTGAGGGCGGCGTGCTAGTCCATTGCCTAGAGTGGCAGTTCGACTTGCTCAGGCCCTGGGTAGGGCTGCATGATTTGGAATAAAGATCTAATTGCGATTTAACTGATCAAAAATGCAATTTAAAATGAGATTTACTACCGTTTCATTAAAAGAGTTACAGGTTTGATGTGGTGGTTTTTACAGCACTAAAGAAAGACCAAGTATAATCCCAAAGTACACTACACTAAGCTACTGTTTATTTAAAACCTCTTAAACATGTTTTTTTTCAGTTGTCATGACAAATTAAGGAAACAACTACAGTATTTTAAATTCAATTAAATCAATTATATGTACTCATATATACATATATTATATATACTCATATATTTACTCATGAACTGTCAGAAGTTTCAAAAACTATATGCTTGTTACCATATTTGATAGCGCATCGAAATAATCACAGCTTTTGCAATTTGCAAATCGCACCCTTTCAAATCTCGATTTTGGTTTAAAAATGAATAATCGTGTAGGCCTAAGTTCAGGGTCACTAATTTGGTAGCGCTGCAAATAAAATATGAAGTTTTGTCTCTTGCACATCTGAGTGCTGTAAACACATCCTGTCTCTCCTTTAGAATGGCATAATGCCCCCATTTATTTGCAGCCTAGAGTCTTGTATAAGAATGCAAATGTGTTTGGCAATGCGTGTTGTTTTCGATCATGTTGTTTTTCGCAATACCTTGTCAGTAACCGCAGTCAGGATCATGGCATGGGTCATCATCGAGTCTCCATAGATCAACCTTTCTGCTTTAGAGAGGTTTTTGACAGAAATGCCGAACACTAGGTCATGGTTAAACCTACAAAAATATACAGAGAACCCTCAGTGTCATAAACATTCAGAAATGTCTGGCCTTTTAAAGTAGCAATACTCACACATTCATGTCATTGATTCCTAGTTTACTGTGAAAATGTTTGCCTACATCACAGCCGAACCACACCGCCTGGTGCAAGACAGACAATAATTAATACAGAAATAATGAAATCCATTTTTTAGATGCTGTCTGCTAGCATAACTTTCCCATGTAATGCTCTTACTGCAACTCGGGTTAAAAAATCCTATTCATCAACTTGATTTTCAAACAAATATCCAGATGCAAAGTAAAATAATGCAAAAACAGTACACTTAGGCATGTAAACCTCAACGAGTGAGAAAAAAAATTCCCTGTAAATCTTTTATAATTTCAGCACTTAGTGGTGTATAATTAAGTCTGATGCTGTTGGAATATGTGGCTGGACAAAATAATCAGGCCACCAAAAGAGTATTTAGCCACTGAGATCTGATTTTTAGCTTCAATATTCTAAAGCTACTTCTTTAAAGAGACAAAAGCACAAAAAACATTACATTATAATTATTAAAATGTTTTGTAACAGATTCACCACCTTAAACAATTAAAAACAACTGAAACAAAATTATTGTTATGATTAAGAAACAATTTGGTAAACACTGCTAACAGGGATTACATCTGGAGAAACACTTCGATTTTAAAGCATCTGTGTGGAGAGCACACCTGGAAAGAGTTCTGAGGATTTGGGTAGAAAAAGAAAGATTCTTAATGTATTTCGCTGAATTATTCATGGGATTTATCAGAAATTAAATCAGGAGAGCAGACCACAAGTGCACAGTATATGTTGTCTTTTTTCATACTCTTACAACGAAATACAAAAGAAAAAAAATAATCAAGAAATGAATGCAGAGGACTGACAATACTCCTATTATATACTGTTGATATTACATGTTACAATAAAATACCTAGTGTTGTGTCAATAAGTAGAAGAATTTATTTATTTATTCATTCTCCCCGTATGTTCTGAAACATGCTTTGGGGTGAATTAGTCAAGTGGATAAATTGTCAAAATTTTGCTATTTACTTATTCTATTATGTGGTGTGTGTACATTTTAGGTATTCTTATTTAAAAAGCATAATCCCCATATTAATTTTGCTACTGTACACTACCTGACAAAAGTCTTGTCGCCTATCCATGTTTTATGAACAACAAATAATGACTTGACTTCGAGTTGATCATTTAGTGTCAGAAGTGGCTAATATGAAAAGCAAAGACCCAAAATTACGCTTATTTTACCAAAATAAAATATGATGCCTTGATTTTTTTAATTATATAAATAGGACAGTAAGGTCTGACTTTCCTGAGACAAAAGTCTTGTCACTTAACAGAAATAATGTACAGTATAGAAAAAGAATTAATACTGTGTATGACTCCCATGAGCTTGGAGGACTGCATTCATACATCTCTGCAATGACTCAAATAACTTATTAATAAAGTCATCTGGAATGGCAAAGAAAGCATTCTTGCAGGACTCAAAGAGTTCATCAAAATTCTTTGGATTCATCTTCAATGCCTCCTCCATCTTACCCCAAACATGCTCAATAATGTTCATGTCTGGTGACTGGGCTTGCCAATCCTAGAGCACCTTGACCTTCTTTGCTTTCAGGAACTTTGATGTGGAGGTGGAAGTATAAGGAGCGCTATCCTGCTGAAGAACTTGCCCTCTCCTGTTGTTTGCAATGTAATGGGCAGCACAAATGTCTTGATAACTCAGGTTGTTGATGTTGCCATCCACTCTGCAGATCTCTCACATGCCCCCATACTGAATGTAACCCCAAAACAAGACTTTACCTTCACCAAACTTCACTGATTTCTGTAAGATTCTTGGGGTTATGCGGGTTCCAATAGGTCCTCTGTATTATTTGTGATGATTGGGATGCAGTTCAACAGATGATTCATCAGAAAAATCTACCTTCTGCCACTTTTCTAAATGATCAACTACAAGTCAAGTTATTGTTGCTCTTACAACTGGGATCGACGACAAGACTGTTGTCAGGTAGTGTATATGAAATGCAAACTTTAAACTTTAAAGCTCAATATCTCAAAATCATTCTGATCATGGTGGCTAAGACTCATTATTGGCTACTAGTTTTTACCTCTCCTTTCTTGATGGAATCTGCAGCAGCTTTCTTCAGCAGCTCCACAGGCTGGTTGTTGTATAGCGTTTTGCGGCCGCCCACCATGTTGCTCAGGAACTCTACTGTGTACAGCTTCCCATAGGGGTTTTGAGGTCGAGGGTCATTAACCAGGCATATCTGCACAGAGATCATATACAGTAAGTGAGTGAGAATGAACGCAATGCTGGAGCTGAAGGAGTCTGTGCTGCTCAAACCTTGTCCTGGAGGTTATAGAGAGGCTTGACGTGTTCTTTGTAAAACTCCAGAGGAGTTAAAGGGCCCAGGTGGTGGAAGGTCTTGTCTTTGTCCCGGTATTCCCAACAGATGGTGTCTGGAGGACTGCCCAAACACACACTGGCCACCCGAAACACCTGAACACATTATTAAAGAATGAAAGAAAAAAAAACATATGTAATTCAAATTGGAACATTCGCTATTGGCACACTTGCAGGACAAATCTAACTATTGGTTTTGTAAAATCATTTGATGACATTAAAAGTCTGAATTTAAGGACTTTCAAACCACTGAGTTTTAACCTTGAGTCAGCAAAAGGCTTTAACAATTTTGAATATTATTTAATTTTTAAATTTAAACAGGTCTGAATTTACACAAATATATGGTCTTCAAAATAAACATTTTAATACTTTTGAAAAACAACAATAAGCATACTCTACTAAATTAAATAATCATTTGCCTGGAACATCTCATTTCTGTGTTATTTATAATATCAGTAATTGTTTTTTTACATTATTGTGTCTGCCCCAGGGGCAATTTTAGGACTTTTATTTTAGGGGGGCTCAGCTCCTTATGAGTTATGAAAAAAAAGATAAATAAATAAAACAATCATA
>CAIGQZ010000379.1:12728377-12743009 GCA_903798205.1 Danio tinwini
ACACACACTTGCCTAATATTATGTTTGTAAGTAATAATTTAATAGTTATACATCTAAATTGTCTAATATGGAAGAGTTGTATGCTAAACTAGCAGTATTCCACTGTATTGTATAGACAGCTATAGCCATTTGAGGTTTGAATGAGCCGAATAGGCTCAAGACACCTGCTTACTTTAGTAAAAAACACCCTCTATATTCAAGTACATTTATTGTTTCCATGAATTAAATAAATAAAACTGTTTATTAATTTACTGTACAGTTTATGAGCTAATGGCAAAAGTTTAAAGGGGGCTGAGTAGAAAAATAGGGGGGCTACGGCACACCTAAAATAGGCCTAGCAACGCCCATGGTCTGCCCCAACATTCTGGTCAACTCTTACTATTGGATATAAAAAGGCATAATATTTAAAGCACTGGCAGAAATTGAGAAACTATTGAAGGCACTGAGGCAAGGCATGTCATTATTTGTCTTTCATTAATTTATATATATATATAAAGAAGAATTATTAAGTTAGACCAATAGCAGATTAGTTATTTGTCAACTCTGTTATTGTGAATTCAATGTCATTCATGGTTTAAAAACAATAACATGTTCAGATTGCACCAAAGCACAAAATCGTGGGAAATTTCAGCTTTGTTGGTAGTTTAAAAAGTTAAACAACATTTATTAAAAGAATCAAATGATCTTCATTACATTTAAGCATTCTGCAGTATTGCATTAATAATGGATTTGCTTATTGGAAGTCATACATATGTTATGTATTTTCAGTTTAGGAAAAATGAATGGAAAAATGCTTGATATGTACCCAATTCTGGAACGAGTCACATTACAATGAATGACAATGTAACAATATTGCACCCAGTTTTGACATTTTATTTTCACAAACATTAATTGAAACATTAAAGTAGACATATTACCTGCTTTTTATCTCTTTTCTATGAATACAAAATACATTTTATTGCATAAACACACCAAGATATCTCATCTCATGTTTTAGACTTTTTTAGGACACTCAAGAACATCCGTATTTAATTTGAAAAGTCTTCACCGTCATGTTTAATTAATTTAACACACATCTGCTGTATAAACTACTGAGATATTTTTTTAAATAAATAAAGTGTTGCGATCCCAAACTGAACGCTAGTGTTCACAGCTTAAGTTCTCAGTTCTCATATCATTGTGAATCCTAAGCATCCAAAATGTAAGCTCATTTAAGTTTGAACTCTAATGATGAATGATATATTGAGATCAGATCTTGAATGTGCTAAAACAAACTGCACTAGCTATACGCTTTGACCAGATGAAGCAGAGATGAGCACTAAGAACACAAACATTGTGTGTGAGGCATTCAGTGTTTGAATTTGCTACTCTTTATTCTGAACTCAAACTGTTTTTACTTCTCAGAACTTCGCCTTTGTTACTCCAATCCCAGGCATTTCCTGCCCTCTCATGACCGCGGCCTCAGCTTTACATATTGGAGCGAGGATTTCTTGTGGCCAAGATTAACTTGACCCTGATAATACACGTTTCTTGGTCAATCGCAAACGCACAGGCAGGAAGGCAAGAAACTGGACAGATAAGATGCGTCTTTTTTACTTTTTTCTTCCTTTTGGCATATACAAGTTGGGATCTACAAACACATGCAAAACACAAACTGAATTTTACTGAGACTGCTTGACTTTATTCACACTATGAGATTTCATTTGTTTGGACTTTACAAAAAGTCAAAAGCAAAATAAGTATTAAATGTAAAATAATATTTAAGCCTTTTTTTAGAGGTTTTAGAGAACAGCTCACAAAAGATCTTATTTTTGTAGTCTCACAATAGAAAAAAATTGTAGCTTCAGAAACGTAATTTAATGTAATTAATTTTTAAAGTGCCAGTTCTTTTTCTTCAACAATTTCTCTGTTGTCACAATTAAAAATAAAATTACTTTTTTATTTTGCCAAATCAAACAAATAAACATTAAATTAATTATATAATAATTAATATAATTATATATAATAAATAATATAATTATAATATGAATAAATACTTATTTTCAAAAAGTCCTTCAAACAAAATAATAAATATTATTTTAACATGAAAGATAAAAAAAAAGGATTGCAAAAAATATGCATATTATACCAGTTATATAATTAAAAAGTCAGCATATTAGAATGATTGGAGTGTGAATTATATGTGAATTTTGTTTATAATTTAATAATAATTACATATTTATTTAATATACAAATTATACAAACATTTAAATATCTATGTAACAAAACTATTTTGTATCATTTAATTTTGTTTTTATGTATGAGTACAGTGCTCAATATATACGAGTACACTCCTCACAAACCTCTTGTTTAAATTAATACTTTCTATAAGAAGCAATACAATATTATATTTGTGCATATACATTAGATTAGTCAGTATTAAAGCCAAATCTGAAACTTATCTTACAAAATAACTTATGATAATGGTCCAAAATTAGTAAACCCAAATTTATGTTAGAGAAAAATATTAAATAAACAAAAAATAAGCAAAATACAGGAGAAACAAAAAAACTTATAAAATGTAGTAGTTTGTAATACCCCCCCCCCCCCCCCCATATTTAACATACATTTAAATTTATTATTTTTCGATTTGTGAAGATGTTTGGTGACGAATATATATTTATGTAATATATCTGTTTAATCAATCTGTTTTGTTCAAATGCACCAACATATATTACCTACATTCACTGACAAATGGATACAAAAGTTCATTTTCAAAATGAGGTGTACTCATTTATGTTGAGCACTGTATATCATATATACATAATATATACAGTATGTGTACATTATATATTTATTATTTCAAAACAAAGATATTTTTGGGTTTGTCTCATACAACCTCCTGTTTTTAACACTGATTTTAACTCCTCTCTGGAGTTTGGCAGTAAAAATCATTGACTTTCATTTGCAAAATATTATTTTGATTCAGTGCAAGAACAAGTGTGCACAAATGACACTTTTGTCAATCTATTGTACATTTCAGATGCTCTTCAGAGCAGAGGTTTTCTCCATCTCTTCTCTCACCCTATTCCAACCCTATCCTGGAAAAAGAGCGATTTAGCATTAAAGTTTGTTTTCTCAATCCAGTCTTCCCGGAGGGAGAGTAAACAGCAACGGCGCCCGGCCCTCTTTCCTCCCTGTTGACCTGCCGTTGGACCCAGATGCTCAAACCACACAAACAGCCTCGCCGTCGCACGCTCTCACATCCTCTCTCCTCCTTGCCAGGTTAGATAAACGCACGGTCCGTACAAACAACATTGGCGCACACTTTCCCCCCTCCCACTTTTTTTGGCCTGTTGAAAAGTGGCACTCACACTAAACAATGGCTGAGGCTCAGTGACGTCAGTTCAGAGCCAGCGAGTCAATATTGAAACACCTGTCTGAGGCTGGGTGGCCATCGGGACCAGGGGCACAACCGGGGGAAGATGAGCCGGCCACAGACAAGGAAAACCTTTCCTTTCCTTTTTTTTTTTTTTTTTTTAAGAATAACAAAACGTGTCGACCAAAAGCAGTAAATCTTAACTGCTCCTGCCCTGGTGTCATGCCTTGGCTTTGGATAATGTAAGGTTTGTGTGAGTCATAGTAACTGGCTGTATGGATGCGATGTTTGTGTTATCCTGAAATCAAAAGTGCATTTGTGTGGATGGAATAAAGCTATGAGAATTTGATCCGATTGTTGGTGCTCATGAGGGTAACATGAGATCATATGAAGCTTATTTTGTTGTTACTGGCCCTTATAAATAACAGTAGGAAAAGTAGGAAAACTAATTACAACGCAAATGAATAAATAAACTAAATGCTAAATAAATAAAACAGAAAATGCAAAAACAAATAATAATAATTATAAAAACTAAATAAAATTTCACAGAACTAAATGAAAACAAATAACAAAACAATAAGAGAAAAGAAAAAACTAAAATCCTAACAAAATAAAGTAAAAAAAATAAACAATAAATGAAAATAAACCTTCGTTTTTACTACATTTAACTAGGAATTGCACTCTAGGTTTAAAACACACGCAGTGCAGGTTGCCAGATTGATGCCACCAACAGTAGTGTGCCAGACTGTCGAGCCTAAAGGCTGATTTAAACCATGTTCTAAAAAAAAAATAAACACGATAGAGGAAATATTTTTTATATTAAAAGGAGTTTTTGATCTAACCAACACCTAAATTTTTTTTATTAGAAACAGCTTCTATTTTTAATATTTTAATATTAATCTTAAATAATAAGATAAATTAAACATGAAAACCAAATTAACAAAATTACAAATGAAAAATAATAAAACAAAAGACAAAAAAAGTAAATAATCAAATATATTACAGGGGATAAACAAAATGACAAAACTAGCTACAACATAAATTAACACAAAAAAATTAGCCAACTAAAAGATACAACATAATGCAAAAATAAAAATAAAAAAATACACTAAACAAGCAAACAAAAACCATGTTAAAGAAAAAATTTGCTATGTTTCCATCCAAAAATGTGAATAAAATTAATTTGCAAAACTGGAATATTGCAAAAAAAAAAAAAGTCAGAATAAAGCTGTTTTCACTCGACGAGAAAAAAATAGTCACTTCCTGATAAACTGGCGCCAATTATCAGCAGTCAAAACAAAATTTGCTAAGGTAGGAGAAGCTGCATGAATCTTTTCCTTATTTAATATTTTTAAGACGTCAAGGCGTTTTAGAATGCCCAAAACAACATTTTAGATGTTTTACAATGTGCTCAGCGTTCTGGTTTGTCCATTCACACACATTTTTATCATCACATGATCTCTTATAACAAAATCACATGAACTTTTTTAATGCGCATTCTAGAATTTGTGTGGTAAAAGTGTTTCCATCGTAGTTCATGCACATTTTGTCCTATTGAATAAAATGTTTATCCTACTCAGTTATGTGCATACATTTTTTTATGTGCATTTTCAATCTTGGCATTTCCATCAACCGATTTTTTATGTGCATGTCTAAAATGCGAAAATAAATACATGGATGGAAACGTAGCTAATTAGTTTCAATAGTTTATAGAGTGGCAAGTTTCAGGCAAGCTTATTATAAATGACTAAAATAAATAACACTAAAGTTATACATAAAAAAAAAAAAAAAATTAACCCAAAACAAATCAAATGTATAAAAAAATTTCCGCTAGTCAAGATCTCATTTACCACACAGACACACACACCACACACACCACACAGACACACACAGACACACACAGACACACACACACACACACACACTACAAACAAATCCCCCAAATTAAGGCTAAAGCAAAACACGCCACCTCTTATTCAAGTCTAGTTTATCTGGTTGATCTTAAACACCTGCTCCTGATTAAAAACATGCTGCAGGTATGATTACACCGTACACATGTTTGCTTACAAGGGAAGCAACACACAAGCTGCATGTCACATCAAGAGTTTTCCATGTGCAAACAATTGGTGATGCAAATGTGAACATTATTAAGATGCGAGACGGCACCATCCCAGAAGCCCGTGAGATGGTAAATGCATCTGTTTACAAGCTCTTGTTGGTCTATACAGCTGCCAGACCGGGGGCACAGAGACCGCAGTGCTGATCCTATCATTTGTGTTTGTTTGTTTGTTTGCATCTGCTTCTTCAGTAAACAGAGGGAGATTCATAAGAGGACGGTGTGTCAATAATTTGCTTTGTTGCTATTGTTTCATGGCAGATATGACACAAAGCAAGCCAAATATAATTCAGAACATTAACGGATGATCCATTAGAGTCCATGCGCTCGCCAACAAATATGCTTGATTGATTAACTTGAACTTTTCTTGTAAACATGAAACACATTTGGTCTTTGACGACCACAAACAAAGAGAATTCCAGAATGTCTTAGCAGAGAGCCCACAGAGCTCAGCTGACAAATACTGCACATTCCTCTTTCACAGAATGACTTCTAGGATCTGCAAACACACGCTAAGATATGACAGCTGAAAACACAATGTTTATACAACAATCATGATAAACTGATGAAAGTGGGCATATTTTGTTTGAATAATTCCAAAACTGATGTCCAATAATAATAAAAACTATTGAAATCTCTCTCCATGTGGCTGGCTTGACTGGTCAGCTTACATTATTTGCATTTCAGAGACGAGTACCAAGTCAGGCAGGAGAAATGGAACTATTATTTAAGTTTTGTTTGCATATTTAATTTATTTAATTCATTTAATATTTTACATGCTGAAATGAACTATATATTTTCATTTTTTTTTCAAACGCTGTACATTAAATGTGATTGTAACATCTCATAAGAGGCTTTAATTGGCAAATAAACTCTTATTTTGTTAAAAATACTGACATATACAGTTGAAGTAAGAATTATTAGCCCCCTTGAGTTATAAATAGCTTAAAACTCTAATTAAAGGCTTAAAATTTGGTTAACTGGGCAAGTTATTAATTAGGCAAATTATTTGCAAACATCGGTTTGTTCTGTAGACAATCGAAAAAAATTATTGCTTAAGGGTGCTAATAACGTTGACCTTAAAAAGGTTATGTTATAAAATTAAAAACTGCTTTCATTCTAGCCAAAATAAAATCATTAAGACTTTCTCCAGAAGAAAAAAAATTATAGGAAATACTGTGAAAAAAAATCCTTGCTCTGTTAAACATCATTTGAAAAATATTTGAAAAGATAAAAAAATGCACAGAAGGACTAATCATTTTGACTTCAATGGAATCGTCTTTCATTCAAAAAATGTAGAGATATGAATTTTGGTCAATATTACCCTGCCCCAAGTCTGAGTCATTGATACAAGTCCCTATCCTACCCTGACCATACCATCTGAATGTTGAGGCTCATCAAATCAGGCAACTTTTTTCTTTCCTTCTTTTGTTGAAATGTTGATAAGCCAAAGTCTTTTGTATCCTCAAGTTTGCTGTTTTTAGCTGACAGGATCATGCTCTTCCTCTGCTATAGCTCATCTGCTAGGTTTGAAATGTGTGTTCAGAGATGCTCTACTGCAGACTTTGGTTGCGACCAGTGGTTGTTTGAGTTATGGTTGCTTTTCTATCATCAGCTCAAACAAGTCTGCTCATTCTCCTCTAACATCAACAAGGGATTTTCATCCACAAAACTGCCACTCACTGGTATTTTCTCTTTTTCAGACCGCTCTCTGTAACTCTAGAGATAGTTGTGCTTGAAACTCCCAGCAGATCAGCGATTCCTGAAATATTCAGAGCAGACCTTCTGGCGCCAACAATCTTGTCTCATTCAAAAGTCACTTGAATCAACTTTTTCCCTCATTCTGATGCTCAGCTTGAACTTAATATATCTTCTTGACCACATCTACATACCTAAACTCATTGAATTGCCTCAATGTGTCTTTAATTTGATAATATATTTGTGTTAGCAAACAGCCAAACAAGTCTACCTAATAAAGTGGTCAGTGAGTCTATATATACACATTACCGGTCAAAAGTTTGGGGGTCAGAAGGATTTTTAAATGTTTTAAAATAAGTTTCTCCTGCTCACCAAGGCTGCTATTTTTTAATCAAATAAAATACAGTACAAATTATGAAATGTTATTGCACTATAAAATAACTGCTCACAAGTAGTTTATAATTTAATTTAATAATTTATTCCAGTGATTTAAAAAGGTGAATTTTCAGCTTCATTACTCCAGTCTTCAGTGACATGATCCTTCAGAAATCACTCTAAAATTAATAATTATTATTATTATTGTGGTTGTTGTTATTATTATTCATTCATTCATTCATTCATTTTCTTTTCGGCTTAGTCCCTTTATTAATCCGGGGTCGCCGCAGCGGAATGAACCGCCAACTTATCCAGCACGTTTTACGCAGCGGACGCCCTTCCAACTGCAAACTATCTCTGGGAAACATCCATACACACTCATTCATACTCATACACTACGGACAATTTAGCTTACCCAATTTACCAGAAACCGGAGCACCAGGTGAAAACCTACGCAAACGTGGGGAGAACATGCAAACTCCACACAGAAACGCCAACTGACCCAGCTGAGGCTCGAACCAGCAACCTTCCTGCTGTGAGGCGACAGCACTACATACATTTATAAATAAATAAATAAATAAATAAATATATATATATATATATATATATATATATATATATATATATATAAAACAATTATTAAAATTATCAAATCTTACCACAGTATTTGACAGATAGACCATAGAATTGTCATTGATTGCCTTAAACACCATGATGGTATTCAGAAATATAAAATATCAAAATATAATTTTTTTTTGTCAGTCAGTTTGGGGAATTATCTGTTGCATTTCTTATGTGTAGGGTTCCTCAATGTTTAATCTTAGGACCAATTTTGTTCTGGCTTTATATGCATCTTTTAGGATAATTAAAAAAATATATGGCATTCATCACCATCTGTATGATAAGTCACAAAATAATGTACCACTGAAACGTGACAATAATTATTCCATTCAGAATCTGTATGAATGTTTGATTGAGTGTTGTTTTTTTTACAATTGAAAGACAGTAAGTCTGAGTTTCTTATTTGGTAACAATGGAAGTCAAGAGGAGTGCGTAGGTTTAATTTCTAGGAAAAATCTTTCTAGAATAGAAATCTTAGTGTCATTTTTAATGCTAAGCTCAAATTTGACTGCAAATTAATGCTGTTAAAATAGTTTTTTTTTCATTTTAGATTTAAACCTATATCGTTATTTGTATGTATACTGTATGCAATCAATGTTTTCTGTTAGATTTTTTCCTAAGTCTTTTTCTACAGTTATTTGGTCTTCACATCATGGTCTTGAAACTGCTTTATAAATATAGTTGAAGTTAAAGTAGACATTAGACAGGACAGTTTTACGATAACAGTTCTGTAGTCTTTATCGTTCTGCAGCAAATAGGCCTGTGAAATACTCTGCAGAGAGCATCAACGCTACTTATTCAGTGCATCATCTAATACAAATTTAAAGTGGTATTTAAAGCAGTCTCAGAGAAACGAACAGGTAAATAATAAGAAGTGACACTTGAAAAGAATGACACTGCGCAGTCCTGCACTGCCGACAAACATCAATGACTCCAGGCAAGCAAGGGCACCTTTGATCCGCTAGTAATTATGCATGGAAATGACAAATAAAAGAAATAAGATACGGGGCTAAATTTGAACCTACAAGTTTATTGTACAAGGCCACAGCTCCGACTTCAAGTATATACTTGTTTTGTTTACATCCATTCTTAAAAACAGATAAGAATATGACATCCCCACGTGCGATCTCATCCATAAAACCAATTTCAAATGAAAGCAACGTCTCGCCACAGCCCTATAAAATACACAAACACACTTCCCAGAAACTCCGCTGCCAGGGAAGTGTTACGGAAAACAAACCAACACCAGGTGGGCAAACAAACAAACTGGGCTAGAGGAGAATGTGTTTCACAAGCAGATAAACAGGGAAGCAGATCAAACTCAGCTACGCATTTATCCTAAGAGAAAAAACACAGAGGACGAGCTTTGAGATATTAATGTGCGCTCTGTGGAGATGGTGGAGGTATAGTAATAATGCCAGCGAGATTGCCTTTGCCACTCAACGACAGGCATCGGAGATAACAATCGTGTTTGTGGAACATTCTGTCATCAAGTCCTGCAGGCGCTTCCCTCTGTCTAGCTCGCTCTTTTCTCTCTTTCTTCCGCTCTTGCACACAAAACTGCATGCAAACATATAAAAGGCACACATACGCAGGTATTCATAAAACCAGGGCATGCTTTGTATGGGCTCAGCTTGGCTCACAGGTGGTTGACTATGCAAGTTGCTAAGCTTAATGTTAAATGGTTAATTATTGATGCGCACGCTTTGTCAGATCAAGCTCTTATGATATTTACAATATGTCAGGTCTTGCATCATTACGTCACTTATAGTCTGATATACGAGTTGGTCCAAATGCCAGCAACTATTGAAAATTATATACATTACACTATACAATAATGGCACACTACATTTTGCAGAACATTCTCAATTTTTTGTCTTTATATATATTGTTTAAATATAAAATAAAATGTACTTTTAGTCTTTTTATATTTTGTTTAAATATGTCTAAATTTAGATTCTTTAATTTAGTTTGTCTTTTTTCTATGTTGTTTAAATATTTACATTTTTAGGGTTAGGGTAGTAATAGTTTTAGTCTGCTTTATACATTGTTTAAATATGTCTCTATTTAGATTTATAAGTTTTAATTTAGTGTTAACCTATTTTATATATTGTTTAAATGTCTATATTTATTTTCCAGTGATGGGTTGCAGCTGGAAGGACATCTGCTGCGTAAAAACATATGCTGGAAAGAAAATGAATAAATGCCTACATTTAGAATCTTTGGTTTTTATTTATTTTTTAGTCCTTTTTATATATTGTTTAAAAATGTTTATATTTAGATGTTTAGTTTTAGTCTTTTTAAATAGTTTAAATGTGTATTTTTATATATATTTTTTTTTGTTTTTTTTAGTCTTTTTTTATATATATTGCTTAAATATACTGAAAAAATGATGTCTGCAAAATTGTTGCAAACTATTTATATGGGATGACTTTTAACAAATTAAATTTAGTAATGTTCAACTAAATGTTTAAATTCCGCCCAAATAAATTTACAACCACTTACCTTAAAAAATAAAAGTAAATCCAAGGAATCATCTTTAATTTTTCTACATGTAGATTTTTAGCTTTCATTTTGTTTTAGTCTGCCATATATATTGCTTAAAATATTTCTATTTAGATTTTTTCTAATTAAATGTTTTTGATTAAGTTATTATTATTCTTTTTAAACTGCCTAAATGTGTCTATATTAAAATTTTTTATTTTTATTTAGTTTTAGTCTTATTAGTTTAAATGTCAAAATTTTTAATTTTCATTTATTTCTTAAGCCTTTTACATATTGTTTGAATATGTTTTAATTTAGTTTTTGTCTATTTTATATATTGTTTATATATTTCTATATTTAGATTTTCAGTTTTAATATATTCAGTCTTTTAATATATTGCTTGAATATGTCTACATTTAGATTTTTTGTTTTAATTTAGTTTTTATATATTGTCTAAATATACCTATATTAAGATTTTTGGTTTTAAATTTTAATTAAAATTGTTTTTAGTTTTAACTTAAAATTAAAAACATTTTCTAGGTGTCTAGCTGAAATTAAACCCTAGCTGAAATTTCCTCTGGTTTTTATTTAAAGCAATAAAAATTACTTTGATTTTATTTAATTATTCAAGTTTTAAATTGTGTTTAGTTTTATATTTTATTACATTTATTATAACGAAAAATTACACCAGTTATATGCTGGTCAATGTGAAAACACAACAGTTAGATTAAGTCTGCATAAGACTTAATTATGAAACTGTGATCATACTGTCAGTCTGTTTGTTAATTCTGTGAATATGTCTGTGAAAAAGCTTTAATGTTTTCTGAAAGCTGATGTGTCAGAGACTTTTTCCTTTTTTATTTTAGAGCTGGCAACTACAGATAAGGAACAAACAGTTGCAAATCCCATAATTATAAAAAGTAACCTTGACAGGCCTCACACAATTTTACAGTTCTCTCTGTTTATGCAAAGCCTGTGTGAGATAACCTTGCAATATTGTCTGACAACCTCAGGAGTTGATATCATAAGCAGTAAAACAGCGCCCTCAACAGTCCAATGAGAAAAAGCACAATGAGAAATCACAGTTGACCCAAAAAATACAGCCTTTTTTTGTATTATTCCAGACACAAATCAGGTAATATTTAAATGCATGATTATTAAAAGTATGTGCTTCATTCTCAGGATCTCTATTCTTATGCATATAACAGTATAATGAAAAATATTGATAATTTAAACATTAGGCTGGACAATTACATTAAAAAGTATGCCACTTCGTCTTAATAAAACACTCACCTCCTCAATCATGGTGTCTATAGTTTCAGAGATCTCAGTTTTAGTAGATTCACTGGCCACCATGTTTCTCAGCCGTAGACAATATTCCCTCATCTGCAACACAAGCAAATGCAAATATGTACTTGAAAGAAAATCAGAAATATAAGTTATGCATTATAAAAACGTCTCGCTTTCTTCGTCTTAAAATTTATTATTTTATTAACAGATACAATTATGAAAGCATGAATTAGCTTAAAAAGCAAGAACGTAAGCAACGCACAACCAACTTTTTTTATTCAGGGTGCATTGTTACCTTCACCATTGTTATAAAAAAAAAAAAAAAAAAAAACATTAACTGTGGCATTGGAATCTAAATGAAAACGTTTAGGGTAATACAAAATCTAAATGAATCTAAGCAGAAATAATTGATCAACAAAATATATTCAAAATAAAAATGACTAAAATAAAAATGAAAGTGAAAGCAAGTTCAAAATATTATGCTATGATTCATCTACTGCTGCGCATTATTGTTATTTTGAGAATTAAACGAAAGAGTACTACAATTAGTTAAACCGAATAAAAAAAAAAAACGGTCACACTTTACAATAAGGTTCATTAGTTAATGTCAGTAAATGCATTTACTAACATGAACAAACAATGAACAATACATTTACTAAACTATTTGTTCATGTTAGTTACGTTAGGTAATGAAAATATAGCTGTTCATTGTAAGTTCATGTTAATTCACGGTGCATTAACTAATGTTAACAAGCATTAGTGAATGTTGAATTATGATTAATAAATGCTGTACAAGTGTTATTCATGATTAGTTCATGTTAGTAAATGCATTAACTAATTAACCTTATTGTAAAGTTACTAAAAAATCATTATAAAAAATTGTCTACAAAAGTTGCAGAATATAAAACTGAAATAAAAATTTGCAATAAAAATGAAGTATTTTTAAGTGTACATAAATACTACTTAAAGATCACTGGTTGCCTTTAAATAGTTCAAGCACATTCTCTTATTTTAGCTCTTCTTTAAAATGTCATGCAAGCCAATATTTCCACCTTTCTTATTAATCAAGATGTTTCGTCTGAATTTATTGTGCAACATTACCTTCAGTATAATGGCATCCAGAACTAAAAACAACATGGGTAACTGAAATAATCTAAATACAAATATTAGATGCCTTAAGAATTATATGGAAAAACTGTAATAAAAATAAGCTAAACATAAAATACAATTACAAAAATAATAGTAAAATTGTATTAAAAATAAAATTCAAAGTTACCAAAATTAAAACAAAAATGAAAGGCACTTTTATATATTAGAATAGCAGATAAACAGAACAAAAAGAACACTGGTTCCCTTTAAATGGTATTTTCATGCACATTCCCTCACATTTGTTTTAGCTCTTCATCAAATGTCATGCAGCCCAAAACTGCAGTCTTCCTCATTTATCTAAAAGACAAGGGAAGTGACCGCAGTGACCCTCTCCTCTGCTCATCCGCTGAGTCACAGAGCTCTTCAGTGAAGGAGTCACCAGCTCATTCACAGCCACTAAATCCTCATTCGGTAAATGTCAACATGAAAGCTTGAGGGGATTCAGTTCTGCGGACTGAGAACTACTTTCAAGCTTCTCCAGACTCTAAACCCACCTTGTGATTGAGGATATCGTTCATTCTGCGGGAAGCCTCGGAGCTGTGAGACTCGGGAAAGCACTTCTTAGGGACCACACCATATTTTTCTGAAAAGCAAAAAAGTTAAGTGAACGACTGAGATGGCAATTCATTTTTTGAAGTTGATAAATGAATGTTTCACCCCCCTACAAAAAAAATTGAGTTTTGGGTTCCACTAAGGGCTGCACAGTATATCGTTTCTGCATCAATATCGCAATGTGCCCTTCCACAATAGTCACATTGCAGGATATGCAATGTTAAATCACTGAGTAAATCAGGAGCTGATGTGATATGTGAAGGCACTGCTAAGTTTAACCATAATAGAGTGGGTTTATTATTTGTACATGTTTTGTATGAGCATTTCAAGAGAGTTTAAAACTTATGATGTTAGGTAGTGTTACAAAAGTTAATTGTATTTAACGATTTATGAAAAAAAATCTAAATATCTGCTTTTTAAAGAAAAAATATTATTTTTAATTTTTAATTTATATTTTTTAACCCATTGGCAGATAATTCTGCTTGTTTTAAGGAAAAACTTAATTAATGTGATTATTCAATTTCTGTTCCTAAATACTGTTAGACTTCCCTAAAAACTGCCACATAGAGCTATTTAAACTATTTAGTGAAACTGTATTCATATCACAATATTTATCACAGAAAAATTAAATATTGCAATATCAGATTTTTCCAATATCGTGGAGCCCTAGTTCCAGTTTATATTAAGTGGCCTTAACTACTATGTACTTACAACAAAATAAAAACAATGTACGTAGTGTGTGTGTAATGTATTGCAGAACACTTCTTGAGGTGGGATACGGGTAGGGTTGGGGCCAGGTTTGGTGGTATGGGTAAGTTTAAGGGTGGGTTAAGGTGTAAAGAATGGTCAACAGTGTAAAAATTAAAAATGTAATTACAAAAATTAATTACAGATGTAATTGCGTGGAGGTATTTCATCAAGCATAAGTACATTGTAAAAACATGTATTTACACAATAAGTACACTGTAACAAATTATTATTTTTTGTGC
>CAIGQZ010000379.1:12748009-12758729 GCA_903798205.1 Danio tinwini
ATATATAATGCAAACGAGCTGAACTGACCAATAAGATTAACCAGCATATCCCATTGTCCACCATCATTGGTAGGATTTGATAACAAGAACTGAACCAATCTGCCATCTACTGGCTCCTTCCGCTGGGCCGTTTCCACACAAGCATGAAGAAAAAAATAGCACCTCTCCACCTGATATAAAAACCATATAAAAACGATAATCAGGGTGTGTGTGTGTGTGTGCTAACAGTGGGACACAAACATCCAGAGAATACAATAACAGAATTTACCTCAACCTTGCTGTTTACATATAATAAGAGCAAACAACATACAGTAAAAACAACAAAAAGTAGAGTTAGCTTTAATAAACCTCCGGGCCAGGAGAAGAAAATGATTTATTCTAAAATAAACGAGAACTTTGTTTTGAAAGTGAAATCCACAATGAATGGTAGTAATGCTGATTTACCTTATCCCAGAAAAATAGATAAGACTGACTGAATTCAAATTCTTCAATGTTAAACTTCTTCATAAACGGAAGACGCATGACATTGAGGCATGAGAAGATCCAACATCTGCCTGATGGAGAAAAAAAAACAAGTAGAGAAATTGAGGTGAGGTCAGACCTGACAAGGAAGAACTTAATTTAAACAATGGTATACTTCAAGACACAAGAAAAAAAAGACTGCTGATGGTCCAGGGTCAGCATGAAAACCTATTTCAGCTTGAAAAACACTGGGAACACTGCTGTGACATTACACATTATAATTGTTTGCACATTTTAGGCCTAGACATAATGAACATTAAAGAAATTGCCATAGTTGAAACATGAACAGTTGACAATTTACCCATCTTGAAAAAACATTCTGTATGTCTTAAGCCAATATAAACAGATGATAAACTGAATTTGCAACAATATATTGGATCTGTACAATATATGTTAAAGTGACTTAATCTTAATTATCAGCTGGTGTTTGTGTTTAATGCAAAGTCATTAAAAACACCTATTGCTCTTGGCTCAATAACTTTGTGGCTTTAACAAGGATTAATTTTAATTTAACCTACATGCTGAGGACCATGCCATTTTTGTAGTATATTATGTATCTAAACAGAAAATTGTTGTTCATTTACTTAGTCTTATTTTATGTATTTGTGCTTCTGCTTGTAATTACATTCTTTGCAATTGTTTGTTTCTTTATTTGTTGTTGTTTTATTACAGACTCTTCATCTGTCTAGTAGTTTTGCTGAGGTACAAAAATTGGAATTAAGAACCGTAATAAAAAAACTTCATAAGCTTACTGATATGAACACAAGATAACAAGGGTCAAAAGTGACTAAAACTACTTTTTTATTACTTTTTAAAAGATTGCTGTTTCAGTCATATGGACCTTGTTCCACAGAGTGTGCTGACACATTTATGTAATAATTTGATTGAATGCATTAAACCAAGGTAACTGGTTTAAATAATAGTTATTTTAATATTGTATTAATATTGCTATTATAACATAACATTGTCATATTAATTATTTTGAATTAAAAATAATAAACCAAATAACAGTTTTTAAATAATAATAAATAATAGTTTTTAAAACATTATGCTCATCAATACTCTTTAATAAAAAAACTGTGATAATTAATTATAAATAAATAAAATAATATTACACATTTAAATAAAAGTGCTCAATTTAAACGTATTTTAAATACATTTTATTTCTGTAAAGCTAAGCTGAATTTTCTGCATCTTTACATTATCATTAATATCATCAATGTTGAAAACATTTGAGGTACACCGTCATACATTTTGATGAATAGAAAGTTTTATATGTTAATCTAAAATACATTTATGTCACTACAGTTTTTGTTACTTTACACTGCTTAAAAAAATAATAAATATACACTGCTGCTTGAAACTGTCTAAGGCAGGAGTTCTCAAACTTTTCAGCCTGCAACCCCCAAAGTAACAATGCTAGTGACTCGCGGTCCCCAAATATCCCCTGAGGTGGTTATAAATCTATAAACATCCTGCATGTTCAGTTGTGGCCTGTATTTATTTTTAATGTATGCGAGTGCCATAAAGGTGTCAGAAAGTTTAACCTGGTGCTATAAAATGTGCTGCATCTGACGCTATTGCGCTATTGTGTCTTTAATATAACATAATCACCCCAGAGATCACAAAAAAAACAACAACGAAAGGCTGATGACTTTTTATTTGTATGTTTTTTTATGTAACTATTAACTAAATTTTTTCTTCAGTAGGTTATGAATAAAATATAGTATTTCTAATATTTTAATAAAATGAATTCGATTTTGGAAAACACCAAGTGTTGCGACCGCCCCTTTGGGAACCACTGGCCTGAGGGAATCTAAATTCTGCACTGTCTTGACACAATTAATCTCCCTATTTTTTATTTGCTGTTGGAGTGAACAGGAATTCAAATACAATACAGATGAATACGATGTTAGCTATGCAAATGTTACTTTCATTTACTTCAATTACATCCTGCTTCAGTTTACTTCCTTCTTCCAGGTCTAGCATATTCAAAATCTCGTTAGTGTTTTTAATATTCCCAAAATAACTTCTGCTGATTTGGCATCAACACTACTCTCAGACTTTTCATTCATTTATTTATTAGGAAGTCTCCAAACTACTAATATGTCATTAGAATGTCTTTCAGATGTGCAAAACCTTATTTTAGTGCAAGTACCTGAGTTTTTTTGGTTGGTGACAGGTTTGCCCTCTGTGGGAATGCTGTGCTGAAAGATGTGTACTGTGTCCTGGACCGTCTGCCGGTGTAAACACACCTCTAATGGGTCGATGCAAGTCGAGACATTCTGGGCAAGCAGATATCGGGGCTCCGAGCGGAAGCGTTTGACAAAAGCTGAAGCTTTCTCCTGACTCAGGCCTGGGACACAAACAAAGGCACAAACACAAAACAACAGCTCACAATTTAGAGATCTGAATAGACAGTGATTGAATGTTCAGTTAGATGGGCCCTTTCGATTTTTATTATACACCATCATGAATGAAAGAGATGTAGAAAATAAAAAAAGCTCATCTGTATACTTTCTTTTTCTCAGCTGGACCCAAGAGAGGTTGAGACAGAATAACAGATTGACAGCTAGCCCTTAGATTGAACCCCATTCATGTTTCAGCAGTTTGCCGGCGTTTAGCTTATTTTTTTACTTCAAAACCCTTTCTGTGTCAAATAATTACACATAAGCACTCGTTTCAAAGTGCTCTTCAATGTACTCACTCGAACATAAGCGACCAGGAGTTAAAAGTCGCCCTCACACCTTTGCTTAGTCACTTTCAGCGGTACTAGTAAACAGCGAGCTAGTCAACGTTAGCCACAAAATGCTAATATATTCACAACATTTGTGGAGTTGGAAGCCCTCAGCCCGCATCTACGAGCCGTGACAGACAATATTGACAGATACGCACCAGTCTCCATGTTTGCAGGTGAGAAGAGGAGGTGTTCGAGTCCGATTTGTAGGTCTTTGTTTATTTCATTCGCCGACAGCCAGTCAGTCCGTGCGGAATTCCGGAAACAGGAAATCTAGAGAAATCGCGTGTCTTTCTGTCGAGGTTGCCATGTCTGGAGAAACCCCTCCTGTCAGGGCTAATGTTTACAGATAGGGTGCAAAGAGTTAGATGGAAGTACTTTGCATTAACATTTTTAATAAATGAATAAATTAATTAATTATTAATAAAAAAATGCAAATTCTACACAAGCAGACATCAAACAGAGACAAAAACATAGACTTAATCAATAGTATTTACAGATAATAAATAACTGTATAATAATAGAAAATTATAAAATGGCTGTATAAATAAAACTAACCTAATCAAAATGTGTTAACAGTTCATCTTAAAAGAGCTGTTTTCTTGCAATACATTTCTAATTCCAATGAAAAAGAAAAATTAACAACAACACTAAAACGGCTAAAGGGTAGGACATTTAGACCAAATGAACAGTCATTCAGCTGGTATTTGCTAGTTTTGAATGACATTTTACTTTGTGTCTAATAAACATCAGGACCAAATGCAAAGCCTATTTTTATCATTATTTTTACTGATATTTCACAAATGGATTAAATTGGTTGAGCTTGACAAATGCAGCACGGCAGTTTGTTTATGATGAGAAAATGAAATGACAATATTTCTTATTAGTCTTTCTGTTATGTTGTAAAAAGATTTCAGATTAATTACAGGCTAATACTTACTAAAATTAAAACATTTTGTGATGGTGAACATCATGTTTTTAAAAAGAAATAAATTTATTTTGATAAAAAGAGTTGTGAATAATTACATACATACAAAATCACATTAGATGTGCTTAAAACTGTACAGTTTGTCTAAATAACTGGAGCAGAAGGTCTATACAATGTTAAAAAAGAAGAAAAGAAAAGGAGAGGGAAAGGAGAGTTGTGTATTTTTAGGTGTTTTAGATTAATGCTGCAAGCAAATTTCTTTGGCTACAGTGAATGAATGTGTGTGTGAATGAGAAAGTGTATTATGCAGCAAGAATTGCATTCGCCATATAAAACATATGCCAGCGTAATTGGTGGTTCATTTCCGCTGTGGCAAGCCGTGACAAATCAGGCACTAAACCGAAGGATATATAGCTTTTATAAACATTACTATAAAAATGACGACTTTCACATTCTGGTAAAATATTCAACCAGATCATCAGACTCTCAGTGTTTCTGTATTTTTCTGACTGGTATGACTACCGGGGTCTGTTTTGTTTTATGATTTTGACCAATAACCATTCAAACTGACAATGTATCATTGGACATGACGGGGAAACTGAAATAAGGGCGTGTGCCACTTAAGGGTGAAAGTCAATCTTATTTCAGTAAAACCAAGGCAACAAGGTTAAAGTCCATTCTGAGTTACATTACCATCACGATAACTGGAAAAGATTTTCAAATCATTAAACCAGGACATCTTTACAATCTACTCTGAGATGCACAAATGCTCCCCTTTGATTTTTTTCTTTTTTAAATATTTCCCAAATGATGTTTAACAGAGCAAGGAAATTTTCACAGTATGTCAGATAATATTTTTTTCTTTCTGAAAAAGTCTTATTTGTTTTATTTTCGGCTAGAACAAAATCAGTTTTTAATTTTTTAAGAACCATTTTAAGGTCACAATTATTAGCCCCTAATTTTTTTTAAGTCCACAGAACAAACCATCGTTATACAATAACTTGCCTAATTACCCTAACCTGCCTAGTTAACCTAATTTACCAAGTTAAGCCTTTAAATGTCACTTTAAGCTGTATAGAAGTTCATTCATTCATTTACTTTTCGGCTTAGTCCCTTTATTAATCCGGGGTAGCCAAAGCGGAATAAACCGCCAACTTATCCAGCACATGTTCTACGCAGCGGATGCCCTTCCAGCTGCAACCCATCTCTAGGAAACATTCATACACTCTCATTCACACTCATACACTATGGACAATTTAGCCTATTCAATTCACCTGTATCGCATGTCTTTGGACTGTGGGGGAAACCGGAGCACCCGAAGGAAACCCACGCAAATGCAGGGAGAACATGCAAACTCCACACAGAAACGCCAACTGACCCAGCCAAGGCTCGAACCAGCAACCTTCTTGCTGTAAGGCAACAGCACTACATACTGCACCACTGCGTCGCCTATATAGAAGTGTCTTGAAAAATATCTAGTAAAATATTATTTACTGTCGTCATGGCAAAGATAAAAGAAATCAATGATAAGAAATGAGTTATTAAACTAATATATTTAGAAATGTGTTGAAAAAAATCTTCTCTCCGTTAAACAGAAATTGGGGAAAAAATAAACAGGGGGTTAATAATTCAGGGGGGCTAATAATTCTTACTTCAACTGTATATATTCAGTAAAACATACCAGCATGTACTTTATGTACTGAGTAATTGAGCATGTTTCAAATTTTTTAAGTTATTCAAGATTTAGCTCAATTTAACTCAATTAATTGTGCTGCATAGATGTTTAAATAAATTGTATTGATAATTTAATAGGATAGCTAACTCAAAAATCCTGTCAATAATTTATTCATCGTCTACTTATTTCAAACTAGTTTGAGTTAATTTCTTCTGTTGAACACAAATGAAGATATACTGAAGAATGTTAAAAAAAACTGCCATTGACTCTGAAGTATTTTTTGTTTCTTAGATGTCAATGGTTACCGGTTCTGTCACTCTTCAGAATATCTTGTTTTGCTTTCAGCGGAGGAAAGAATTTCATTTAAAGAAATTCAGTTAAGAACCACTTGAGTGTGAGTAAATGGTGAAGAAATTTTCATTTTTCAGCGAAATATATTTTTAAGGCAACTACTTTTTAACAGTGAGAAACAGAAAAAAAGCAACACTGTGCTTAAATAAAACCTATTTAATATTCAGTTTTGGTTGATTGAACTTTGGCTTGCTAAAAAAAATTAACATTGATAAATTAATAAGGAAGTGATAATTGGAAAAACTGCACTCTTTCTTGTGTGACATTATTATATATAACTATATCATACATTATAAATATAAAAAGTTAAATATTTTTTCTTTAATAACCTAAATACAGGGCCATTCTTGCTGCAATACTTGTTTTGTTTTATTGTTTTTTATAAAGCAAAGTGAGTGATACATTCAATGTCTGCATATAGCTTTGAAAAATATTAAGACCAATTCAAAACGTTATTATTTGTTATCTGGATTTGCAATTAATAGGTGTGAGTTGTGTTATAAAATACAAATAATGTGTCTTTTAAATTTCAGATAAAAATATATAATTCAGGATAATTGTGATTTTTACACTCACTCTCTCATTCTCTCTCTCTCTCTGTGTGTGTGTGTGTGTGTGTGTGTGTGTGTGTGTGTGTGTGTGTGTGTGTGTGTGTGTGTGTGTGTGTGTGTGTGTGTGTGTGTCTGTGTGTGTGTCTGTGTGTGTGTGTGTCTGTGTCTGTGTCTGTGTGTGTGTGTGTGTGTGTGTGTGTGTGTGTGTGTGAGAGAGAGAGAGAGAGAAAGAGAGAGCGAAATCATGCCTCTGCTGTCCTCTGGCGGCTGTACATTTTACTGTCACATGGAAAATCCAAATACAACGTGTCGTTACTTTGGTTTTTCCACAAGAGGACAGTAACCTTGCATGACCTCCACAGCTGGCCTTTAGTAAATACAATGTTTTTAAACTGCCTTTTCAATATCATTCTCATTCTCAAAGCAAAAGCTTTTTTTGAAAGGGTAGATCCTGCAACCAATAAAGACTATCTTTATCTAATATGAAAAATACACATGACCTACATTCCAAAAATGCTATCCTGTATATGTAGGTGCATCAAAAATGAATACATCTAAAAAAAAATCAATTGTTAATATGTATTTTAAGTGTCATGTAGTAATATTGTGGCCTCGTTTTGAGGGAACACCAGCACTTTTTTTGTCTTGTTTACTGCTTTCCTAATTCATCCACAAGATGGAGACTCTTCTTTATGTCTTTCAATGCTTGTAACAGATTTTGGCCTTGTCGTTCTGATGCTTTAATGCTATAGTATGCACCAGAGAAATATCCATCTTACATACAAAGAAAAAAATGTGTATGCATGATAAGTGAAGCAAACACAATTTGTACCGTAATATCATAAATCAAAAATGCTTTTAATTTCCATTTAATATCTAACAATTTACTGCTTTCATAATTCATACACAAGATGGAGACTCTTCTTTATGTCTTTCATTGCTTGTAGCAGATTTTGGCCTTGTTGTTCTGATGTTTTAATGCTATAGTATGAACCAGAGAAATATTCAGAGAAATACGAATAAAAAATGTGTTTAACTTCCATTTAATATCTATCAATGAAGCATTTCTGCTTTAAATTGCACCAAATAATTCAACAAATAATCCCATATCTCTTATTCTTGCTCGAGCTGATATTAACAACATGCAGGGAGTAGCTCGATATTCTCATTGGATTTATTAGTAGTTGTTTATTTGTAAAAACAACTTGATAATGATCCCAAAAAACCCGTCTGTGCCAGATAAATTATCGAATACCCCTGTCTCCTTTTAAACCTGCATAGTGCCATGTTGTTGCTCATAAATAAATGTGGAATTTCATGCCAGATGTTGCTCAGTCCGGCCAATTCTCAAGGTTTTTTTCTGTGTTGGCTGCAGAAACAATAGTGCGGGTGCTCTTATGGAGAAAGGGGGCAGATGGGGTCCCCTCTTCAAACAATGTGTCCCGCGTGGGGGAGGGTGTCGTGCATTGAAAGTCATCCTCCACGAGATATCAGCCTTTCACCAGTGTGACAGAGGGGGGAAAAACTGCACGGGTTTATGGGAAAGCTCATAAACCCATATTGCAGGAATGGAGAGCTTTAGCCACCACCATCTGTCAGAAATTAACATTCGCGTGCAATACATCGCTGGTAAACAAAACGTGATTTTTGTTGTGCATCATTTGGTGATATGTAAATGTGGACTTTGTGTAGTCGACCAAGTCTGTTATTTAATTTTCAGATGGAGTGGATTTATGTGGTGCAAATTGGTGCACATATTGGTCAAATATATTTAGTTTATAAATATAGGTCAAAGAGAAGATGTCCCACTTTGGAGTCGACATCAGATTAAATGAACAAAAGTGAGTTTTTATGCATAGAAAGCATATAAAAGGCAAATATGTGCCTTTAATGAAGTGCATTTGAATGCTTCAGATAACTTGTGAAAATTATTAAGTAATATAAAAAATGATGCAAATTTGTTGCAAACAATTTTTGTTAAATTTAAACCAAAAAAAATATTGAATAATGTTTAAATTGTTTACAACCACTTAACTTTTGAGTAAAATTGAGTAAATCCAAGCAATCATCTTTGAATGTTTTTTTCAGTGCAGATGAATTAATGTAAAAATAAAATAACATGCCTATTCAGATCTGTACTTATTAAAATACATAAAAAATAGGAGACCATGATAAATGTGTATTTTATAACACATTTTATTCTGTTTAATCATTTTTAATTATTTTAACCATTTTCCTGTTTCTTTTATTCTTGTAAAGCACTTTGAATTACAATTGTGTATGAAATCTGCTATATAAATAAACTTGCCTTGCCTTTATGTATACAATTTTGAGGTCTATACATTTTTAAATGACAATTAATTAGTATTTTGGAGCTGCTTACAATTATAAGAATATAGAATATTAAGAATCTTAAAATTATATTCAGTTTTAAGAATCAAAATTATTCTTGTTATAAGTATGTCTGGCAATATTTTTTGGTCTATAAAAAATTTACTGCATGAAGGGCATCTTTAGTAAATAATAGTAAAAACTTATGGTAATCATTTTATATTAACTCATGTTGTCCTCATATTCAAAAATGTTTGCTGTTTGTTCAATGAGCTGAAATAACACAATTTCCCATTTTTTTGGGGGGGATAACTTAATTGTTTTATTTTCAATCCACCTAAATTTGTAAAAACTAATAAGTGAAATAGCCCAGCAAGCATTTTTGTTTTTGTTTTTAAAAGATGTCTAATAGACGTTTAAACAGTTGTCTTGGCTAAAACAAGGATAAATTTGGGCTGTCAGTGAAAAGCTAAAGCTAAAAACGTCTAAAAAAAAAAGCTAAAGACGTCTACGAATAGGCCAAACCTAGACTAGTCATCAAATAAACAGAAATGAATGACTACACATATAAAGTCTGTGTAATCTGTCTATTTGATAACTATAGTTTTAGGCTATTCTTAGATGTCTATTAGATCTTCACTGACAGGCCAAGTTTAGCCTTGTTTTAGCCAAGCTCTCTATGTTTAGATGTCTATTAGATGTCTATTAAACACAAAATTGTTTGCTGGGAAGTCTGAACACAAATGGAGTGTATGGAACCCAGCATTTTTTACAGTGTAGAGAGATAGAGATATAAATCATGCAGCCATATGAGATTCCTTAAATTTTACTTCATCACACATTGCTTATTTAACACAGCACATTAAACCACATATGCACCCATACAACACAATGCATATGTTTCAATTGAGCTGCAAATTCATGGCATCATACATCAGGATTCTCACATCACTGAAGCTTTAGTAGTTTAAATCAAACAATCGGCCCGTTTGATTTCATAAGTAATGAGCTTTTCTAGAATGTGACTGGTAGTATAAACAAAGCAACTGACTTTGATTGTTTTGCATTGATTGCATTTCATGGATGGCCAGACTCAAAAGAGCACAAGTGTTTTATAGTCATTTATTTTGCTCAATTTTCCTCCAGGTAAAGAGGAGCCAAATGTCTCAGTATCGGTTTGCCACATACTTCAAACTCACACTGTGCATAGGCTTATGTATTTGAGATGACACTGGCGCACTGCTGGGTTTTTCCACAGAAATGTGAAATTGCGTGAGGTGGCTCTTTGTGTGCATGCAGCAGACAGAGCAGCATCACCTTGATGTGAATCTGGAGGAAGAGAAAGACTTTCCTCCGGCCTTCTGTTGACACAGGAGGAGTGTGTGTCTGCGCGAGTGAGAGACAGTGTCCTACTGGGACTGCAGGACACTATACTTGAAAAAAATGTACATCTTGGTTAATTTTTATTTTTTAAGAGTAGATGTGATTTTCAATATAAAGTGTTATAAATGTATATAAATGTACATTTCAACATGATTAACAAATAGCTTTAATAAAAAATTATTATAACAATAAATAACATTTGATATTAATAACAATCACAATTGTGGAATTAAAATGTTATT
>CAIGQZ010000379.1:12768729-12785723 GCA_903798205.1 Danio tinwini
ATAAAATATATAATAATTATTTAATGTTTTATTTTAATTATGTTATTAATATTGTTTTTCAAATTACATAATAATAATAATAATACAAGTAAATAGATTATTAAGAATAATTATTATCACTGTATTTTTTATGATATAATATCATTATTACAACCAAATTATTCATGTATGATATAACAATTATTCATTTATAAAATAATTATAAACAAACAACATCGATAATTACGACTACAGTTAAACAATAATGTATTAAAATAAATAATATTATTTATCATAAATAATAATTATATTTCTTAAATTTTTGTTATTATATTTTTATATTTTTTTATATTTTGTACTTATTATAATAACAATGTATTCAGGTTAAATACTTATAGATTGGAGAGAGACTAGCTGCGCATTTAAAGCTTTTATTTATTTATTTATTTTTAACATCTTTCCGTCTATTTATTTTACAGTGATGCTCTCTCATTTTTATCACCACCACCTCCTCCTCCAGTATTGTCATGTGACACGCAGGATTTATACTCCACTTTTGCCGGAGAAAAATCAAATCTCGACCAATCACGGCTCAAGGGAGGCGTGTCTGCCTCTCCACATTTGACAGCCGCGCACTCGGCTCCGCATGACGTCACCCGCTGCTCTGCGCTCCAGCAGAAACGCGCAAAGATGCTCTGAAAGCAAGACTGCAGCATCTCCGAGTCCGAGCCTCCAGAAACATCGCATCTCCGTCAAGCGCTCGTGCGGCGCTTCAACACACCATCCAAGCTCCATCTGCAGGGTTCATCCACCTGCATGCGGAATCCGCTTTCTTTCTGTTTCGCCTCTTGTACATGTCCTCGTGCTATTTATTATTCGCGCATCTTCCCAGCTTTAGTAGTGAGAGTTCTTGCTGACCGCTGAGGTCATATATTGTTTTCCAGCAGGAGAGCGCCATCGCAGAGCCGCAAACGAGGACGATTCCCACATCCCTTGTCATTAATATCAGTCCAGCCTCGAGCCTCTGGATATTTATGCGTCTGTCGTTCTGTATCTAGCGCTGCTACGGAGGATCGACGCACCCCAAAAACCTTCATATCATCGTGGTTTCACATTTAGAGAACAGCATATCTGCGTATTGTTTGTAAGGGAGACGAGATCGAGCCTAAAGCTTCTTTATAAAAAATGATGGCCGGTGGGGCAGTGCAGCAAAACGGGATTTTCTCCAATCCGCATCATCACAATCAACAGCCGCACATGGAGTCTGATCCCCCCGATTCCCGCAAAAGACCCCTGGAGACCCCGACGGAGGCCAGCAGCACCAAGCGCACAAACACAGGAGGTAAGAGCCCAATGCTGGCAAACAAATAAGCGTCTCTTCCCAAAAGACAAGACAAGTGCTTTGATGTTTTGCTCCCAGTGGTGAAGATGAATGTATGATCGTCAATCGCAGGTCCATTTTCGCATCTCGCCATTTAACGTGCTCGTGCTTCGCCAGACATGTGCATCAGAGGTTTTACATTCATATTTACAGTTCGCGTCCATTTTAAGTGGCCCTGAATTGGTGGTTGCGTCTAGTGTTACGCACCGACGACGGTCGTTTACCAAACACGTCCCACATATTCCTACATTAAAAAGCTTATGTATGGGATAAAGGAGTTGGATATTCCTAAATATAGGCTAATATCGTGAGCACGTTCCCAAACGTTTGAAAACATGGCTCGAGCGTTTACGCATCCTTGTTATCACCGCAGATGACCTTGCGTAATGATCCGGTGCCTTTTTAATCTTTTATTTGGAAATTTGAAAATGAATACTCCAGAAATGGATGATAAAGGATTATAATAGTTTTTTAATGAGATATCTATAGGGTTATGAGTTACTACAGCACTTGCACTATAATATTTTTTTATTTGATATGTTATTAAAAACGGGATATTTTCTATTATGTTCATATTCGTAATTTCAGTGCTCTAAAGTGCTTTAGATGCTTCAATATTTTACTGTAGTCTTTTGTTTATACTGGGCCCATGCTTGCTTGTTTATCATGCATTCCGGCAGATGCCATAAGATGCCTTGTGTGCTCTACACTTGTCTGCTCAACTGTTTTGTAATCCAGTTTATGTTAAAAACAATATATGGATATATTTTGAAATTATTATCCATTCAGATGATTGGTAAATCTTAGTTTGTTTGCAGATTATGCATCTAAAACATTGTTTTTTCTGACCCATTAGGATTAAATTCTTAGCAAACCAATTTATTTGAGCCTCAAAAAAAAATAAAAAAATAAAGGCAAAGCTTAAGATATAAAGCTTCTTTATATTCACATTATTATTAACCTACAGAGTACTTTTCAATTTGAAGACTTCAAGTTTTCAATAAAGGTAATATTTTTCTTTTTAAAAAAAGTGCAAGAATTTCTTATTTGTTTTACTTATATTTATTTAGTTAATTTTAGATTGAATATTTGTAGTTACAGTTAAAAGGTTTATCATGGTGCAGAGATGAAGTGATTGGTGAATGTTTACATGTGAAGAATCAAAGCAGAAAGCATTATGAATTGTCAGTCAGAAGAAGCATGTTGGACCCGTGGGATGCATAACAGGCAGATCCATTTACTTAAATGAAAAGACTTTGATGCTTAAGAGATCTAGGCTTCACTGGAATTTATGTGCCAACTGCAATTATTCAACAGGGTTCCTGCAGTTCTGGAAATTTTAATATTGTCATTTCTTAAATGTCAAAAACAAACCAATAAAAATTATAAAGGAAATCTCAGTGTTGTAATTTTATGTTGTTATGTTCCATTAAAATCATGTGTTACAAATAGCTTTTTATGAAATCTCTATAAAATAATCAAAGCTCTTAGCCTGTTAAGTAGTCTGATGGAAATTCATTCATAAGAGCTGCAAGAGCCCTGATTTTATTCAAATACTCAATAAATTTGATCCAGCTTATTAAAAACAGTACATTTTATGGTATTATATATTGCTATATGCATTGATACACCAACAGTTAACTTATTTTTCAGTATATTTGTAACACTGTGACTCAACTTAAGTATCTTTAGTTATAATTGATACTTTTTTTACAAACTAAATGTTAGGATCTCTGAATAATAAAACAAATTTTCATTTAGTTAATATTCATTTAATTATATTTTCAAGAGTTGGTAGACATGTTGATAAAAATCCCAAAGGGTATTTTCTAGATTTTATTCCCATTTAATTTGAAAGAGTTTGAAAAATATGGCACACATTAACATGATATCATCCACTTAGGGTCTAAATGTTCCCGCAGTTTAATCACCAGCAGTTAAACAGGCAGATCATTGTTTAAGTTGGTGCACATGCACTTTTTATGGACTGATTCTGAGGTAAAACTATGGATTGAGGGCAGCGTACTGAAACTGTAAAAACACTGCTAACAATGACTCTGACAATAATATATCCAATTTGTTTCCTTCTACCATTTACTCTGTTTGATTTAGAGTTTATATGCTTGTAATATATATTGATATTTGGAGTCACCTTTAGTTTTAACTCTTTATTTAGTAGCTTAAATCATGATGTGGAGGACGAACGCCTGTAAGAACAAAGTTATACACATTAAGATGAAAGTCAGTTGGCTCCAAAACAAAAATCACGTTCTTGCCAATTGATCGTTAAGGCTGCGACTTGACCAAAAAGCCTCTCTCCGTGTTCGCGAGCTGTCTCATAAGATGTAATGTTTTAATTTCGTAAATGGATGGACTGGCACGGGACAGTGCTTCCATTTACAAAAGGTTGTTTTAGAGGATACAGATGTCCTAGCTGGACAGCGTTACGGTACTGTGACCCAGCGTGCGTGCAATTCGATGTCGTTTTTTTCTACATAAAGACATTTTTCGGATACCGAATGAGTGACTAGCCTTTTTTTAGATTCCATAGCTTGTGCGTTTCTGCCTGCAGGATTAGAAAATAGACGCAGGATCTGTCTTAGATGGGGTTATTACATAAACATGATTTGCCAGCTGCGTTTGAAGATTCACCTCCACCCCCTCAGACATTTATACGGGGACCAATAACTTATTCGTCTCTCGCCCACAACCTACAACGCAACACTCCCACTAGTTTTCAGATTAGGCGCACAAGTTTTTATACAACCATTTTAGAAACACATTTAGGGTTCACTGTGTTCTGCTCCCGTGTTTCGTCTCTAATCACGGTTCTTGGTCGGGCCAATCGTTTCTTTCTCTTTCCTGGATCCATCTCTCCAATTTCCCATCATGTCATTGATTATCCATGCAGCCCTTTGCCTATTGATCACCATACAATCTCTTCAAAACCAAGGGGGCGCTGGTTCGGTTTGTTCTTTAATGCACTGCGTCAAAGAAAAAAAAAAATCATGCAGGATTTGGGAGGGCGCTGTGAAAAGCGGCCCCACATTGGATGATTTGCTTGCCTCTCTCGACTCGTCTGCCATGGAATGGAGGACGAGACCTGAGATGAATATGGATGAGATGAATGAAAGAAGCAATGCGAAAAGCTTCTCCTCGAGCTTTTCGCGCTTGTTAGAACAAAGCACGCTGCTTTCTGTCACGTGCAGCAGAAAGCGAGTATTATGTTTATTCCGGGTGCAATGTTTATATGGGAAGCCATTTTGTTCAGGCAGTTGCTTGGACAGCCGGGAAGAGAAAGTGGTCCTTTCATCACTCCACTAAAATTAGATGCATGAACTGCTTAAGCACAAATGCTGTCTGGCCTAATTATGAATCTGCATTTGTACATTTAAACTGCATCTATAGCAAACTAAGCAATAAAGTATATTTGGTTTATTGCTTTGTTCCTGTTTTTTTAAGGGTCCCCAAAGTAAGCCCTCAATCCTCAGGCTGATCTTGCTTATTTTGAACCGTGGCTCTCTTGGGAGCTTCTAGCAACCGGTGATTTGTGTTTACACCCACTGCTTTATTATAAGTAATACCCATTTGGTTTTTTTATTAATTATTTTGTCTTCTCAGTGAGTATAATGCGTGCAGTCATATAGATGCACACGCAAGACAAGGCTTATTAAGATATTAAGTAAACTGGAGCGCAGAATAACAACGTAGTAACTTGTTCTTGTTTTGTTTCCGGTGTAGCACACAACGGGAGGGACTCATTTCCCTCAAAGGCACTGTTACGGATATGCGTGTATACTGTATTCCACTGATTTTTCTCAGCCAGGGCTTTGTGTCGACAATTGACGGGAAATGAGCATGATCCAACCCCAACTCTGAGTAGATGAACCATGTTTTAGGAAGAGAACAAACGATTATGGCTTATGGGCTTATTTTAAACCTAAAAAATCCATAGTTTTGTTATAAACAAGTGAAAATGAATGAGGTTACAATGAGTAACTTACACTGGAGGTGAATAGATCCAATACTTAAGTATTTTGAAAAGTACTTAAACATATTTATTTTGCGTATTATTTGAACTGCATAGTTGTTGTAGCGTTAAGTTACTGTTTTTGATAACAGAAAATTATGTTAACACTCTTATTACACTCTTGTGGCTTCAGTGGGTATTTCAGGGGCATTTACACAACATTTTCAACAAAAAAATGTAACATTTTTATGCATTTTGGCCATTCTTTTACAAAACAATGGCATTTTATTTTATTTTTTTCTTGAAAATGTGCAAGTTATTGCCATTGTGCCTGCCAACTACAAAAATGTTGTGAAAATGATGGTGTCATGCACATGCATATTTTGTGTTTAGTCTTTATATGTATGATTGGGTATTTGACGACAATATTTCCTTGCAAAGTGACTAGGGCTGGGTGATTAATCGAAAATTAATCGAAATCGACATTCAGAACCTATAATCGATCAAATTCTTCCAGGTAAATTTTTTCAATTACTTTTGCTATCGTGTGTCGAGTCACATGAGCCCCTCTCTGTTTACACTTCAGCGTCAAGCGCAGCATATGGTCTGGCGCAAGCTTCACACGATCACATACTCCTCGTCATGACTGATGCCGACCTCTCAAAAAATTTAACTACAAGTCACGCTGACAGATAGCGCAAGCTTTGTGATTGGTCAGCTTGGTAGTGTTGACGAGTGTGGGCAGTGCAGAGAGGGCAAACAAATAAAATAAATAAATAAAAGAACTGTTCATTAATCGTAATCGAGTTAAAATTTTCAATTAATCGAGATTTTGATTTTAGGCCAAATCACTCAGCCCTAAAAGGGACAAGGCCAACTAATGGCATGCATAATACCGTGTTTTAGTTGTTACTGCAAATCTGTGTGAACTGGAATTGTTTTGAAAAATGTCAGGGTTTTTTTGGTACACTGTTGCATACCCTTATGCTTATGTGTAAAATTACCATTATTTTTTACGGATTGATCTATTCACTTCCAATGTAAGTGTTCAATTGTAATGTTTTTTTTTTTTAAGAAAATACAAAATTAAGTGTTCAGTTTTGTTGCAACCAAAATTATGCCAGAAGTCAATTGAGTTTAACTTGTATTGATCCTTCTGGAATAATCTTTTAATTCAAAGTAAAGCTGTTAAATGTATAACACCATCATCAAGCCATGTTAGATTCAAAACAGTGAAAATAACCGGAGAAGTCAATCATTACTGCAGATTTCATTATTACTTCATCCTGTATCTTTATCCATGTCATCAGCATTCATAAACTATGTTCATGATTACAGGAGGACGTATTAAAGGTAGACTCTGCCATTGTTTTGTGCTTCACTTTGTTTTGTTTTTTCTATCTGACATGTCCGCAAAGATTAATTTTCTCATTCACATTCTTTTAGACAGATGCAACCAAGCGGCCATCCATGATCCACCATTTTCATCAGATATTGTCGGATTTCACGGTAATTTGTTTAATTTTTTGCCAAAATGACATTCCAGATCTTGCAAACCAGAGTCTACCTTTAACTCTGTGATGCTTCTTGCCTTTATTTTACTGCATAATCACCCCAATGCTTTGTTATATTTCGCTGCACATAATTAACAATGTAACCTTTAAAACAGCCTAATGTTGTTATGAAAATGTGATGCTTGACGTGATATCGTGTCTGATGTGTTACACTAATTAGAGTAGATAATGTCAATTATAGCCAGCCTGGACGCAGCCTCTTGATCCAGTTTATGACAGACTTTTTGTTAGATGCTTTTGAAGGGAGAACACTTATGTATGCATGATACACATTATTTATGAACCCCGCGCCATATTAATCAAGGTTAAATTTAGACCCATCCAAATCAAAAAGAGGACAGTCTTGGCTGTGTGAGAAATCTGGGTCATCGCAGAAAAGCATGTATCTGTAGACACAGTCTGAACCGCGTGTTTATAATGTGTGAAAACAACAGCAATTTTTAGTATGCGAGTGAAAAAAAAAAAATCGGGACTCGTCATTTAGAGGTGTTTGGTAACCCAGTTCTGAGTACATTTATTTATGTCACAGCAAGCTTCATTATTCCAGTAGTGTTTATGTAATGCATAATCTGATGGCATCCAACAACTAGTGTGCTAAATATGAAAGTGGCCATTATTGATTCACCATTTAAGACTACTAGTTTTATTGGAGATCTGCTTCATTACACATCCAGATCAATTGACCGGTGAATCTAATGAGATTATCTCAAGTAGACTTAACATGGTTAAAATCATCCCTTTGAGTACTGTTAAAGAGACAGCTCACTATTAAATGTTTATTCTGTCATCATCTACACTGTAAAAAATATCCGCAACTTAAAAGTTTTCCATATTTTGTGATTCATATTTTAATTTTTTTAATTATTTATGCTTTTGAATTACATAAGACCTTGATCTTTCTTCTGACAACTTTTCACCTTACAAAGTTGGAAAAAGTGACTTTTAGGAACATTTGTACTCACTTTGTGGTTACTTTGTTAAACTGTAGAGTTGAATTTTCAACATCACACGTGGACAGAGCAGAGACCATAATCCCATAATGCAATTCACTACTGCAAATAAACAGAAAACACAAAACTGTTAATTACCAGATACTGTTTAGAGTGGACTTTTCATTTTAAAGTAAGAACTGTAACTGTCAAGCTTCAAAAGGACAACATATGTTTGAATATATTTATTAATAAGTCATTATGATAGCTTTGCGTGAGAAACAGATTTAAATAAAGCCATTGTTCACTTAAAATGTTGACATCTGCTTGAAATTTGCGTGTTTATATTATATCAGAATCATGATTAAAGAATCATACTGTTGAGTCAGATCTAATGAATCAGCTGATCCACGTCACAAAAGCAGTCTTAAATGATTCATTCACAAACCAAACTCGTGTCAATTTTTTACTTTTATTTAATGTTTACAATGCAAATCCAATTAGATCCACTTATTTGGTAAACAAAGCAAATCTCTCATATAATATTCTATTAAAAGACAGATAATATGACTGTACAAACTGAACTGTAAATAACTCAAATGAACATTTTCATGTTAGTCAATACTATTAATGAAATTAATATAAAATCTGATTGAAATATAAATGTACACACTTTCAAACAAGTAAATAAATAGACTCAATGATGGGCTAAAGATCTGTAGATTTCTGCGCACACAGATTCTGTGTGGGTCTACTAATGTAGTGTACATATGCAAATCAGGAAAGACATTTTCACATCTTTCAGCAGTTTGTCTCATCTTTGCTTAGTGTTTTAACAATTACATGCCACAATTTATAACCCAATACAGACAGTTTTGTAATATTTTAAGCTAGAGTTTCTCAAACACAGATACTTTCTACCCTCTTTAAACAATCTGTCCACGTAGCCATCCACTGTTACTAAGCTTGTCGTGATAATTACTACATGCACTTATAACTTGTTGTTACTTTATTATCGATTATCAGACTATATATCAACAGGACCTGCAAATTTACAACTTTATAATATCACCATTTGAGTCTGAAAGTTGAGGTTCCACATTTTGTTGTGTGTGTGTGCATTGTGTTAATTAGGTATGTGAAATGCACTGCACAACCTTCTGCCATGAAGCTGAATAGTTGGCTATGTGAGGTGAACATCTTTTCATTCCCATTTTTTTATGGTTTACCAATGATGCTAATACACAATATATCTAGCCTTAGAAAGTAGGTACAGTTGACTGGTCACGTTTCCTTACAGGTCACATTAACAATACATATAAAGTTCAGTTTACACTGTGTAAAGACAAGTATAAATCTATTTCTCCCAATTTTGCAGGTATTTGTCCAGTTGTAGTCATCCTCTCCATATTTTGAACATCAGATACAATATCCAACCATTCAGATTTCGTAGGGGGTTCGAGTTGAAGCCACTTTCGAGTTACTGTTTTCTTACTGCTTGCTAGAGGTATTTTTAATAAATAAATACTTGTCTTAGAAATTATGTATTTTTAATTTTGGACTTTTATAGACCATTTTGAGGGATGTAAACAAAAACAATGGTCCCAATGGATTTCCTATTTTACATTTTTAATTTCTAGAACTTCCGAGAATCCAAAAAGAGCCACATATTATTAAATAAAATTATGATAGCTGTTTAACAAGCAGGAAATGTGGGCAAATGACATGAACACATTGAAACGGTCTATATTATTACTATTACTGTATTGTGATAATATAAACCCTAAAAATTATCCAAAAATTCAGTTATATAATTTATAGTAATTATTTCTGACATAAAATATTGTATAATGACAGATTCGTAACAGTAACTAACTTTTATTCATTTTTTGCCCGGCTACCTTATCACTTCATATCTGTGCCTCATTATTGCCATCTTTTAGACATTAAATATTTTTAGAAAAACTTAAATGTGTGTATGCGGCCTATTCTGCGGATGGACCTTCATGTAAGCATAAAAACTCAAGTATATTTTGGGCTTAATGGTGCATTTTTTAAAAGCTCAAGTCTTTACAGTATTTAAACACACAGAAAAAAAAGATCAGGATTAAAATGAGTTCTTTTGTTATGCACAAAAGTGAAAAAAAATGTCTGTTTTTGCGCTGTTAAGTGAGTAAACAGTAACAGAATTGTACATTTAGCTGTATCTATGGTTTTCTTCCCAAAAGAGTCTGTTCTGTGACGTACGTCTTGTTAACAGTACACTAACACTTCTCTTAATTTGGCTGACACGTAACTGCAGACATGTGTCATTACTTTGTCAGTGATGCCGTTAAGTCAGGCTTTCGACCAAAACATGCCACGCATCCTCATCGTCACTGCCGTTGTTAGCTTGTTTGTTTTTCCAGCTGCACTCTGACATTAATAGTGAGCGCCGTGGTCTCTTTTGATTTTTACCCGATCATCAGTATTGGGCCGCAAGAGTGCATGTAGCTTAGCCTAGCTTGACAAGATAAACTGCTTCTCCAGAATAACAATCTAATCTAAAGCGGCCGTCTTCTGGGAGCCGACACAGATTAATTGTGGTGGAATATTAAGCGTGTACCCAAGCGGCCCAGGCTGAGGGATACAATGTCATGTTAAAGTCACGGAGCAGAGACCATGTACTGTGCTTCTGCTGACCTGGATATGCAGCAACCAGGTAAAAAGTCCAACAATAGATGAAGCACTTGCTGCCCCACAGCTGCTCCACTTTCAGGAAAACCTTCGCTGACCTTTCTCGAGAAGGATGTCTTGTGCTTTAATACATGCACCATGATGGCCACTTGCTAAAAATGGCTACTTTACAAAAGCTACACGAAAATGTGAGTCTTTCTTTAAAATCGTCTTATTTTAATTGACATGTTTAACAAAATGTGCCTTTATCTCTGATCTTTCCAATTTCCAGACTAATCTACACTGAAGTTCGTCACTGTTATCGGCCCTATTTAACTTCAGCATTAATACACGAGGTTCAGCGTTAATTACAACTCGTTAAGTCCACTGATCTAATTATAGTGGTCTTGTAGTTCTTTGCTGGTCTAGTATTTCAGCTTTACTTTTATTTATAGCTGCCTTCTCTGATTGCCACTTAGGACAATATGAGAGCTTTGGGTTATGTCGGTTATGCATTAAAGCATCTAGGAAGCCATATTTTAGTATTATGATTACTTGACCCAAATTCATTATAGCAGATTTTAGATCTGCGTTTTGAAAGTATAGCAATGATTTCTTTTTTTAGCACAAATAGATGCATGCAAATGATGTAGGGGCCAAAATAACGTTTAGTTTATATTTGAGCTTCTGTAAATTTGATACCATTTGCTAGATTACAGGTCTGCACATTCAGGGCAGTCAAGCAACTTGCAGAAGTGCCACCTGGGATGCTTTTTAAACTGTATATATTATTAAAGAAGTTCCCATGTATCCTGAGCACTTGTTAGACAGTTTTCCTTCGCTATCCCTGATCAAATTCTTCCGTTAAATAAATAAATATGTTAGTTTGGTAGCAAATTCATATGCAGACAAAATTTGTACATGTCTAGATGTAAACATAAATTACATCTAGACGTACAAATTTTAGACATAAATGTAAATATAATACCAGGTTATAAAATAATAATAATTAATATAATATAATATATATAATTTTAATATAGCAATAATATCAAAATGTTTACTTACTAATTATTGCAAATATTTAATAATATAAAAATATTAATATATCAGTATAACAAGATTAATATAGAGTAATGAATGCAATTATTGTATATATTATATATTGTATATTATTGAATACAACTATAATAATGTGTTGTTATAATAATTAATATATTATCATTATTAGTAATAATGTTATCATTACTAATGATTAGTAGTAAATAATAATAATGATGTTACTAATAATTATATAAACAATTGCTATTAATATAACAATTACATGTAATATTATACATATAATTATTGCAAATATATAATATTTATAATAATAATCATCATAACCATAATACATTTTAGATTATGATCAAATTTATTTAAAGTTTTTGTAAGTATTATTTCTATATTCATTTTCTTTGGTCAGATTAAAGTCAACATTGCTAGTTTAAACCTTTTGAAGAGTTCATTTTTTTTCTTTTTCTCTTTCCAGAGGAAGGCGAATATTTCCTGAAGGTGCTGATTCCAAGCTACGCCGCTGGCTCCATTATTGGCAAGGGTGGTCAGACTATCGTCCAGCTACAGAAAGAGACAGGGGCCACCATCAAGCTCTCCAAATCCAAAGACTTCTACCCGGGTAAGTCCCCTAATTCCAGAAAGCCTTAAAGGGAAACCCTTGTATCACCTCATTCACTATTAAGCAGCACACACTTTAAAGCACCTGGATTACTTTATAGCTTCATTAAACCGTTTTTTTTGTCTATGATAACACATTACTGAAGGTGCCTGCTTCCCAAAGTCACTGCAACTGGTTCTTAATGAGAATCATATGGGACGCTGTCACCTTTGGGCTTTCGGCCACACCATATGGCCTTTATCAGAGCTCAGGTTGCACATAGTGCCAGATCAAGCGGGGACAAAGAGCTGAGAGACTCAGTTCAGAGCTCCAGTGAATGCCGATACAATGTTTGAATGCTCCTTTTCTTGCACTATTTATATTTAGACGGAAAAGGGGTGATGTTTTGTGTGTGTTGGAATTCTTTCAGATGTTTTCAGGGATGGGGCGACACAGAGGAAACGAGAAGTTGTGAGGGGGTGGGGGGTGGTGAGGATTCTGGGCTCTCACTTAAAAGAGCTTTGTGCGGTTTGCTCATCCTCCCATCGTTGGCACTTCCAACAGGACACCTCTGTCCTTTTCCCCTTGGGATGTTGAGCACAGAGCAGTGGCCAGCCGTGGCAGATGCCAAATGCTAGACACCTCCTACCCAACCCCCTTTCATCGGTTTTGGCAACCTTGAGTGCTCCAATGTCTAGAACGGGGAGGGGGTTGTGATGGCTACTGAATTAAGGGAGAGGAATGTAGGGGAATAGTTGCCGGTGCTTTGCTATGGTTGTTTTAGTGCTTAATGGGGGGTTCTTCCTCTCCAGTGAAGGGGGCATCTGTATGGAAATTAGCTTTTTTCTTGGGTGCGAGTCTAAAGATCCACCTGCTGTGCTACTCTCATGGTGGAGAAAGAGAGAATTTTTAGGCCTTGTCCACACTGGAAAGCAAAGTATAACTTCTTACGTTAAATGCACGTTGTCTTTCAGAGTATATTTAGGGGCCGTTTACATGACAACAGTTTTACAGTCAACAGTTTATATGCTTTTTCCCCCCTGTTTGTTTACATGGCAATGTCGTTTCTGGGACTGAAACTGCAAAAAACACTCCAAAACAAAAGTCTTTGAAAATAACGACATTATGCCCGTGTATGTTTAGAGGAGTGTAGATTAAAGCCAAGCCTGAACCAACACACAAAAATGGCGGAGCATGTGGTAGTGTTGTTGCTCAAGTGTTTGCCAAAGTTTCATCAATATAGTGTGGATTTACTTCACATTACAACAAAAAGCGGAGACGTGTCATACACACACAAATGCTGCCCTCACTTCTTCACTACTTCCAGGTACTGTTTACTAACAAGATGAGAGCGTCAAATACTGGCGTGACATATGTAATACAGTGCTTTTGGCCGTCTTTTGGATGAGACGTTAAACCGAGGTCCTGACTCTATGTCGTCGTTAAAAATCCCAGGATGTCTTTTGAAAAGAGTAGGGGTTTAACCCCGGCATCCTAGCTAAATTTGCTCACTGGTCTCTGTCCATCATGGCCTCTTAACCATCTCTATATCATAACTGGCTTCATTACTTAGTCTCCTCTCCACCAATCAGCTGGTGTGTGGTCTGGCACAGGTGGATGCTGCACACTGCACTCTCAGAAAAAAGGTACACGAGCAGTCACTGGGGTGGTACCTTTTAAAACGGTACACATTTGTACTTAAAGGGTCCATATTGGTAGCTCAAAAGTATATATTAGTACCTAAAAATTGAAGAGGAACACTTTTGTACTTTTTCAGTACTAATATGTATCCTTGAGGTATTAATATGGACCTTTTAGGTACAAATTTGTACCTTTTGAAAAGGTACCACCCCAGTCACAGCTCGTGTACCTTTATTTGTGAAAAAAAAATCCCCTGTTGTTAACTAAAGTGTGAAAATAGGGGCTTTCGAAAATGCATTTTTAGCCAAGAGATCCAGTTACATGACCTATGTAGGCTAATGAAACATTGTACCATAGTCTACTTCTCATTGTCAAAGATAAATGTTATTTTGTGTATGCCTCAGACTGCTTTTTTCAATGGAGATTGAAAGTTTAATTGCAGGAGTTGTTCAGCAGCATGACACAACACCGGTTTTACTGGGACGCAAGCATTTTAGATTATTCAGTCTAAATAAGCAACTTTTGGACTATGGTAGAGCAGTGTTTCTCAACCACATTCCTGGAGGACCATTAACACTGCATGTTTTGGATGTCTTCTTTGTCTGTCACTTCTTTTACAGGTATTTCAGACTCTGCCAATAAGATGATGATCTGAATTAAGTGTGTCTGGTTAAGGAGACATGGAAAATGTGGTCCTCTAGAAACGTGGTTAAGAAAAACTGTGCTCGAAAACACTAGTGTGGACTGAACCGATCAAATGTACCTGGAATAATGCAGACGTAGCCTTGAGCTGTTTAGGAGAGAAGTGCCTGGTTTATCTAAATTGGTAAACTGTTTCAATAGGCACATCACGTCTCTAAAGACATCATCTGTGATAGAAGCCACGCTGGCATTTAATTTTGGACAAAGCAGCGCTGGCCAGAGATATCCATTATTTCTGCAGAAGGGATTTATTAGTTGTCTTGCCTCCAAATATAGCTCCTGCAGCATTTATTGGGAAACAGCCATGTTTTACAATGACCTTGCATTTGTGAAGTGCACTGCTTCATCTTAAAGGCGCCACAAGTTAAATGTAGTTTATATGCTGTTTTTTTTTTGTTGACTTGGACGCAAATGCTGAATATATACCGGATGTTAGTTAAAAGGAAAGTTCAGTAAAAAATGAAAATGTACTCAGCTTGAAGTGGTTCCATATTTTTATCTTTCAAAGAAGATGTTTTAAAAAATGTTGCAAACCATTTACATCCATAACGGAAAAAGATACTATGGAAATTTTTATTTTGTGATTATCACAAAAATAATTTAAGAAATGTTTGTGGACCCGGTAATGTTTTGGACCTCACCGACTTTCATTGTATATATATATATATATATATATATATATATAAATAAATAAAATACTCAGAAAACATATTTCTAAAGGTGCTGTTGACTTGCAACTTTCACCAGATGTTGATAGCAACAAGAGTAATACATATATGCCAAGAAAACAAATCTAATTGGTTTAGAAGTTATATGTAATAACTGAAATGACATCAAAAAAAGTATTGAACACATAAAGAAAGGCAGGTGTAGAAAGGCAGTGAAAGCCCAGAAAGCAGCTGAAATCACTCAGTAGTTAGACACCAAACCTCTGCCCTTCATCATTTTAAATTAAGATTAACTGCTTCAGTCCAACATCTACATTAGCAGGATGATGAAGATGAAACCAGGGTGGACATTTCAGCAAGACAATGATCCAAAACAGAACCAAGGAAACTCTCAAATGCTTTCAGTAAAAGAAAACCAAGCTGTAGGATGGCCCAGCCAATCACCTGAGTTGATTCCAATTAAAAAATATAAAATAAAATCAGGTTTAATAAATGAGACCCACAGAACCATCAAGAACACATTATTCCCAGGAAAAAAAAACATGACGTGTTCAATACTTATTTTTCCCGCTGTAACATTACTCAAAAATTCTACAAATAAAGTCATAGTGTTTAAAAAACTATATATAGATGAACATATTAAGGTTTATTTTTGTACCTGTACTATCCCTTAAATTAATGTTGAAAAAATCTGTTTCAACAATTACTGTATGCACCACAATCCTGAAAAAATCTGCACCAGAAAACACAATTAACCACATTTAAAAAACACAATTTTTCTCACAGCATTTTCACATGGGAGTCCATAGGGTTGCATTATCTTTTTTTAATGGCCAGCACTTTTCCTCTCAGGTTTCCAGTGTATGTGTATATTCTGACTTTTCCTTGTCCAAGTGACTGATCCAGATCCAGCCATTCTGTCCCTTTGAGCAGAATGTAGCACAATATTAAAGCCTGCTCCTAATCCAGCACGATGATTGCAGCTTTCAGTGTTTAATACCCAGAGAGCCATGCATCCCTCCCCCCACACATTATCAACATTACTGATTTCTCTGCTGTGTAATCTGCTTAAGACCTAAGCTTTGTGGTCAAAAGATGAAAAGCTGCAATATTACATATCTAGGAGTAGAAATTAGTTTTCTATGTGTTTACTCAGGTTTTTCCCCCTTGCTTCTTTTTTTTAGAGTCATTTTCAACTCATTTTTACTTATAGTGTTACATAGTATAATTCCAGCCGAGTCATCTCTTGGGGAAAAAAAAATCTGTTTACATTTACATAGAGCAATTATTACAGAAAAAAATATATAGCATGTGTATTTTCAGACTTTTATTTTGATGTTATTTGCAGTTAATATATTCATTTTAAAATGTCATTTTTGACATATGATGTATGACTTTGTATGATGTATGTACATGTTTATATGTAATTTCATAATTTAGAAAATGTATAAATACATCTATATTATGTAACAGCACAGTATAGATTTGACCAACAATTTAAGTGTTTATTGGTGTAGAAATGCTTTTTAGCTTAACTTAACAACAACTTAACATATTTTTGAACTTAGAAAGTACCTTGAGACCATAGTACTGTCAATTTCATGATATAAATCACCCTGACATCATCATTGTTCAATTGTACTAATACTTATTTTAAACATGTTTGATAATACTTGTGAGCATTAAAGCATTGTATTAAATTAACAAACCTTAGCAAGTAACTATGCTTGCTTAACTTAGGTCCATGTCTTGGATATGGCTTGTAAAAGAGTGTCAGTGAGCTTGAAATATTCACACTGGAGTCGTGTAATGTTCAGAAGGTGAAGTCGCCCATGTTTTTT
>CAIGQZ010000379.1:12785733-12850070 GCA_903798205.1 Danio tinwini
CACTGGAGTCGTGTAATGTTCAGAAGGTGAAGTCGCCCATGTTTTTTTTTTGAGCAATCTAGCGGTAATGCTAATTGGAAACGCTAACTGCTAAAATCATATTTTTGAACTTAGAAAGTACCCTAAGACCATAGTACTATGTAAATGTCATGATATACGTCACTCTGACACCATCATTGTACAATGGTACCATCCTAATACTTAAGTTATACCAACACAATCTCACAGAAATTCGTAACTTTATGAGTTAGTAGCTAATTCGTATGAATTCGTACGATCTAATTCGTACAATTTAGTATGATTTGCTTGTCCCCCAGTGACGGTTGGGTTTAGGGGTGTGGTTGGGTGCCACACCTCCTTTTTAAAATTGTACCTTTTCGTACGACTGAACTCTTATGAATTCGTACGACTTAGCCACTAAACTGACAAAACGTAAAATACTTATGTTTATACTACATGTTTGCAAATACTTGTAAGCATTATAATAGAGTTAGCCTTTATATGTATTAAATTAGCAGGTAACACTACAATAAGGTTGTATTAGTTAACGTTATGCATTTACTAACATGAACAAACAGTAAACAATACATTTATTACAGTATTTATTCATGTTAGTTAACGTTAGTTAATGAAAATACAGTTATTCATTGTTAGTTCTTGTCAACTCATGGTGAATTAACTAATGTTAACATGCAGGAATTTGGATGTTAATAATGCAATATTAAATGTTAAAATATGATTAATAAATGCTGTATGAGTACTGTTCATACTCAGTTCATGTTAGTAAATAGATTAACTATCGTCAACTAATGAAACCTTATTGTAAAATGTGACCAGTTAGCAAAACCTTTGAAAATAACAATGCTTGCTTAACTTTAGTCCATGTTTTGGATTTGGCTTCTGAAAGAGAGCATCAATGAGCTTGAAATATTCACACTGGAGTCGTGTAATGCTCAGAAAGTGAAGTCGGCCATGTTTTTGAGTAATTTAGCGGCGATGCTAATTGAAAACGCCAACTGCTAAAATGTCAATATGTCTTAAAGCTTGCACATCCTATTTAAGGAATCAACACTTTTTTGTGCTTGTTAATCAGTCTGTCTGTGAACTTCATTAATAAAGTGCTATGTCTAAGTGCTAGCCTACATGCTAACTCTCTCTAGCATGTGAAAGCGCTATTGTCGGAGACGATGGGATAGACGGCATCTGGGCTGGGGAGGAGAGACGAGGTACCCTTAATCCCCGTGGCTTTGTTTTCTTTTTCAGGCTCGTGACGTCGTCATCTGTGCCCGCTAGCCCTCAGTGCCAGCCAGTGCCTGAGACGCGCACAGTCAAACCGTCTTGCACAAAAGAGCCTCGCTTTCCACAGCCAGTTTGAGCCGAGTCTCATCATAGACAGAGCGATATAGAGAGAAACACTTAGAGAGGGGGCTGATGGGAGTGATGGCGCAGACAGTGATCTTGAAAATGATGAAGATGCCTGTACATCAGAGTACATTTGTGATATAATTAGCATGTTGCCCACTTAGCTTGCTGACGCTTGCAATTAGGTTGACTAGACCTTCTTCAGTGATCATCGGGTAGATCTTTGCATTGTGTGTGATTTTCTTTCTTTCTTTCTTATTTCTGACACAGTCTACCCTTGTGAAAACGTCATATTTTTACCATACTGAGTAAATTTATCAAGGCTTGACTTGTAGTGGACTTGTATATCTTAAGTTACATTTTTTATTAAATTATTGATAATATAGATATGAAAATGTTGTTAAATTAAAAGCATAGTTAAGAAGTGCTCTTAAAAACAGTCACCTTACACACTTATGTACACTTTTAAGTATACTTATTTTAAATTTAATACATTTTTGTCTCAATGTGAAGGTGCCAAGTCATGCCACAATACTTGCTGAAATCACAGTATTTTAAAGTGCCCATGCATTCATTCATTTTCCTTCGGCTTAGTCTTTATTTCAGAGGTTGCCACAGTGGAACGAACCACCAACTATTCCAACATATGTTTTATGCAGCGGATGCCCTTTACTTTACCCAGTAATGGGAAACTCCTATACACACTCATTCACACACACTGATACACTACAGACAATTTAGTTTATTCAATTCGCCTGTAGCGCATGTCTTCGGACTGTGGTGGAAACTAGAGCACCTGGAGGAAACCCACACAAACACGGGGAGAACATGAAAACTCCCCACAGAAATGACAACTGGCCCATCTGGGACTCAAACCAGTGACCTTCTTGCTGTGAGGTGACATTGCTAACCACTGAGCCACCGTGCCACCCTTAAAGTGCACATTTTAACTATATTTTTTGCTTATCTATTACTACAATAAACTTTATTATTAAATGCAGGTACCTCTATCTTTAGTTGTATTGTAAATACTTTGCTGTACTGTAAAGTGCACTTGTTGTTGTGATACAACTATCCTACTACTAGAATTTTAGTTGTATTACTCTGTATTAAAGTAAATATATTTATTAAATGCTCTAAATGTCTATTTTATATTCTTCTAAAATGTGAGTCATAAAAAACAGAACATTAAAAATATAAAATAAGGAAGTATTTTAGGAGGTAAAAAGCACTCTTAAGCTCAGCTAATCACATTCATTATACATTAAATCTAAATATAATACAACAAATAGCACAGTTAGGGGGCCAAAAACATTAGTTAAATATAGTATTTAAATTATATTATTTCTGTAGTAACTACTTAAAAAAATGTACTTCTTTTTCACTAGAATGTCTTTCTGCTTAACACCCTCTCTTTCATTTCTCTTTCCTCTTGGGTGTTGTACTTTTTGCTGCAGTAATGTGTGGCTTTTTCAGTCAGATGTAATAAAAAGCCTCAGAGGGACCTGCCATTAATAGAACGCTGCAAATTTATTCCAGGGATCAATTTTTGCATCATGGGAGTGGAGTCTTGTCCTTTACTCAGGCCCTCCCTCTTGGCCGACCACCATCTCCAGTGCATCTCTATGAGGCTTCAGCAGAAACACTATTGATCAGTCGTGCCACTGCAGAGAGACAGCATAAAGGAGAAAAATTTGCCACCAGAATAGCAGGTGCATTCCCTTCAAATTTAAAAAAGACAATCTCTTTCCACCCAGAAAGTCCACTGGCTGAATTATTTTGATTATTTTCACCTAGATTCAATAGCGTCAGCAGGGGATGCAAGTAACGGATCACTGAAATGCAATCTTTTGCTTATTCAGCTCTGCAAAACCCACAGATAAACACTTCAAGGGGCAATATAGAAATCAGAGTTTTATTTCAGCCACCCTCGTATTGTTTTTAAACCTGTATGATACAATTTATTATTAACGTGAATGAATGTTTTCAGACAAATGCTGAAAAGAAAAAGTTTGGTATACAAAAAAACTATACTTTTTTTTGTACAAACAAACAATACTTTTTTGTGCTCCGAATAAGAAAGTCAGTAAAATAATGACTGTAGCGGCTACGTAGAGGAACAGCTTAGAGGCAAAACCAGAGACATGTTTCGTGGCACAAAAATTAAATAATAAAATATAAACAAGGCATGAAGTTCTTCCAAAATCTTCTCATTTACATTCCTAATAAAAACTTGCATTTTTGATATTTTAACAGTGTAGCTTTGATTTGATTTTGGTCATAACCCCCTTTCTCTCACTGTGAATGAACAGGTGACCAATATTAACCTTCTATGGGACCAATATTAACCTTCTATGTAACCCCTGTGACCCTCCACCACAATGACGTGACACAATTAACCATGTCTAGTACAGTGAGGTACCAATTTATTTCCATTGCTAATAATATGTTGGGCAATAATACAAATTTTTGATTATTACATTACTAATTCTTTATTCAAAGTGTGGCGGATAAGCCTTGGAAGTGGGACTTTTTTTGACAGCACTAACACTATGCACAAGAGTTCCCATTGGTCATCTTTATTAGTTTACAAAAATTAAGTTGCAATTTAAACTATAAATCTCAGTGTATGTTGTTGAAAACCATTCATGTAAACCTCACTATATTGCATATTTAAACTACAGGCATTATGACAGCCAAAACAACAATGGCGAACAAGACGACTGCATATTTCTTGAAAACAATGCCAACTACTGGCCGTTAATGCATAATAATCTACCAATCATGTAGATCACAATGGAAATGACTGGAATTTGCTTGTAAATATTTATCCAAGATAGAAGTACCAGGCGAACAAACAAACAAACAAAAGACCACTGCTTATATAGAATGAGATGTGGCTGATTAAATGAGTAACCTATAATCTGCTTAAAGTTGAATCTTTTCCTTAATCTTCCCTTTTCCTGAATTTTAGCTTCAGTTTTGTAGGAAAATCTGTGGAATTGACTTTGTTTGAAACGTCTTTGAGTCATCAGCTCTGTCAAAATATTAAACACAGACACGCTTCAGTAATGATGTGTAAACCTTTGTTAAAAAAAGACCAATTCAACAGCCAGTATTTCACATCCAATAGTGGACATTTCTCATAATGTAATGCGTTTGAATTGTTTTTAATCAGTCGTCATGGAAACAGTACAAACAAAAGATGTCAGCCCTGCAAATTGAAGCCAGTCATGATATAACGGTAAACCATTTTGAAGATCTGCAAAAGCTTTAATCCAGCATTCCTGTATAGGTCTGAGTGGCGTTCGCTGTCTGACTCGCCATCATTAGACCAGGCACCGAGTGGGCGAGAGCTTACAGGCACACAGCTTAGACCTCAATAACCGTCCCATACTCAGGCGATGTGGGGAATAGTGCAAATATCCTAAAATATCCTCTCCAAAAGGTCTGACCCGTGTAAGTCCTTCCTGTGGTCTATATAATAACCTCCGACTCTGAGCTTACCGCCTGACGCTCCTGTCATCGCCATATTAGACTTAGAGTTGTGTGTGTGTTTGTGTCTCTGTCTGCATTTATCAAGGGATTTGAGATATTTATGACGGTGCAGTTCTGTCTGGTCCCTCTGTAACACACTGGAACAGAAAGATGGAAAAAAGTGGAGAGAGGGAACGAGTGACAGTGTAAGGGGGGAGGAGTGATTGAATATGTAGTTGTTTGAATGGTCAATGATGAGTCTAAACTGTGCGGGACAAAGAGTGGTGGGCCACTCTTAATGACAATAGGAGCTTTTGACATTGTTGACGCCGCAGCTCTTGGAGTGTTGGGGGAGGTGCAGGAGCGCAGGCTGCTTTCCCATCTGCCTGAGGAGGTGTGTGTGTGTGTGTGTGTGTGTGTGCGCACGCTGATGGAGACTGAAAACAAGATGAAAAAATAGAGAGAAAGGAGACAGCAGAAGTGAGAGTGCAATGCGCTGTGCAAATCTGAGCTGACTCTCAGTGTAACACTTCATATATGTAGCCGTTTTCATAGCTGGCATTTTGAGATCATTGGTAACACTTTATAATAAGGCCTGTTGGTTAACCCGAAATATTGCATTATTAACATTAACAAAATGTAATACTTTTGTTGCACTATTTGTTTTATTCTTGTAAATATTAGTTAATAAACATTGTTCATTGTTAATTTGGTAGCTCAGTTTTATTATGTAATATTTATTAATACATAATAAAAGAGGTGTATTTGCTGTATGTTGAAATTACTATTGACTAAGAATAATAAGAATAAATATAAGTGTGTAAACATTTTATAAGTAATAAATATATAAATATATATTTTAAAGTTTGAAGTAATATATTTCTTTAATTTTTAATAATAATACTAATTTGTAAATAATTTGTTTAAGATATAATGTTATATGAATTATATGTATTAAATAATAAATAATGATAAATGTTGATTTATATTTATATATTTTACGTTAATATTTATTTATATTTGCATTGCTTTATTTTATTTATAACACGTTTTACATAATATGTATATATATATATATATATATATATATATATATATATATATATATAAATATATATATATATATATACAAACAGAAAGAAAAGGGGGGAAGAAAAGTGAAGAGCAGGGGTGAACAAAAGTGAAGAGCAGGGAGGGGGAATGTTGCGGATTGAGGGGTCACGGATGGAAAGGGTTGGGGAGTCGCGGAAGAAAGTGAAGAGCGGGAGTGCGTGTGAGAAGGGGGATCGGTAAAATGAGGTGCCGGATTAGATTTCAGAGCTGCCGGATCCGGATCTTGTTCCGGTACAAATTAAGCCTTGCTTATTGGCCAAAAATATGTTATGCTATTTAATAGACCCTCTAATTTTTGTGGCTTTAGTCATTGTTGGGGTACTCTTTTAATTATAAAATTAACTTACAACGAAATACATATATCGTTATCGTTTAATATAGAAAATAATAATCGAGATTGCATTTTTACCATATTGCCCAGCCCTAAAATACACACTATAATTATATTACATTATTCATTCATTAATTTTCTTTTCGGCTTAGTCCCTTTATTAATTTGGGGTCGCCACAGCGGAATGAACTGCCAACTTATCAAGCACATGTTTAACGCAGTGGATGCCCTTCCAGCTGCAACCCATCACTGGGAAACATCCATACACGCTCATTCACACACATACACTCTACAGACAATTTAGCTTACCCAATTCACCTATACCATGTTTTTGGACTTGCGAAACCCACGCGAACACGGGGAGAACATGCAAATTCCACACAGAAATGCCAACTGACCCAGCCAAGGCTCGAACCAGCGACCTTCTTGCTGTGAGGCAATTGTGCTACCCTCTGCGCTACCAAGCTGCCCCTATATTATATTATATTATATTATATTATATTATATTATATTATATTATATAAAAAATGTCAACATACATCTGTCATTAATAAATGATGTAAACATTATCATCTTATCAACCACTGGTCATCCAGGCCTCTTCATTTTTATTACTAAAACCTCTTGTCAATTGACTGCTAATGCGTATGCCGTTATATAAATAGTTACATCAATCATATTAAAGAGCAAATGTCTGTAACCTCCAGCAGTGATAGTAGTTGCATCGAACGAGTCCTTTTTTTTGGGTAAAGCTCATGGAGGGTGTCAGTGGGAGTCCTGCCGTGTTACATAAGTGGGCTTGTCTGTGTGTTTTTATGTGCGTGTGTCAGTGGAGTAGAGATGATGAATGTGTCAGTGGGAGACAGTCATCCTCATCTCTGGCTGCCTTCACTCTGTCATCTGCTGCACACTTTATGATGAGCTCATCAGTAAATGCTCAGAGATCAGCCATTCAGGCCCATGACAGATTTTATTTATATGCGTGGATATTTAGGTACTTTTGGTGGGAGAAGCTTATATTCAACTCTTGTCAAAAGTGAGTGGCTTTGGATAAACTCACTTGCTAAATGACATGCTATGTGTGACGCAGTTGAGTATTCATTTGGATAAATAAATGTATTTTGCAGGAACTGATTTTGTGATACTCAAATCCCATGACTCATTTATATTCACATTCACAAGATTAAACTGCATTATTAATGTTGTGTCCGATTTATATCTTTATATTATACATGCTGAAAAAAGTTACATTGTTTTGAATAAACAAATATCCTTATATCGAGTAATAGATTATACAGATATAAAAATGTGTAATTTACTTGAATATATCAGTACATTTAACAAGGTACTCATTAGATTTTTGTACTACAAAAAGACATGGCAAAAAAATCTATTTAAATATAATAAAAATATTCATATAATATGCAAGTAAAATATTGGGAGTGTGTGTTCACTACTTCTGGCTATTTGTTATTGAAAAATAGTTTTTCTTTACAAAAGTTTTTTACTTGGAACTGTGTATTTTGAAAACTGTATTTTATTATTATTTATTACTATATACAATTGGTGGGTAATGATTAATTGTGATTAATTGCATCCAAAATAATAGTTTGTTGTTACATGCTATGATATAGTTTTTAAACATTTAATGTAAATATTTATGTATATAATATACACAATATTATATTTTATTTTATTATATTATATTTCAATTAATTTGAGTGTTTTATTATTATTTATTATATAATTGGTGGGTAACGATTATTCATGATTAATTGCATCCAAAATAATAGTTTGTTGTTACATGTTATGATGTGGTTTTTGGTTTTTATACATTTAGTTAAATGCAAATATTTATATACATAATATACACAATATTATATTATATTTCAGTTATTTCTGTTAATTTTAGTGTTTTATTATTATTTTTTCGAGGTGCGCACGATTTATCTAATGAAGGTGGGATGTCTTGTGAGGTTTGGTGTAGAACTGACACCACACCCCCTCACCCCCCTCTGTCCCAGACACGCCCTCCTCCTCCTCCCTGCGGTCTCTCACTCCCCCTCTGAGACAAAGCAGGCTTTGTTAGTCTCTCCACTTGGTTGCCTCAGAGATGGGAATTAAAGTGACGGTTCCAGAGGCAAGAGGTTCCCCTCGACCATCATCATCATCATCATCATCATAACTGTCTCGCTCTCTGCTTCTGCAGATACAGCGGGCAGGTAGACAAGAGACAGAGATGTCTCTCGCTCCTCTGCCCATGAATGTCTGCCTCTGGGTGAGAGAATCAGAGAGTGTCAGATACTCTGACAGTCTGTTCGCGTATGGATGGAGAGTCACAGCCAATCACTGAAGCACAGGGCCTCCATTTTGAAGGTCCCGCCAATGGGAGAAAGCAGCGGCAGATGTAATGCTGCGCTATCACTGGCTGTTCAAAACATCACGTAAACAATAATCATTTTTATATATTTTAGTATTAATTTGTTAAAGCATGGTAATATGAATTGCAAGTATTGTAAAAGAAAAGTAAATACCCCTGCTGCTGTATGACATAGTAATTTCATCATTATGTATACAATCTAAACTGGTAAATCTGTTAATACATTATATATATATGTGTGTGTTTATTATATTATTATGTTTTGTAAAGTACATAGACAAATTAACAAGATATGTATTAAAGTAGCATAGAAATGAAAACAAAAAAATACATAACTATATTTAAAATAACAATATTATATTAATAAATAAAAGACAAATTTAGATTGCTGAACTAAAATACACACAATTTCAAAATAGCCGATATAAATTTCTGATTTAACAGGTGCATATAATTCTAAGTAACAAATTGAGATTAGTACATTGTATATATATTCCTTATACTTACTCAACAGAATAATTATTCAGCAGCAATATTTAATCTAAATCAAACATCACCATGTTAATCAAGGGATCTGATTAATAATCATTTTAGCAAGTGAAGTGCAATCAGTGAGCACAAAGGCCTCCAGCTCATTTCTGTAATCACGGATATGCCATTATTATACCTGTCTTGCTGGTTCCAGAAGCATGTGCTCCAGTTGCATAATGAGGCTAGAAGTGCAAAATCATTTAAAGCCTGCATCTTGTATTAGGGCAATTTACCATTTGGGGCTTAAATAAGAAAAGCCCCTTACATAAGGCTGGGGACAATGGAAAGCTGCATTGTGAGGAGTAGGGGGGCACCTTTCCTCCAAAACGGAAGGTGGTGAGGGATGACAAAGAGGAGTATTGAGCGCTGGCGGTGGTTTTGTTTCTGGAGCAGATCCAGCCTCCTCGCCGAGGGGACAAAGCTCCCCCTCTGTGCCTCAGAGCCTCTAAAGGCACCGGGTCCCACAGCTGCCTCCCGCTCCGCCCTTGTGCCTCCCGAAATCTCTAATCCCCACTGAATGACCCCCGAACTCCCTTTCCCTCTCTGGAGCACCTTGAGCCCACCAGACTGATGATTCATTTCTCCTGCATCCCGCGTCAGCTGTCCAAACGCTGCCTTCAACACACCGGCTGTAGGCTCGTATTAATTGCAGCAGATCGGCCACGGCTAATTATCTCTGACCCCTTCAGCCTTGTAGGCGTAGCGCGTGTCTGTGCAGTGACTGCGGGTTAGAGAGCAAACATTCGAGGGTTTGTGTGCACAGATATGCAAATTCCAGACTGCTGTTTAATATACATGCAGGAGATATCGTGTTTGTTCGTGTTTGGTGGAGGAACAAAGGTTGGAGCTGTTTGTGGGTCAGTTATGGATCAGGGAGAACAGTTGTTTCTCATGGGGAACTCCTGAGATGGTCATGTGACCTCAGCCTTCTGGAATTATCTAGCAGGAGGAGTGGGAGCAGTGCAGCCCATTGACTGTAAGCTACAGAAACCTGCTCACCTTAAATATAGAACTATATGAATTATTAATCATCAAAAGGTACACACACTGTTTTTATCCAAGCATGCATATGTGAGGATAATGATGTTCTTGACAGAAAGGTAAAAAATAAATTACATTCTAATTATGTTTTATTTAAAAAGAATAACTATATTCAATACACTCATCAGCCACTTTTTGACCCCCTTTTGCCTTCAGAACTACCTTAATCCTTCGTGGCATAGATTCAACAAGGAAACTTCTGGAAATATTCCTCAAAGATTTTGGTCCATATTGACATGATAGCATCGCGCAGTTGCTGCAGATTTATTGGCTGCGCATCCATGATGCAAATCTCCTGTTCCACCACATCCCAAAGGTGCTCTATTGGATTGAGATCTGGTGACTGTGGAGGCCATTTGAGTACAGTGAACTCATTGTCATGTTCAAGAAACCAGTCTGAGATGATTACTGCTTTATGACATAACGCGTTATCCTTCTGGAAGTCATCAGAAGATGGGTACACTGTGGTCATAAAGGGATGGACATGGTCAGCAACAATACTCAGGTAGGCTGTTGTGTTGACACGATGCTCAATTGGTACTTATGGGCCCAAAGTGTGCCAAGAAAATATCCCCCACACCATTACAACACCACCACCAGCCTGAACTGTTGATATAAGGCCGGATGGATCCATGCTTTCATGTTCTTGAGGCCAAATTCTGACACTATCATCTAAATGTCGCTGCAGAAATCGAGACTCATCAGACCAGGCAACGTTTTTCCAATCTTCTATTATCCAATTTTGGTGAGCCTGTGCAAATTGTAGCCCCAGTTTCCTGTTCCTAGCTGACAGGAGTGGCACCCGGTTACTCTTTTTTTGGACCATTCTCTGTAAATCCTAGAGATGGTTGTGCATGAAAATCCCAGTAGATCAGCAGTTTTCGAAATCCTCAGTGCAGCCCGTCTGGCACCAAATGCCATGTTAGAAGTCCCTTAAATCACATTTCTTCCCCATTCTGATGCTCAGTTTGAACTGCGGGAGATCGTCTTGACCATGTCTACTGTTCATGCCTAATTGCATTGAGCTACTGCCATGTAATTAACAGTATAAAAAGTAAATCATATACAATAATAAAAAATGATTATGTGATGAGTTAGGTGTGCGAGGAACAAAAAGGAAAAAAATAGAGAAATATTACAATCTATTTTTTTAAGTGTATGTGATCATAATATTGACATACTTGACAAAGAAAGGAGAACAAATGATTTTTTTAAAAAGCTTATATTATTAAAAGCTTAACTAATACACAGTATATAATAACATTTGAAAAAAAGACAATCATTTAAAAGGATGTAACGGTTTAGTTTTGTGTGAACAGACACGGACACACACATATGCTAATGCACAACATTTTGTATTTTTTAAAAGACCATTTGGCATTTGTTTTTGTTTTGCACGCACTTTGTAGGAGTTCTAGCGCCAATGTCTTGTCATCCCTTTGATTTTGCAACTCCTGGACCAGACTCAAATGCAACAGAGATGCAGATTATACTTTGCTGTTCTTAATGCAGGCAAGCCTGTATGATGTTGGCTTTTCAGTCACATGAAACCTTCAACCGCAGACACAGAAGAGATTGCTAATTGCTATTTTGCTGATTGCTAATTGCTATTTGCTTCTCAGCTATCGCCAAAGCCAAATGTTCCCCCCAAAACATTTAGCTGATGCACCACTTGGCCTTTTCCCATACAAGATCAAGCAAATAAGTGAGGATAAAACCCCTATGAAATATTGATCTTTCAGTCTGTGTTTCACAGCTAACCGCTCATTTTGCATGCTAATACTGGCAGTGGAGGGTGGATGGAGATCCACACGTGTGTTCAAAGCTCCACAATCAATGCTTTCAACCTTAACAGCCAGTGTTTCACCTCTTTTTTGCCCACACAGGGCAGGTGCAGGCAGACGGGGCAGCGTTTCAGAGCCTCCTTTGTCATGAAATGTTAGCACTTTACAGCACTGGGTTTTTTTTACTGCCCATCGCCGTGAGCTCCATGCCAAATTTCAGGAAGGAGGATAAAAGCCAAGCGGATTGTGAAGACACCCACACCCTTTAACTGTAAAACAGAGTGTAATGCTTCTCTGTTTTTAACCGAGAGCTTCTTCATTCTTATCGGTGTTTGCTAACTCTTAAAACTCCCCGAGCAGAGCTGAATAATAGCTCTGGTTACGTATGCATTTTGGCAGCCGCAGCGAAATGAAACTTCTCCTGACAGGCAGTGCTGATCGCATCCTTTCAGACATGAGCTGTACATTCACCTAAGGTGGCCTCGGAGCTGAATCCTAATTGTGCTGTTAGCCAAGCGACTCTGAGTTGTGTCTATGGAGCTGTACATTGCCATAGTGGTGACCCGAGGGTGTGTCATGATTGTCCATTTGCAGCAAGGTTGTGCAATGGTGAGAATTAAATTGAGAACATTTAGTTCTATATGTCCAATGTTTATATTGAATTTAAATTGAGGTAGCAAATAAGACGTATTGTAACTTTAAGAAATGCATTGGCAGTAATATACTGATAATGAACATCCAGATGCTAATAGAAAAGGTATTAATAGATAAAAATTATTTCATATTGGCCCTCATATAGAAGGAAAAAGCATAATACAATTGCAATACATTAAAACATTTGCTTTTATTTTTTTAATTTTATTCTATTATTGCAATTGAATTTGATTTGATTGAATATGCTTTAGATGAAGTGATGGAACTGGAACTGGACTAACGCAGTTAAAATCTACTAGAACTTCTATGTTAAGCTGTTTGGCACAATCTGCATTGTAAAAGTGCTAAAGAAATAACGATTAATTGAATGAGTCTGTATCACACTGACAGATTCTTTGTTTAAATAGTTGTGTTGAAATACTGTGTAAAACTACATTACCCATGATTCTGCAAAGAAATCCCTCCAATCAGAGCACTTAAACAAGCTACTCAAAAAAGAACATACCTATGACATACATTCAGGGCTTGACATTAACACCCACAAACCCACCAAATGCGGGTAGATTTCAGCTATGGCGTGTTGGACAGACACTCCCACTAGCCACTTTGGCTTCATTTTTAAAATGTAGTTGTCTTAAAAGCAGGGTTCAACAATAAGAATGACTCAATGGCCCTCGAGAATTGAGAAGCAGCACAACTGACAAAATCAACTGTGTTCGCGCAAGCAAAAGCAGGTGAAAACCGAATGAGAGGAGGATCACCTGCACGGTGAGACACAGGTGATCCCTTAGTGCATGTCAAAACAAATCGTGCACGCTCCCATTTCCTTGCATGAAGCTATCGTGCCTGGAAATGCAACTGCTGCGTTTGGTTCTCTTTGAACTAAACAAACAGCGATCATTACTTTCAAGAGTTCGAGATTTAAACAAAAACATGTATTTTATGTAAGCAGCAGCAGTTGCCGCTTTCGCTTTAACCATTATTTGAACAGATTATTATGGACCTAATGGTAATCGTGTGCGTGTGATCATCCATTCATTATTGCACATGGTATGAGATTAACTTACCATTTATGTAGTTAACTGGTGATCTGAGACCTTTAGCCAGGAGAGACTACTGTGCATTGTTTTATTTTTTTGTCAATTTTTTTTTTTTTATGTGTTGTTAAATTAAAAGTGTATAGACCATTTTGAGGGATGTAAACAATAACAATGGTTCTAACTTATTCGCTGTTTTACATGTTTAGCTATTATATAATTCTTAGAATGTCCACAGTGAAATAAAGTCATGTGGACATAACACAATATCTAAATTTAAGTAATTTTAGCATTTAAAAGTCAATTTATGCATACAAATATAATTTTCCCAACAACAAAATTGTGGCTAGTTAAAATGGTGAGTGGCTAGTACTGTTGAAAAACTACTAGCCACAGTGGCTGGGATAAAAAAGCCCCGCATACATTTATATTTATATAGATCATATATGACGTCTTAACTGTTTGAATAAGTTTTAGAATTGTCCACTGCCCAATTGTTTTAGATTATGTCATTGATGCTGCCTCATAGTACTATATTTTAATTCCTCACTGGAGGCAAGTACAATCTTGTTCCTCTTTGTCTGATTTACTTCAAAGATTGTAATGTTTTGATTCTGTATCTTTAACTGTTTAATTCATGTATTATAATGGTGTAACAAACACTCTATGAAAAAAAGATAAGTTAAAGAAGTGGACAAGCACTACTGAGTTATGTTCAGACAACTGCCAAATTCAACAGTAGAGTAAACTTCCTGTCTTTCTGTCATTGCCGTTAAGCTTCCTGTGAGGTGTGGCCAAATCAATTGATATTTATACTCCAGAACTGAACAGGCGCCAACTCTTCAATTCAACCCAAATGACTTCTGAGAAGTGACGTGGCTGCTACCAGAGCACAGTTGGACTGCTAACTTGGACTGCTAACTCTGCATTACACAAACGCCTTCTGTTTCTACACATCTGCATGCACATGCAAGATCCATTTGTATGTTGGCAAATGCACGAATTGCATGTTCGTCTGAAGCATTAATTCTGCGCGCCTGTCAGTATATTCTCATAGCGCCTTAAAAGGCAAGTGGGGGTGCCTCATTTTCAGGTTGACTTCTTCGGTCTTGCTTGGCTCCTCAACCCTATTGCCTCACTCGAATTCCAGCTGTATGAAATGGGGAACAGATTGTGTGCATGATGTAAAACGGCAGGCATTCTCCCGTTGCTATGGATAAGGTCATCTGTTGAGTAAACTCGGAGCAGATTAATACGCATTATGAAAGTCGAAAACTGAAAACACAGGTCAGAACAATAAAACTGAAAACAGCTCTTCTGGTGGTCTCTTAGAGTAGACCACAAAAATAAACTGAAAGAAGTTAGTGCTAAAGGGTTGTGATAAGGAGTGGGCTGAAGAATGAATCTTGGCTCAGGGTTCGGAGACACTGAAAACACTGATAAAGAAACAGAGAAGACCTTGGATCTCCAGGCCCAGGCGCCTCCATGGGCTCACAGGCGATGATGACTCACAGGCCAGTGGAGGAGGCCCAGACCCGAGAGGACACTTAGCAATTAGCAATACTTGGACATTATGCTTTGGGGAAAGTGGCAGTAGGTTTGAACGGTCTTGTTGTGGGTTGTTTGGGGCAGCCGTGCCAGCTGACTATCGTTTAGGCGGGCGATGTTTAGACATCTTTGATGGACAGCAGGCAAGCAGAGACAGGTGTGTGTTGGGCTTCGAGCACTTGTATGGAACCCAATACCTCCACTGGGAGATGCGTTCAATGAGTTGAGGAGATGGGAAAAGCATTTAGATGTAGATTTAAGAAGGATATGTTTCCAGGGTGGAAGGCTATGCGATGTTAGCAGTCTGACATTGTGGTAATAATGTAACGTTTTCCGGTTGGTCACTATTGTTGTATTGACTTAGCCTTTCTGATAGTGTTTTTTTGATACTGTAAGGCAATTTTTTATTATTATTAGCATTTTATTAATAGATATACAATATAAAATACACAGTAAAAATATCAGTTAATTAACAGTTCCCGTGTTTTGTGATCCACAAGTGTTTTCCATTTATTAACGTTTGTGAATTGATTTATAGGACCTTGATCTCTGTTCTGTCTGACTTTTGATGTTGAAAAATCAACTCTACAGTTTAACAAAGTGACTTATATTGACATTTTAGTAATTTGAAATAATATAATGGATATAATATATATAGAGAAATATTCAATTCAATTCAATTCACCTTTATTTGTATAGCGCTTATACAATGTAGATTGTGTCAAAGCAGCTTCACATTCAAGATTATAGTAAATTGAAACAGTGTCCGTTCAATTTTCAGAGTTTCAGATCAGTTCAGTTCAGTTTACCTCAGTTCAGTTTGGGTTAATAATCACTACTAAGAGGCCAAACACTGAAGAGCAATTCCATTGATGCGAGCTCTACAGATCCCGAACCATGAAAGCCAGTGGCGACAGCGCCGAGGAAAAAACTTTACCAATTGGCGAAAGTGAAGAATTTAAAAAACCTTGAGAGAACCAGGCTCAGTTGGGCACGACCATTTCTTCTATGGCCAAACGTCTTTATCCCAACCAATAAGTCTGTAAATAACAGAAAATGTACTGGCAGTTTATTACAAGGTTTATGTACCATAACATAAAACACAAAACCAGAAAATACACTTTAAACTATAAAAAGTGTTAACAAAAGTCACTTTTTTGAACTTTTCAAGATTAAAAGTTGTTGGAAAAATGATCAAGGTCCCACAATGCAATTTAAAAGCATAAATGGAGAAAAATACAAAATAAAAACATGATGATGATCACAAAATATGAAAAACTGCAATTTTTTATGGATTTTTTTTACAGTGTATAATGATATCATAATTACTGTAAGATAAAAAATAGTAATTTATTATTATAATCATTATTAATAAATGTACTTTTAATAATTATGTTTTAATAATAATATTATAGGCGTCACAGTGGCACAGTGGGTTGCACGATTGCTTCACAGCAAGAAAGTCGCTGATTCGAGTCCTGGCTGGGTCAGTTGGTCAAAACATTTCATTTTTTTTTACTAATATATATATATAATATATCATAATTATAATAAACTATTAACAATTATAATTTAAAATATGAAATATAACAATAAGTAATATAACGTAATGTAATTTTAGGATTATAAATAATTGCAATACAAACAATACTGATATGATCTAAAAATATATTATTATTAATGACAATTATTTTAATAAAACCAATAGAAATAGCCATTTTTCTTTTCAATTTATTATTTTTTACTTATTTTAGTCTTTAGATGATCACATACCTGATACATCATGGAAACACTTAAAGTAATAATATTTTAAAATGTCACAAAAATAGTCAAAACATTCTCTGGCATTTCCATAGAAACAATAGAGTTTATGTTGAGAATGTGTTGATGGAGGGATTGGGACATGTTTCGTCCTCTCTACAGCTTTCTTTCATCTTTCATTATTCATAATAAAAGTAGGAAGGACGAAAAGAGGTGAAGAACAGATCCTAATTGGGTCGTATGTGCACTACACACCTCTGGGTTACTTTCCCCTCTACAGCTCAATGTAAATGGCCATCCGTCACTGTTTGAATCATTTGTGCAAGCCCGGAATTCACGCCAGCTCCGGTTACAACACCAGCCTGCGGAGATTGCAAATGCACTCTGGGATACAAGGCGGTGTACATTCGAGCGTGTCATGCTCTCGTAGCTTAATGCAAGCACGTTTTGAAGTGAACCGATACGCGGTGAATAATGAAGAGTCTTTGTGTAGGTGTGCGATGAGCAAACATTTCAGTACATGTTGACACTTTGGTCAAGCATTTTTTCTCGGGTTAGCGTGCATTTAGCATAACAAGCTGTTATGTATGCGCTGAATCTTCTTGTATTTAGCAGAGCATTTTTGTTTGGTTGAGAGCTACAATAAGTTGGACCAAACTAAACAAACTCTTGAGGATAAACGGTTTTGATAAATGTTCACAAACACAGATGCAATGAATTTGTGTTAAACGCACATGGCTAGAAACAATTAAAAATACCCACAAATCCTTCACAAGTGCGTGGCAGGTCTAGACTGAAACTGTAGTCTGTGCAACACTTGAAATCATTTCAGCAGTAAATTCATCGGCTGTAATGCAAGGACGCCTCTAACAAGGAGTAAACGCTGAAGCATCTATGGATTTTACACCTTCTCTCCATTCAGCCTGCAAGTCAAAGGCAACTGGTGTGTTTAAACATCAGCAGTCGTAAATCAGCGACTGTATCTCTTTAGAAAAAAGTTGTGCTGAAAATACCTTTTGATATTTTTATTAGAAGCCGTAACTCTTGCGGCTATCGATGATGCAAATGCCAAAAAAGTTGTGAGTGCTAAGTGAAATGCTGCTCAGACTAGTTTGTTAAACTTTTTGTTTCAGCTGCTCGAGAGTCTGTCTGTCAGAATGTGAAGCCATTTGTCCAGAAATAACATTGCATTCTTATCTGTCTTACAGCTTTGTACGCAACAGATTTATGACAGTAAATAGCTGGTTGTGATCTTCAGGGCTTAGGGATTGTGAATTTAAACAAGCCACACTGGATTACAGACTCAAATGTGTCTTTTGAAACGTCCCATTTTGGCAGTGGTGTCCCTTTCTTTCTTCTGTCCCTTGAGATTAAACATCTCCAAATGCAGTTCCCTCTTCAGAAATCTGCCCAACACACCCGTGGAGTTGGCCTCGGCTGCCTCTTGACTCATTTCCTCATCAACAGTGAGTCAGTGTCTAAGCTCATGGACCCTGTCTTTATTTTTATTCATTTCATATGTGACATGTAGATTATATGTCTAGGTTGTCACTTGGATACCTTTTTTTAAGTCAATTACCTTTTAGTGCTTTTTGAACGGCTGTCAGATATTACTTTTTTCTTTAATTATATGAAAATTTGAACTGTATATAAAATATCCATCCATCAGATTTAACATAAAATAAACTTCATGTGATGCATTATAGTAAATCACACATAACTAAAACTATATTTCTTTAATAGTACTATGTAAACTTATTCTAGTTAAATAAGTTTTATATAAGCAGTAAATATTATTCAGTAGTCATAAGTTATGTATGACCTGTTAATCACTTCTTGAGCGTAATTATCTTTATATATATTGAGCGTTATTATCTTTATATTAATATTTATTTAATATAAATTTTATTAACTTAATTCTAATATTTTAATTGTAATAATATTAATTATAATTATAAGTATAACAGTTATAAATCAGAATGCTCTGAAAGTCAAAGTTAAAAAAGGCCAATTAAAAAAGGTATAAAAGTTCATAATTTTTTGTTGTTTTTATGATAAATGCACAGAGTAATTTGAAATGAAATATATATTTACCATATAAAAAAAAATATTTGATATTAGCCATATCAAATATTTTATTGTAAAAAAAAAGCAAAGCCACAGATAGTATATCAAATTTAAAGTAAATTTCTCAAAACATTTGCTTATAATAAGATTTGTTTGACCACAAACCAAACATTTTTGCTAAATAAAATTAGTTCATTAATCATTCATTAATTTTCTGTCGGCTTAGTCCCTTATTTATCAGGGGCCATCACAGCGTAATGAACTGTCAACTATTCCGGCATATGTTTTACTCAGCGGATTCCCTTCTAGCTGTAACCCATCACTGGGAAACACTCACATCACACACACACTCATACACTACGGCCAATTTTGTTTACCCAATTCACCTATAGCGCATGTCTTTGGACTGTGGGGGAAACCGGAGCATCTGGAGGAAACCCACACCAACACCGGCAGAACATGCAAACTCCACACAGAAATGCCAACTGTTCCAACCGGGACTTGAACCAGTGACCTTTTTTCTGTAAGCGACAGTGCTAACCACTGAGCCACTATGCAAGCATTTTATATAACCAATTAATATTATTCTGTAGTCATAAATTATGGATGACCTGTTAATCACCTTTTGAGCACAATTATCTTTAATATTTATTTAATATTAATATTTAATAACTTATAATCATAATATTAAAATTCTATATTATAAAATATATTTACAATTGTTGTAAATCTAAATGCTTTGGAAATTATGGCTAGTTATGGTTAATGGCTAATTAAAAAAAGTTATAGAAGTTTGTTATTTTTGTTGTTTGAAACTTGAAATGAGTTATATACAGTATTTACCTAGACATTTCAAATATTTTAATGTGTAAAGAAAAAATATATCACATTTAAAGTTGATTTCTCAAAAAAAAGAGCTAATGATAAGATTTGTTTGACCATAGAAACCAAACATTTTTGCTAAATAAAATTAGATTTCTATTAATTTTCAGTGTAAACAAGTATGACCATTTTTAAACACAGTTTATTCCTAAACTGTTTTTCCAATTCACATTAACAAGCTATAAACATTTTACTAAACTTTGTGCCATTCAGAATATTGAATTTAGCCACATGTTAGACATGATTAATTGTGCTGTTTTATCATTCAGGGTTTCTGCAGGATTTAAGACTTTAAGACATTTTTAAGACCATTATAAATAAAATTTTAGACTCATACAGGGCTAAACGCTAAGGATTTTTTCTAATGGCCCAAATTGATTTTTTTTATTTGACCAAACAAAATATATTATAATTTAATATGTTTAATACAATAATACTAATTATTTAATAATTAAAAATGTTATATATTTTTTTCTTAGCAACATATTTTAAATAATGTCTCAAAACAAGCAAGCTCTAGTTTGTATACACTTGTTTTAACAAAACCTTTCTTGAACAAAATAATAATAAAAAAAAAAATTAAACTTTTTGAAAACAATAATAAACTAAATGTATGCACAAATATCTGCCCAGGTCAGTGTCTTCAGCAGTAAATACATGGAGAACTATTAAACAAATGTTATTGTAAGGAAAATAATTAAAACGTCATGCTAAATAGAGATAAGAATAAAAATGTTTAATAAAAAGTTAAATGTTAGTAATGGCGAGATTGAGTAGCTATACATGAACAAAGGAAAATTAAGACCTGTTTAAAAAGATTTAAGGCCTACAACACAATGTTTCAGCAAATTTAAGACTTTTTAAGCCCTAAAATGTTGTTTTTGAGATTTAAGACTTTAATACCTCGTGAACACCCTGTCATTGCATAATTTTCTTATAAAGCGACACCCCTAAATATATCACATCACATAAAACTGTGTAGATTACCAAAATATGATGCAAATATCCAGAGTAAAAAACTCCCAGGAGCCTCTAAATCAATGTTCGGCACCTGGCAGGAAAGTCCCATCTACTACCGTTTTTTTTTTCATCTTTCTTCTGGAGAGTTGGGTTTCTTTCTGAGTAATGTTACCCCCTTTTTCCTCTCTTTATTGGTGGGCTTTTGAATAAAGAATCTCTTTTTGCTTTCCCTTTTATCATGTTCCCTTCCTCGCTGTGTCTCTTTCCCTCTCGCAGCCTGTTGTTTTGTCTCTTGCTCTCTCTTTGTCCCTCTGTGAGGTCTTGGAGGGCTGCACAGGAAGGTCTTGAGAGGGTGAGAGAGTGAACATTAGGGAAAAGATGAGGACAGGAGCCCGGGACAGTCATCTCTTCAGCTGTTTGCACCGCATGGGCCCCGTATCCATGGCGATATCACTATAGATGTGGGGGGTTGGGGACGGCTTGGGTCAAACTGAGGAAAAAAGGGTGGACAAACCCAGCAGTCCTCAATAAGAGTGACATCACTGAAGAGGAATCCACTCTTTCTTCCAGATCCTTTGTTATTCTTCGGAGACCCTTCTATCCTTCCTCTGCTGTTTGGAGAGCTGGAAAGGCCAAGTCTAACTGATTAAAGGGACAGTTCAACCCAAAATTAAAATTATGGCTTTGTTTAATCATACTCATGCAGTTCCTGCAATCTACATTTTCTGCAATCAAACAAGTTAGCTAGGTAAAAGTTTAAGAGTTATTTAATTGAACTGCATATAAAATATCCATCCATTTAGACTTGTAATACAAGATCAGCAGATATACTCTTACTTAAGGTGCCATTTTTTCATAGAGTTAGGTCGATCTACATTCCCTAAGTATGCTCCATATTTATGGAATGAGCTTCAAGATATACTGCATATGAAATGTATCTGCTATATCTATAAATATTTTAAAATCTGTCAATTTAGCACAGTGCACATGTTTTAATAATTAATAATGTTTATATTAGTCTTGTGTGTGTCTATGTGTTGTGATATGTATGTATTATTATTATTATTATCTGTCCTATACTGCCTGTCTTGACCAGGACTCCCTGGTAGAAGAGTTGTATTGTATCCAATGCTTCCCACAGGTTTGAAATATACTTGCGGTGGTAGCCGGATTGAAACACACTATTTACCCACATCACAGCTACATGCGACAAACAAAGAAATAATGTAATTTAAAATTTTTAACAATATTAATATGAATTTAATATGACACTGTTAAACACTTTCTTTTCAATGGGTTAAAGATTTTTTTTTTTAAGAAATCCACTATATTTCTTACATTTATGCTCTTCAGAAGCCATGTGCACCCACTGATAGGTAAAATCTACTGCTGACATTTTGTACAGTAGTATTACCAAAGCATTTTAGATACTGTATGTATAAAATATGTTATATTTACATTTAAAGAATACAATATACAGCAAATAATATATAAATTATATAAAACAAATAAAAGCAGACAATAACTCTAAAAAAATATAATTACAAGAATAAAAAGTGTAAATTATTTAAATAAGGCAAATGATTTATTTAAACCATTTCTAATGGTGTACAAATATTTTCCAGAAAGTTTGACATTTCATCCTCTCCAAGTATATGGTAGCCTAATGCAAAAAACGCATGTAATTAACGACTTTAGACAATGAAAGCAAAAGCTGAATCCCGTACATTTAGAAACCCGACCAGATGCATTTTTAATTCCCCAAAAGGCTTGTGGGTCTCTGTAGGTCTGCATAGCATGTGAGGTTGTCTGTGGGAGTGTTGACAGCGGGCAATCCTGACATGCAGTGAACGCGCGGTGGCGTTTGAAGGTGTCAGACGCAGAGCACAGACGCTCTTGATTCTGGAGGTTATTAATAATATAATAACACTTATACTTAAACGGTAAGGCGTTTTAGAATGACCAAAACAACATTTCAGATGTTTTACAATGTGCTCCTGCTGGTTTGTCCATTCACACACATTTTTATCATCACATTATCTCTTATAACAAAATCACATGAACTTTTTTAATGCACACACTGGAATTTGTGCGGTAAAAGTGTTTCCATTGTAGTTTATGCGCATCTTTTCTCAAAAGTTTATCCTACTCAGTTATGAGCATATATTTATGCGCATTTTTAAAATTTATGCGCATCATGATGTTTCCATCAACCGTTTTTATGCGCATATAAGCAAAATGCGCATAAAAATAGGTGGATGGAAACATAGCTACTGTGAGATTCCTTGTTAAATAAGTAAATAAATAAATACACATTTAACTAAATAAACTTTATGTGATACATATTTGTAAATCAGATATAACTGAAATTAGATTTCTGTAATAGCACCAATGGACACTTTTTACACTTCCTGGTTTCTCAGCAGCAGAACTCATCATAGTTGAGTAAACATAGAGCGCAGTGAATGGGAAAGTTTAACATACATTTTTTTACAATCCTATTTACTAAAATAATAAAAGAAAAAGTTGATGATGGGTGATCTTAAGACTTTCAGAAAAAGTAAAAAAAATTGTGTGAGACTGATAACGACAGCCAGAAGAGAAAATAATGTCAAATTTAATCAATCAAGCCTTTATTTGTCACATATACCTCCATGTATTCACATACACTGACATATAGTGAAATTGGACCCCCCCGACCATACACAAACATCACATTTCAGGGAGAGACAGGTCAACGGGAGGTAGCATTTAGAAAAAGGAAGCAAGATACATAAGGAAAGATAGGCAAAAAAAAACTCCCTCTCACCCTGCTCTTAAATTAGGGCAGAGTGAGACCAGGGATTAAAAAAGCCTTGGCAATCAAGCACATAAACACATAGACAAGACAAAACATCGCAACAGGGAATTGGAACAGGGGATATGGATATAGTCCAGTAAGGGCGGGCAGCCATCCGTCCTGCAGCTGTAAGAAGCGCTGGTCACAGACCAGTGGGTGAAAGCACACGAAGGCGTTTGATTTACTGTCCTGTCCCATAGACACTGCATTAGAAACACCTCGCACAGCGGTAATTCAGTTTTTTTTTTTGTAATTTGGTGCAAAGATTATATAATACATACATAAATACATGAAAATGTTCGTACTTCTTTTTAAAAGGTTATTTTACAAGGATTTAACATGCTCATGATCAATAAAACCGTCATAACAGTCTTGTAAAAAAAGTCCATAAAACTAATTAATTTTAAATACAAAAAAACTATGAAGTTTGTATATTTATCAATAAAACCAGCAACTTTCAATCTACTTTTTGATTTTGAACTTAAAAACGCTTCTTCCCCAGCTAGTTATGTCCTGTTTTTTTACTTAATGTAGTTTCCAAAATGATTTAATAAAAAAAAATCTAAATATACAAATAGTTCATTATATTAAATGTTGTGTATGTGTGTGTGCTGAATTTGTAACTGTTTCTTAAACATTGCTGAATATATCAATTTTAAAGCTTCACTATTTGTTTTTACTAAGATAAAGCAGTGAACTTATTAAATGAAACATTTTCAAGTAAAAAAAAAATCTTGTAACTAAAGTAAACTACCTATGTTGTTTTTGACCCTGATTACTTTGATGCATGATAAAAAAATTATCTTTGGTGTTTCACAGAAGCAATAATGCTGTGCAGGTTTGGAACAAAGACAGAATTTTCGATTTTAGGTGAACTATCACTTTAAGAAGCCTTGGAAAGCGAGGTTCCCATCTGCCCCTAGTGACTGCTTTACATGCGTTAGTAGAGGCCCATAAAGAAGCGTCTGGATTTGGAGTGTCCATCCTGCCTGACAGACTATAAAATACCATTTATCAAACAGCATCAAGAGATCTGAATGGAAACTCTCTCTGAATTTCCAATCACCCATCTTTCTTTTTCTGTGATTACATAAGCACATGCAACACCCCGTCCTTTCTGTGTTTTTTTTATTTTAAAGCTTACGTCATCTGCAGCTGCCCCGCAAAATTTCAGGGTCTTGCCAGTTGCTGATGTGTCCTTAAGTCCATTCCCAAACTGGCCCCCTCCCAAACATCCATGTAGTTATTAACATAATGAGTGCACGCTGACACCAACAGGACCCCAGGTGTCCCATGTTTTAATTTGCCTATTGCTGCAGTAAGCACTTCATCTCGTAGTGGGTGCTCCATGTTGAAACAATGACCCATGTGCTCCTGTGGGACTCGTGTAAGTAGAGGCAGCAATCACTCGCCCTTTGATGGGCGGACAGGAAAATACGCGTCACTGAGGAAGGGAGAGGGATTTTTTTCTCTCCACCTCCCCAACTCCTTCTTCCTCTTTCACACACACACACACACACACACACACTTTTTTCTTTCTCCTAACACCAAAGCCAGGAAACATCTGTAACCTCGTCTACGGCCAGGGTCGTATGCTTACAAAATCTCTTGGGCTGCTGTTGGACTTATTGGAGGGAGCTGTAGTGTTGAGATTCAGTGTACAGATCTTGGACAGAAATGGTGTGTCCTCTGAAAGATTCTCCATGTGTCCCTGATCTCATTTGTCATGCGGTATGCAGCAATTTAATTGGATATTGAGCTTGCTGTGGTCATTTCTATGGGCAGAGAAGTCTGTCAATCAATGGGCCAATCCATCTCACAGCATTGGTGTTGTGGGACTTGTGATCAGCATTTGTGATCTACATGACACTGCAGTATTCTTCCTATGGAGAAGCTCACAACATCTGGTGTAGGAAATATCTAAAAACTTTAAAACCTGCTTATGATTTTTTAAAATATTTTAATATAAAAAGGAAACATCTGCAGCTTTAAATCTGAAAATACATTTCAAAGCATTATAATTGGTTAATTAAAGCGTTAAAGCGGATTATGATTTTTTTTCTTTTTTAATTATTATTATTAGTTGTTATTCATTTTGTATAATTTTATTTTTGACTAAATTCTAACAATTTTATCCTATTTATTTATTTATTTATTTATTTTCAGGCAAAAATATACATGTTAAACCAGATTTTTATATTGTATTATAATTCATTTTGTTTTAAATTTTAATAAACAAAATCTACCACTTTAAAAATAATGTATTATTATTATTACTGTTATTAATATTATTATTATTATTATTATTAGTTAGGCTACATTATACTACTGTTAAAGATTATACTATTTTAAGAATATTATTTTATTATAATTTCCAATAAAATTATTATATATTTTTTAATTGCTAAAAAAGTTAACATTTACTCATGATATATATTTTAATTATCATTAATATAATATAATAATATTATTCATGTTGTCAGACCCATAGATATATACACTAGATATCACATACAGACCCTGAACATGCATAAATAGCACTACCACATTTGTACAGTGCTCCCAGGACAAATATCATGCAAGCGCATGTCTGAAGATGCTAGATGTTTGCGCTGCATATGGGTGTAGTAATGCACAGACAAAGAAAACAAAGCATAAATGTATCACATTTCATAAATAAGATTTAGTTTTTTTATGTTTTTGTATGTTACAAACTTTTGTGCTCAACAAGTAACGTTATTAATAGTAATACAATCTCTTACTGCACTGATCATAAGGCAAAGTAGCACCAACTCGCACTAACTACTAGGCTTATGCTAGTTTTGTTGAATAAAATAAGCAAACAATGTAAAGAAATATGACAACAAGACGCTGTGGTGCTAGAAACTTGTATTATTGTCGGCTAAGTGAACGAGTCGTTCTTAACAGAGATTCATTCACAAACGACTTAGAATTAGAAGTGAAAGCGGGAGAGGACACAGATTAGATTAAATTTAACAGGGAGGGAGGATAGTTAATTTTCATGCACACAAACACATGCTCCTTGTCGGCAAAGTCACATCCATCGATGTAGAAAAGTGATGTAAAATTATAAATTTTGTAATTAATTTTTTTTTTTTGCATACTGACCACCGGGAAAACTCCTAATGATAAATATATGCATATACTGTATGTGTATATATCTCTGGCTCTGGCTGGCTAGTCCTCCACTGCACCTTGGTCCCACATTCATTTCAAAAGAGCGCTACCCTGTACTAAAATGGCAGCTCTATTGACGCATTCCTTCCAAAGGACAACAATAGCGTAGGCGACATCTGCAATGTAAATGTCTATGGTCAAACCTGTTTAATTTTATTTCAACTTTATTTAAAAAAAAATTACATTTCAATAAAATTTATTTAGTAATTAGTTTCTTTTCCCAGAATTTTGTCAGAAATCCTATCCTTGTCTACCATGTCTGATTGCACAGCTAATATTAGTAAGTGCAGGTTCTTTGGTATAGGCTTTATTTTGGTTGTAGCAAACAGAAATAGACAAGCTCAAATCCAAAACAAGTTGCAAATTTAAATAAAAAAAGATTGTTATTATTTCAGGCCTGGTTATGCTGTCATTTTCAACAGTACCCTTTCTGACAGCAATTTGCTCTAATACTGACTCTCAGTCCATGACAGCAGCAGTGGTGAGAGAAAGAAAGAGAATAAAGGGCGTTCACACAGGACGTCTCCCTTTCAAACAGCTAGACAGAGCAGGAACAGAGGCCTGTGCTCTCAAGACACGTTTCTCCAAGGCTATTTATAACCTCACTCACCTTAAAAACTAAATCAGTCCATGAAACGTCAGCCTGATGTCTGTTCAGCAACACAATAATGCACATCATCACTCTCCATACCCACCTTCCACAATTACCCATGCTTTATCAAATAAACAAACATGCTATAAGCCACCAAGTCCTCTTTAATTAGTAGCACAACCTCACTATTTACCAGTTTTAATAATCTCTTTAATGAGCTAACATTACATTACATAAAGTACATGTTTTTATGCATGCTCATGTGGTTTTGTTTAGGGGCCCTTATAGACTTACATTGTTTGTATCTGCAAGTTTTGATAGGGTTATTCTTTAGAACAGCCTTCCAGACACTCAATCACTGACACGGCTACAGAAAACAGACCCTCAAACCATCAGACAAGCATTTGGGAAAAGACTGCAAAGAAAGGAAGGATCGCCTCTGGACGAATAATAATAATGATGTTTGTCAAAGTTCTTAGCAGCTAAATCACTAAAGAGGAGCTCCATCTAGCAACAAGAACAAGGAATGAATGACTCATCTACTTAACAACTGTATAAAAACAATTTAACACAAGAGTGAACAGAGCCAAGTAGGCATTCCCTAGGCAACTATATAAAACACCTCCACACTGCCCAATACCTTTTCTTAGTTTTAACTCTTGGTCTGCACTGGAAGCCGTTTGTGTTTCCTTTAAAGCTGCTAGAAAAGAGTTCACACTTAATCAGAAGTCATATGCTGATTAATAGGTCTATTAGATGGTCTCTGGCCTCTTTGTCTTTATGGATAGAGACCAAACTCTAAATTTCAGAAACAGTGCAGTGACTCATGCAGGGCCTGAATCTGAATGTTTAACCGCCTCCTGGACAGTTGGCATTTTACATTATGTACTAGGGCTGTGCAGAATGATCATTTATGTGTCGTTTTTTTTTATCGGTTATTATAATTCATACAGTTAATTAAATCTCAAAATAAAATAATGTATTTAATGAAATAAAATATAAAATGAAAACAATAAAAAACTTATCCTGAACATGAATATGATTTACCAATAAGCTAATGATGAAAACATAAATTTTTACTCAATAGAAATTTATATGTAATACTAAAAGATACTCCTCATTTAATATTAGATGATCTAAAACTTAATTACAAGCATAAATATGAATATGAAATACCAATTAGCTAATAATGAAAATACAAATTTTTATTCAAAAAGAATTTATATATAATAGTTATAATATTAAAATATTAATATTTATTATTATTATTATTATTATATTTAATATATGCATGACAAATATTTTTTTATAAAATCAAAGGTGCAAGATGGTTCAACATTCTGGATACTAACAGCCGTTTAACCCATTTATGTTTTTAAAAACTAATTCTTCTGTTAACTATGCTTGATTTGATCAAATAATATAGAAAAATAATAGTATAGTTATTTTTACAATTTGAATAAACAGTGTTTTAATTAAATCTATATAACCTGTAATTTATTTTTTTGAGTGAGAATTTTCGGCAGCCATTATTCATATCTTCTGTGACATATTACCCTTCTAATATGCTGATTTGTACACTGCAAAAAATGCTTTTACTTAGATTTTTTTGTCTTGTTTCTAGTCCAAAATATCTACAAATTCTTAAATTAAGAAGCATTTTCTAGGCAAGCAAAACATATTGTCTTGTTTTCAGAAATAATATACCAATATTAAGTGAGTTTTTCCTTAAAACAAGCAAAATATTCTGCTAATGGGGTAAGCAAAATAATCTTGTTTTTCCTTTTGACATAAGACTATTTTGCTTACCCCATTGGCAGATTATTTAGCTTGTTTTAAGGAAAAACTCACTTAATTTTGGCATATTATTTCTTAAAACAAGACAATGTTTTGCTTGTCTAGAAAATTCTTCTTGATTTAAGAATTTATGGATATTTGGACTAGAAACAAGACAAAAACATCTAAGAAAATTATTTTTTTCAGTGTATGAAGCCAGATCAACCTCAAAAGTAATACATTTACAAAATACAATTCATAGATCCACAACACAATTCACATTCACAAAATACAATTCGTCAATTCAAAACACAATTCAAAAATGCACAAATCCAATTCATAAATTTAAAACACGATTCATATACACACAAATCCAATTCTTAAATTCAATACACAATTTGAAAAAACACAAATCCAATTCATACATTTAAAACACGATTCATATACACACAAATCCAATTCTTAAATTCAATACACAAAATTCGCAAATACACAAATCCAATTCATTAATTTTTTTAAACCCCATTTCATAAACAAACAAATCCAATTCGTAAATTTAAAACAATTCGAAAATACACAAATCCAATTCGTAAATTCAAAACAATTCATACACACACAAATCTAATTCGTAAAATCAAAACACGATTCAAACACAAATCCAATTCGTAAATTCAAAACACGATTTATAAACACACAAATCCAGTTTGTAAATTTAAAACACGATTCATGAACACAAATCCAATTTGTAAATTCAAAACACAATTCATACACACACAAATCCAATTCGTAAATTCAAAACATGATTCATAAATATGCAAATCCAGTTATTTAGCGAAAATATTTATGATTTTTACTTGTGAATATATTATTTTTGTAACTGATCTGGCTCCATAGATAATAGATATTTCATTGTATTATTATTGTGAAAAACAATAGCACTTCTTGATACTTTATTTGAAACAGTGGTACAGTCTTTTAAGATTTCTACAGTAAATTGATCATTTAATTTAAGACATACTTTCACAATTAATTAAATAACATTACCCATTCCTGCTATGTGAGGTGTCTTACTATGTAGAATGATAATGCAGTGAGTGGATGAGGTGGGTGTTGATGTGTTTAGATGGGTGGTAAAGCAAGCTGCCCATCACTTTTAATAAACTGCATGGGCAGAAACCTAAACGTGTGTCAGAAAGTGACCCTTCCATTTGCTGGAGGGAGGAAGATCCTCAGTGACCTCTTTCTAAACACCCCTCCCCTTCCCGATGTCCCGCTGAGTATCTCACAACAGACACATCACAACCTCTCCAGGACTTCTTCATGCAGACAGGCAACACATACACTTTGTATGCTAACATAACCAAGCATGTGCAGCTATTTGGTGTTATCGAAGCTCACTTAATGGACATTGTGTATGTTTATATACTTACTGGCCACATTATTAGGTACAACTAAATGCCAATAAAATCCTTTACAATATTACATCACGCCAGAATGAATCATTGTTACAAGACTGGATGGATCCATGCTTTCATGTTGCTTATGCTAGTTTGTGATCCTGCACCATCTGAATGTTGTGACAGAAATCTGATAAGGCAACCTTTCCCCATTCTTCTGTTGTTCAATTTTGGATAACTGTAGCATCAGTTTGGTGTTGTTAGTTGACAGGAGTGTCACCAGTGTGGCTTTTCTGCTGCTGTAGCTCATCTGCTTCAAGGTTTGAAATAATAACTCCTTACATTTATATAGTGCTTTTCTGGACACTCAAAACGCTTTACAAATTTTTGGGGGGAACCTACTCATCCACCACTAGTTTGCAGCATCCTCCTAGATGACGCGACGGCAGCCATATTGCACCAAACCGCACACCACACACCAGGTGGAGAGGAGACAGAGTGATACGGCCAATTATGATATTGGGATGGTTAGGGGGCCAGAGTGCAAATTTGGCTGGGGCTAAACCCTTTTTTCGAAGGACATACTGGGATTTTTAATTACCACATAGAGCCAGGACCTTGGTTTAACGTCTCATCCGAAAGACAGCGCTCACTGAAAGTATAGAGTTCCCTTCACTATATTGGGGTGTTAGGACCCACACAAGTTGAGCAGCCCCTGCTGGTCTCACTAACACCACTTCCTGCAACCTGGCTTTTCCATGTGGTCTCCCATCCAGGTATTGACTAGACGCAGCCCTGCTTAGCTTCTGTGGGTGACCATGTGAGAGTTACAGAGAGCTACTAATAATGCTGGTTGTTTGCCTCCTAACACAATGTCTGTAGTCTCTTGTGTAATATGAAATAATGTTTAAAGACGATATACTGCGGACCTAAATTGTATTGAGTGCTTTTTTGAGTTATTTTTATCTTTCTATCTGGTTGAACCAGTCTGGCAATTCTCCTCATATTTAATTTTTCAGACTATTCTCTGTAAACCCTACAGATGGTTGTCGGCAAAAATCCCAATATAGATCAGCAGTTTCTGAAATACTCAGACTGACCTGCCTGGTAACAATAACCATGCCATGTTGATATGAAAAAAGCTCTAGCTCCTCTTCTAGCTCAGTTAGAACTTCAGCAGGTCGTCTTAACCACATCTATGTGCCTAAATTGATTGTGGTGCTACAATGTGATTTGCATTAACTAGCAGATGAACACTTGTCCCTAATAAAGTGTCCAGTGAGTGTATAACATAAAGATAGGTGACACTTCAAAACTAGCCCTCAATCTCTGACAGTTGTTGGACTAGTGTTGCCGCCCACCACCCACCCATCCCCCTCATCGCCCTGCCAAAACACAATGGTGATCTCTGCTCTTATAATCTACCGCTCCGACTGGCCCGTCACAGATTACTCTTGGGCCGCCAGCTGTCGGGAGCTCAGCTTTTTTGTTTTTTTTTGTAAGATCCCATCCATGATGCTGAGATTCCTCAATTTGAGAGTATTAACAGGCTTCATATAGCTAGTCTGGGACCGAACCCAATTATTTTCATGCTAGTAAACAATAGAAGGTTAAAGGAAACCGGAAAACCCTACTGCAACATGCCGATAAGGGCCGATTTGCTTCTCAGCCTCTCGGGAGCCAAGAGATCCTGGCTTCGAATCAATCTGGTTGTTTAACCCCCCACCCCTTTTCCCTTCTACTTTAAGCTTTTGTTTTTATTCCTGAATCCGAATAGCCATGTTTGACTGCCTCACTTATGGTGAAATGTGATTTGGGGTGGGTTTTTTAGAGGATAAATGTCCCAGAAGTACGCTTTCAGGCAAAATGTTATAGTGCAGATGGATTAGAAACCAATCAGAGAACCACAGTCAGCTAATTCCTTCACTGAAGCACAGTAAAACAATAGTGATTGAATGTGTGCATTTAGCCTCCATGTTCTGTTAGAGAGACGATAGAAGCGAAGTCGAAATGCCGATATTGTATCAGAATTAATTGAAAGTGGAGACTTCGGGGCGTCTAATGGAAGGCTTTCTGTGAATAGGCTGCCAAAAATAGTAGCATTGCCAGGCGACTGTTATTGCAGCTGCTCCCATAACTTCAGTCTGCATGTACATAGATCCATGGTATTTACATGGGCAGATACTTTAATGCTGGTTGTTTGCCTCCTAACACAATGTCTGTAGTCTCTTGTGTAATATGATTGATAACCCGATGACTGACAGATTCACTCTATGATAACACATAGGATGCTTATCGCTGTCATACAAACAATGCGCTGTAATATTATATGATTTAGTTGAGTAAAAACAGAAAGCAGGCCTTTATTTATCAGATGTCTAGTGCTGTCAGCTGATGATATTTTATGATGTTTCTATGTAAGGAAAACAGCATTCCATCACCTTTTTAGTTCCAAACACCATCAATTGTCAGAACATGCAGTACGACTCCGGCCTTACAGCAGCAGTAGTAAAACAACTTTGGAGTTTTTCAGAGATGTTTATGGGAGCTTCATAGGATATGATCATGCATAGAAATATTACTAAGTGACATGTAATTTTAAAGTGAAATATTTTTAGGGCCAACAGACCCTTTACTAGATAAAAAAAAATCAAAATTATAAAAAAAAAATTATAAATTACTATTTCTTAAATGTAAAATAGTTGTTTTAACACATTTTATCTATTGCTATGTTAACTAAATGCATATAATGTATTTCATGTAATTAGTTTACAGTGATCTTTTTACAAATATAAATATGTCATTACTACTAATCTAAATTGTAGAGAAATAATTTGAATAACATTTTTTATATAAAATAAATATAAATAATAAAAAACTTTCTCTATATAAAATTTCTCACTAAAATAATTGAATAATTATATAAAAATGTTTTATTTAGATATTTTCAACTACTGAAAACTACTGCTTTGCATTTTTTGTGAAACCACAAACTCAATACCATAGAAAAAGTTGCACATGCTTCTTCAGCCCTCATCTAATCACTAAACTTTTACACTTTTTTTTCAGCACATTGTAAATTGCACTGATTATTAAACTGGAATTGTCTTTGTTTGTCCTTTAGGAACAACAGAGCGCGTGTGCTTGATCCAGGGCACCGTAGAGGCGCTGAACAATGTCCACGACTTCATTGCAGAGAAGGTGCGCGAGATGCCTCAGAGTGCTCAGAAAACAGAGCCAGTTAGCATTCTTCAACCACAGACTACTGTCAACCCTGACCGTGTCAAACAGGTGAGGCCTCACTTCCTTTAACTCCCCTATTTCCTGTTTCTTTTCATTTACAGTTTCCTCCTAGCTTAATTGCACAGCGCACACACAAGATTGTAAACTTCTTTTTGTGTTGACTCTAATTTTTAATCAGATTTTCACACCTTTGTTTTTGATCTAATACTCTATTATTAAATAATAATAAAATGCACAAGCACATGAACCCATATTTACCATACTATATACCATATTTTCTGGAATAAATATATGTAATAAATTTATTTAATCCTCTTAAATATTCAGGTTCCAAAGCAACTTGTATAATTTAATTACCATGAAAAAATCAAAACACTGGCTGAATGAAAAGCATGTTGATAAATATAAATTAATAAAGCTTGATATTTTTAATATGTGTTATGTACTGTATTGACATTTTTCTTCACTGTAGAAGTGCGCTCTTTAGTTCTTTAGAACTTCTGATTTAGTGTTGCCTATGGCAGAAATAACTAGGAATAATAAATGACAGAAAACTGTCAAACTATACATAAAAGGTGAATAATAGGACAAAATATTTATTTCAATTAAATTCATGTTTATTTCTATAGCGCTTTTACAATGTAGATTGTGTCTAAGCAGCTTAACATAGAAGTTCTAGTAAATTGAAACTGTGTCAGTTCAGTTTTCAGAGTTGAAGTTTAGTTTAGTTCAGTGTGGTTTAAATTTCACTGCTGAAAATCCAAACATTTATCGATGCACAGCTCCACAAGCCCTGAACCAAGCAAGCCAGTGGCAAGGAACAAACTTCACCAAGTGAAGGAAAAAAGCAATGTCAGCGCTAGTCAAAAGTGAAGAATGAGGTCAATAGTGAATGCCACAATAATTTTGTATCTGGGCTATTGTTGTTCTGTATATATATTAAGTACATTTTTGCTACTTAAAATATAAGATTAACAACTAAAATGTTTAAAATAATACCAATATTTTTAACAATTTTATCTAGTTGTACTTAGTTAAGTTATAATATTTCTATTTTTCATTTAATTAACTTACTAAAATACAAAAACACACACAACAGAATTACTACAATTTAACAAAAGAAAACGGAAAACAAAAATAAAAACTATGTTTAAACTGTTAAAAAATATAATATTAATAGTAAAATATCAGTTTTTGATTTACATTTTTCATTGCTTTTTCTGTTCTCAATACTGTTTAATGGAGTATATGCACACAGACTTTTCATTTCAGCCAGCCAACCTCAGTGTTTCCGGTGAACTGTCTTTCCATTCTTAAAAAATCAGTGATCTTCACTGCCTGATAGATATACGATATAAAGTGGGTCTCAGATCAGACAAGAAGCACTGCATTAAAATCCATTGTCCCCCGCCATGTCTTTAAAAATTTGACAATTTATTTTACCCCAGTATTTTCAATGAAGTTTCTGCATTAGCCTGCTGGTACTGACGGCCTAGTGGTCTTTCATCTCATTTTATCCTTGAGCAACTAAATGAATGCTTAAGTCTATTTAACTGAGTGTATTGTAATAGCATTACAACGTCGATGCTGTAAAAGGAACCTTATGAAATTGAAAATAGTCACATTAGGCTTTCACCGGAAGTTTATCATTGGCTGAAAAACACTAGCTGTGCATAGAGCCTATTGAACAGATTTCTAATAGACAGAGAAACAAAAATTTCTGAATTAATTTATAAAATGCGTACAATTCTCTGTGTGTGTGGGTTGTAATTTTCATGTAATATGTGACACATTCTACAAAATATGCAGCAGCAGAATAAAATGAACTATAAGGGGGAGCTTTTGACTGCTTTATCCTTTTTAATAAAGTGTTAACTCCATCTAATAGGTCCCACGTGATTTTACCTTTGCGACACAAGCAAACAAACAAAGATTCTGATTGTGTTTCAATTAGATAAGTCATTGATTGCATACGGGCTATCTGTTTAAGAGATTATTGCCACTGGTCACTCCATTATTATGGCCCATTGATCTGTTGGGTTCCTGTATTGTTGTCATCCACATCAATGAGTATTCCCCTTTATTTATCATTTTCTTAATTAAATCACCCTTAGGAAAAAAAAGAAAAAAAAAGAGTTAGATGAATGCATGAATAATTTATGACAAATTGTCCTTTTTCTGTTCTTGATTTTAAGTTAAGCCTGTCTTTTAAGAAAGTGTCCTCTTTGTGCTTATTGAGCAGTCTCTGTGAAGACAGGGCCATAACCTGAATTCCTAGAACATAAGTCTGAGACACTTTACCCCTGCAGAGTTGTCGACCTAATTATTTATGCATGTAATTATAGGGCTTATCAGCGGAGCAACACATCTCTCTTTATATATTGCACACTATTGTGTCTGCTGGGACAGCATTACTGCAAAGCCCTTACTGCATTCTGCTGAACTGTGCATTATGACAAGCTATATATTAAACAGGGATGCAGAGAGATGAGGCTGTGAAGATGTTAATGTTCAATATAAGGATGTACTACAGAGTCATAATTAAAAAAGAAAAATACCAGTGACTATTCTGCTGATAAAACAATATATAGTATAAGTCAGAATTATTAGCCCCCCCTGTATATTTTTTCCCCAATTTCTGTTTGACGGAGAGAAGGTTTTTTTCAACACATTTCTAAACATAATAGTTTTAATAACTGATTTCCTTATCTTTGCCATAATGACAGTACATAATATTTTACTAGATATTTTTCAAAATACTAGGATTCAACTTAAAGTGAAATTTAAAGGCTTAACTAGTTTAATTAGGGAAGTTTGGGTAATTTGACAAGTCATTGTATAACAGTGGTTTGTTCTGTAGACAATCAAAGACAAATATCGCTTAAGAGGGCTAATAATATTGACCTTAAAATGGTTTAAAAAAAAAAAAAAGTTAAAAATCTTTTATTCTAGCCGAAATAAAAGAAATAAGACTTTCTTCAGAAGATAAAATATTATAGGAAATACTGTGAAAAATTCCTTACTCTGTTAAACATTATTTAGGAAATACATGAAGGAAAAAATAATAATTTTGACATAGTTTGTATGTTTTAGTTTTAACCATAACCATAACCAAAAAAAAAAAAAAGAAGCTGGAAGGTGTGCAGTAAAGTTGTAAAGTAGTTAGCGGTTCATTCTGCTCTGGCGACCCCTAATAAATAAGGGACAGATGTGTTTTACCAAGGAGCTGATGGGGATTAAACAAATCGCTAATATTCTCCAAAAAATTGCGAAGAGGTAGCTAACACAGGTTACTATGAGCTATTATACATGCCCCTGTCATTTACATACACATGCAATCTCTCGCACACAAGCTCCCTCTCTATTTGCCTGTGACTGATTCAAAGTGGGGACTGGGAGATCTAACATAGGGCTGCACCTATTTTTCTGCGATATACAGTATATTGCGATATAAATCTAATTTCATCAGATAAATTGAATATATCTATTTGGAAAGATTTTATTCAGTAAGATTGATTTGAGTGATTAAGCCTTTTTCTATGCAGTGTATCTGCATAAAATATAATAAATTACAAGCATATGAAAACACGGCAGAGTAAAGATAAAACCTAAGTATACAGTTTTTATTTGGTTTTCTAGAGTATAGCAGTATTTAGGTACAGAAATTGAACAACCAAACATAAAATAACATGGTCATTATTGTATTTATGATTTTAAAAATAGTATTTAATAATATCTTTGTTTTAATATTTATTATTAATCTAATCATGCAATGTGACTATTGCGGATGCACACATTGCGATATCGATGCTGAAACGATATATTGTGCAGCCCTAAATGTCATCGATAAAAAAAATTCGGTCAGTATTGCACTGCAAAGAGCAAAACTTGTTTTAACTTGGCAAATGACAATGGAATAAATGGGATAAACAACCATGTGTTGGTTCTTTGCCTTCGCGTTGCGCATTCAAAATCCTTTAACACTGGGCAAATGTTGATTATCCCATACAAATATATATCAAATATATTATAAATATATAAAATGTAATTATATGTAAACTGCAATTATATGTATTTTAAAATTACACATTTTGTTATACAATATATAAATATATATACTATTATTCCTAATTTAGGATGTCTTTGGACTGTGGGGGATACCGGAGCACCCGGAGAACATGCTAACTCCACACAGAAACAGCAACTGGCCCAGCCGGGGCTCGAACCAATGATTTTCTTGCTGTGAGGTGACAGTGCTAACCACTGAGCTACTGTGCCATTTCACTAGTGGCCATTTGGTGTTGGTTCACGGGTAGTCGTGATTAAGGTCATATGACCTAGCATTGCCTTTGCATTCTTTTCCAATTGTCACCACACGTGCGTCTGGCATGGCATGCATCTCATTGCCATGCACACTGATTGAGAGATAGAGGGCAAAAACTGAAGTCATATTAGGCAACAGCTGCTGATCTCGGGTCAGGAAAGTCAGTTGCTGAGCCTGCAACCAAATGGTGAGAGCATGGACGCAACTGACACCTAACTTAAATCCACCCACCCTTCCAAACTCACCCACAACACACAGCAAATCAGTATGATCTTCTAGATGGCTCATTGTTATGGCTCCTCATTGTTTCAGACTAAACTAAGACGCTGAAGTGCCAGCCTTTAGTGGCTTCCTCTGCTCACAACTGGTTTCCCTTCATCTTTCCTGTTGTTTTTACCTCATCCACAGAGGAAATGGAGCATTAATGCAGAGGAAGACAAGAATCCCTAATGTTATCTAAAGGCAGACACGGTGAAACATTGTCTTTTTAGAGTTTGCAGGTTTGATATCTGATCAAATGATGCACTACTGCATATACAAATTAATCAGCCCCAAAAATAATTTAGTAAACTGACAATTAATAATACTTAAAGGTACATGATTAATCATTAAAAAGATTTTGAATCAAACACCCACAGAGTGTTACTGTTTTTCCTTTTCATGAAAAAAAACAGCATTTTATTTTCAAACAGTGACTTAAAATGTGACCGTGTATTTGCCATTGAATTAGTCTTTCAAGATATTTGTTCAAAAACGTTTGGTGATGAAACAACCCAGCAGGCACTTAATGGCATGACCAAAATTCAATGTTTAGCCAGCATGTAAGGACAATATTATTTTGACATCCAATAAACGACATTGATATTGGGTTGATTTTAGGTTGTGTTGGAAAGTGTCCAAAATTCAACGCAAAGCCAACATCTTAAACCAACATCATATTGATGTCAAATACTGACATTTATTTGTCAGGTATGGCAATCAAAATCCAACGTCTGATAATGGTAACAATCCACAACGTCAAGCTTTAACATCATTAGACATTGATATTTGGTTTATTTTAGGTTGGTCGTTGGACATTGACATCAGCCTGGCGTTGGGTTCTGACAACCCGATTTTCATTTCCAAACAAAATGCAACGTCCCCACGATATTGGGGTACAACGTCAATCCGACCTTATGTTAATATCCTGTGCCTGCTGGGAAGTGAAGTCTTTGTGTGAATGACTAAATCACACTAATTTAACATTTATATTATAATAAATTATTATATAATAATATTAAAATAGAACAAATTACATTAATTTATTTTCTTTTTGGCTTAGTCCCTTTATTAATCTGGGGTCACCACAGCGGAATGAACTGCCAACTTATTCAGCATATCTTTTACACAGCGGATGTCCTTCCAGCCGCAACCCATCACTGGTAAACACCCATACACTCCCATTCACACACATACACTACAAACAATTTAGCTTAGCCAATTCACCTGTACCGGGGGGTCTTTGGACTTGTGGGGGAAACCGGACCACTCAGAGGAAACCCATGCGAACACGGGGAGAACATGCAAACTCCAGACAGAAATGTCAACTGACCCAGCCGAGGCTCGAACCAGCGACCTTACTGCTGTGAGGCGACAGCGCTACCCACTGCGCCACCGAGTCACCCAAAACAAATCACATATAATAAGTAATTAGTTTTAGAGAAATATCTTAGTTAAATAACAGAATATATTGAGAGTCGTGGATGAATGAAAATCTCTATAAAAAACAAACGTGATTCTCAATTTATCCAGAAACATGCAGCTCTATTGCATACCCCAAACAAATCAATCCTAGTGTTATTTATTAGAATCAAAAACTAGTACTGCATTGGGCGATTGCAATAATTTGCAAATCATTCAAGAGAAAAGGCTTTACACATTCTCTACTTTCATTAAAGATCAGCTTTTGATTATTTTTGATTTGCCACTGAAACAGCAGTAATGGTTTCTACTGCTTCGCTGACAAAAAAAAAAAAAAAAAAACGTTTCTCTAATATCTATTTTTTAACATCAAAGCGAAAAGGAATGATTTTCTTCATGCATTGCTGGCCCTTTCTGTAATAGGCCACAGCTTTACTTCTATTATATTGATCAGTGGGATTGCCTTAAGTGGCTGTGCAGTTTCAAACCATCCTTTCCCTTCACAACACCACCAAAGCCAGCCTATTTAATTATCCTGCATCGTGAATCTAATAAAAGTTCTCATTGGAGCACTATAGCTGCACACACACACGCACACACAGACACAGCCAAGCGAAACGCTGCTGTGTTCCCTGCTCATCTCCTAAATTAAAAGCGACATCAGGAAAATTGCTCTAACGTCTAAAAAAAAAAAAAAAAAACCTCTCACCCAATAGCCCAAACCATCCCTCCCTTCCTCTCCCACATCAGGTCTCTGGAGGAATGATGACTGGCTAAAATATGTTATGCCTTTTTTAACCTTCAAATCCATCAGCCGGCCAGGAAAAAGGTCACAGTCTCTCCACGGAATATCGATCTCGTTTCCAGGAGAGCCAATGGAGAGAGAGAGAGAGTCTTGCACAACATTGGTTGTTGGACAAGGAAGTACATCCTCTAATGCTGGGCTCAAATCTCTTTTGGGTGAAAGAAAGGACAGATGCCGTCTGTGTTGTGTGTCTTTAGTATTTGCAGACTGGCAGTTTTGTTTATACAGTCACAGTGTATTTGAGGAAAGCATGTGTAGAACTTAGGCATACTATCTTACAATATTTACTGGGATTTCACAGTCAGAGAAAACGTGGCTATATCAGGGTTATGATTCTAGAGTTTATTATGGTTTCAAGTGCTTGATGGGTCAAATTTAATATTCATTTCAATTAATTTAATTGACTTATAGTAAATTTATTTTATTTTGAAAATGTATTTACAATTTTTGGCTTCTCGTAAGATAAATCAATGTTTAATTGAGCTATTATATAAAGACACTCTTTTATAGTAAGAAGAAATTCATTTAAAACTGTATAGTTAAAGAAATCACTTATTTCTGACATAGACATGTTCAGATATTTAAATTTGTTTTACTCCCAACTAACTAGTTTCATGCATAAAAAAATACACAAATTAACATTCCCTTTTTTGTTGTTTGTTATTAAAAATTCTAAAATCACAAACTCAAAATGTCTGTCAAAGGAAGAAGAAAAATACTATTTGTACACAACAAAGCCCTGAAATATCTCCCCTGATGGATGATATAAGAGGATATTAATAAGTCAGAATGTTGAGCATTATTATCAGGGATTATATTGGCTATTTCGGAAGAATTTACATGTATATATCAAGTCTCGCAGCGAGTATCACACCTACCTTAAAAGCAAGTGGTCCTGTTGATATTGGACTGTGGTGATCTTATATTGTGTGTGCGAGAGGATGTTCTCTATCTGAAGCTCGCACGTCTCTAATCCTGAGCTGGACCCCTGGGGATATGAGTTGTAACATTCTTTGATGGATGCAGGACTTGAGCTGTCTGAAAAGGCATAAAAATCAATAATAAATTAGACCTTTATTAAATATGCATCTGTGAGGCGCATACTTCATTTGGTGTTGCTCTGCGTTTGGGTTCTGAAGAGATCTGTGATGTCAAGGCTGGCGGTTCAAGGCTGGTTTATAATGTTGGGATGGAGATTTTCTGACAAGTCTGTTTTATGTTATGTCTTTAGACAATGATATTTGGTCATACACCTTTGGTATATAAGATTGAAGGGTTTTGAAGAATGTTTTTGTTTATGAAAAAGAAAGTCAGTGAGGTTCTAAACAACATGACAACCCCATTTTTTAATTGTACTGAGAAAAAAAAAGCACTTGTGTAATTAAGAAAGTCATCGATATAGGCAAATAAATGAGGTAAAATAATGTATGAGGGGTCTTCTGTTCATTGTTAGAAATGGCATGCAAATAAATGCTAACAGTGTGCTAATCGTGCTGGAAACATGTAAACAAGATGCACATTCATGGCAGTAACATGTTAGCCATGTGGCAAATCATATGGCTAATTCAAGCTAACATGTGCTACAAACATACTAGCAAATGTTAATTGACTTTAAACCTTTTTATTTATCAATACAACATTGATTTATTTATTTGTAGTTACAGCTTATTTTTGTACATCATGTTAAATAAAAGGAAAATAAAAAATGCTTCCTTGGGATATAAAATCATTCATTCATTTTCTTTTCGGCTTAGTCCCTTTATTAATCTGGGGTTGCCACAGTGGAATGAACCGCCAAGTTATATAGCATGTTTTATGCAGCGGACACCCTTCCAGCCGCAACCCATTCACACACATACACTACGGACAATTTAGCCTATCCAATTCACCTGTATCACATGTTTTTGGACTTGTGGGGGAAACCAGAGCACCCGGAGGAAACCCATGCGAACACAGGTAGAACATGCAAACTCCACACAGAATCACCAACTGACCAAGCCGAACCAGCGACCTTCTTGCTGTGAAGCGAATGTGCTACCCACTGCGCCACCGCAACAGTTTTTTTTAAATAGAAAAAGAATACAAATATTTTAAAGAATATCATTAAAAATATATTTATGAAGGAATTATTTATAATCTTTTTATAATAAATACTATATAGACTAAGTCAAAAACTAAGAAAATGAAAAATGATCCATAAAATGACTAAGACTTAAAAATAGCTTTAAAATTAATGTAAACAATAGAAAGAACTCATTCATATTTAGTTAACTATAATAACTCTGAGACCTAATACACTAAATATGTAAGACCCTAGTTTAGTGTATTAAAAGCTTGACTATTACAGTGGAGACTATTTTGGGTGCATCAAATATATGTTTTTGTAACTTGAAGTTTTATTTATTAATAAAATTAAAATTTATTATTAATATTTTTTTAAGATAAAAACTATATGGAATTTTTAAAGTCAAAAATTAAGAAAAAATTATCTATAAAATGACTAAGACTTTAAAATTGCTTTAAAAATAATGTAAACAATAGAAAATGTGATATAATTAAAACTATAATAACCCTGAGACCCAAATACACTGACTACACAGGACGCTAGTTTAGTGTATTAATAGCTTGACTATTGCTATTGACTATTTTGGGTGCATCACCCCTTGTGATAAGACTTAGGGTTATTAAATGCACTCCAGAGAGCTGAGGGTTAAAAGAGTTTATATATGAAGAAAACCACCTCTTGCAGTCACAAGTGCACATTTATTGCATTGTCTCCATAATTAATTGGTAATAATCCATAGTTAATCCCACATCACCACATGTATCCTTTTTAGCATCTTGTCTAGAAGTAGGGGAAAAATAAATCTAAAACAGTTTAAACGACTTCCTCTGCACTACAGACTCATTAAGAACTTTTGAATGGCGTAATTCCTCACACATTGTGCTCTATAAAACAACTATAAACCCTATAAAACAGTAATGAAAATCAGCCACATCTTGAACCCGAGTCTGTCTGACAGAAAGAATTACAGGGAGCAAAAATTGCGACCACTCGTACAAGACCCTCGCTAGCAAACAACAACCTTTCACGACAGTCATAAGACCAAGGTGAGGAGGAGGAGGACAGGGTGTTATTTTTAACTCGTATGAAGTCTTTTTTTTTCTTTGTCGATGCCAGCAGCGAGAGCACACAGGCAGATGCTGTACAGAGATGGGCGGCTAAGCTAGGGATCAGGAGACAGGCGATTAACCCAAAGGCAAGCGCTTAAGACTTCAAAGTGCAAACAGCTACGGCTCTAGAGTCAGGCAGTGTTCCTGGGACAGAGACTGGGAGGGGGGAACAGTTGCTATGTGGCCGAATTGGGTGAGATGCACCAGCCAGGGGTCATTGTTTGAGACCCCTGCCACCTTCAGGATTGGAAACTTTTTGCTGGCTAATCGGTAGAAAGCAGGTTTGTAAGTATAATCACTGGCCACTTTATTAGGCACACCTGTTTAACTGCTTGTTATGGCAAATATCAGAATCCCAACTTAATGCATGCCTTGATGTATATTGGATGTATATGTGGACGAGACAAAATTCAACATGAGAATCAAAAATGGGGAAATAAAGTGGTATCAAAATAAAATGATATTGTGATTTGGTATCATGTGCCAAATTACACAGGCTACAATTAAAGGGATAGTTCACCCAAAACTGATGTAATGTAATGTGTATTTATATAGCGCATTTATCGTGCTTGCCCATGCACCCAAAGTGCTTCACAATCATGAGGGGGGTCTCTCCACAACACCACCAGTGAGCAGCATCCACTTGGATGATGCGACGGCAGCCACAGAACAACGGCGCCAGTGCGCTCACCACACACCAGCTATTGGTGGAGTGGAGAGACAGTGATACAGCCAATTCGGTGGATGGGGATGATTGGGAGGCCATGATGGATAAGGGCCAACGGAGGGAATTTGGCCAGGACACCGGGGCTACACCCCTACTCTTTAAAAGTAGTCCGAGGGATTTTTAATGACTAAGAGTCAGGACCTCGGTTTAACGTCTTATCCAAAAGACAGCACTCACTGACAGAGTAGTGTCCCTCTCACTATACTGGAGCTTTAGGCCTCACTAACACCACTTCCAACAGCAACTTAGTTTTCCCATGTGGTCTCCTATCCAGGTACTGACCAGCCTCAGTACTGCTTAGCTTCAGTGAGTAATCTTAGTGGCATAAACAAATACTACGGAAGTCAATGTTAATTGGTTTTCAGCATTTTTAAAGATTTTTTTTTTTTAAGTTTTAAGATTTTTTTGAGTGAACTATCCTTTTACATGAATAAAAAACACTATGAAACCAACAGCAAAAAAAAGAAGAAATTAGCATATAGAATGTATAAAAAAATATAATTGTTAATAAAAATGGATTATTGGAGTACACGTTGCTAGAAAATATTTTAGTTTTTCAGAATAAAAATAAACATTTATTGTGTTAACTGCTGATTATTTAGACTTATATACGAAACTTAAATTTCAAACCAATCCCAATTTTTTCTGTATAAATTTTGTATTTTTACAGTTGGAAATAGATTTGAAATATGAAATTATTGTTTTGGTTAAATACTTTATTTTTGCACACAATACAACACATAGAAAACATTACAATTAAGTTCCTATTTTGTTTAATATATTATTTAATAGTAATCACTCCATTTTCATTTCCATTTGTACAAAAAAAAATAGCATCATACATGAAGTGCTCAGCATATATAAGTTCACCCCTCATAAATCTGTCATTTAAATTAATATTTTTAATAGGAAGCTAAACAATATTATATGTGTGCATATACTTTAAATTAGTCAGCACTGAAGCCAAATCTGGAGCTTATCTAACAAAATAACTTACGATAATGGTCCTAAAACTAGTACACCCAAATTTACGTTATAAAAAAATATTAAATACAAATTTAAAAAGAGGAAAAAAAAGAGAAGAAAATAATGAAAAATTTAGTGGAAATTTTGTAGGTTGTAATTTTTTTGCAATATTTTGCTTACATTTTAATGTATTATCTTTCAATTTCTAAATGGGTTCGGTGACTAAAATATTATTTTAATAAATATATCTATTTAATAATCTGTTTTGTTTAAATGCACCAAAATACATTGCATACATTCACTGAGACATTGATAAACTATGGTGCACTCAATTATGCTGAGCACTGTAGGTTAGGCATTTAAAAATTAAGATATCAAGATTTTTACAAAGATTATGATAAAATATGTATATATTAAATACTCAATTACAATATATATATATATATATATATATATATATATATTTATATTTAATAAAAGTCATGCTATAACATCTGTTGTTTTATGCAGTAAAATGTAGTATGTAGAGTGCCTGTGCAAAGTTAACTGGATACATACACATTTCAAAGTTATTAAGAGAGGTTTGTGTTATCTAAATTGTAAACCTACATGTGAACCCACATATTATAATTAAAGTAACTTTTAGCCCCAAAAGACATACAGGTTTACATGAAAAAAAAAAAGAGTGAAGAAAAAACTTTTTCCTATTCTTTAATTTTTGCACTCCCCAACAAAACCATCCAGCTGTTTCTAGGATAATTACTTTTTATTCCATATTAAAATCATCAGGTTGGGCTTCCTTTACCTTCAAAATATCAAACCAGCTCTATTAAAAAGAGTTTAGAGGAAGTTTTTTTTCCAGTGGCAGAACATTTTTTTATATGCAGCCGGATACAGCAGAGACTCCTGGGGTTTGATCTGCCCGTTCAGCAAAAACCCACACAGAACGAGACTGTATCTTTTGATTAATCTGTGCTAGTCTCAGATGCTGCTCTCATTATTTTTGTATTTTTTTTCTAAGCAGTAATAGAACAAAGTAACACCGTCTACATAAGAAGCGCACACATGTCCTTCATGGCTGACCAATCTTTCATTGCCCATTACCCACAACCCCCTGCAGCAACCACCCGACAATTCATCAAAAGCCTCTATTCCCAGATGACTGGTGGCGCAGCGGCAACAGCAGGCGTCCCTCTCTCTCTCTCACTCTCTTTATTTCCCCGTCTTCCGTCCCACTCTTTTATAGATAGATGGAGCAGCATCCACCTCTTCTGGCTCAGCACTTGGATGCATTCAGTGAAATTAACCTGCCTATGTGTCGACGCTGCTCAATTTCCTACCCCACAGACTCACTCATTTCTATCAGCACTTCTTTTGCCAAATGCCATCATCCGAAATTAAGGCATCATAAAGAAAGAGGCGGAGAAGGAAGAGGAAGGAGCTGGAGCTGCTAAAAGTAGCAACAAAAGCCACTTAATTGTGCTAATAGTTGTTTTGAAGAGAGCTGGATTTTTGGTCAAGTATAAGTTTGTTGTTGGTGAAATTTGTAGGTAGATTGATGCATCTAGATGTTTTCATTAGGATTAGTTTGTTATAATTCGAGTTTATTTGCCTGTCATTTCATAAGATTTAAATTATGCAATTTAAATATTGCAAAAAAATTAAAAATAAATAAAAATCACAATATTATGTGTCATCATTCAGGTATCAATAATTATTGAATATTTTTTAACAATACATTTAGGAATAATATGATTATTTTTTATTTAACCACTATTTAAAGTTATTTTAATTTACCAACATTACTAAGGCAAATAGTTTTAATTGTCAAAAACAAAAATATTTAAACAAAATTTCTAATATTTTTATAATAAAGTAAACATAAGTGTTAAAGAGAGTCTTAAAATGTATTAAATAAAATGTTACAAAGTCTGTGCAATCGTAAAGGTAGATTAACATCTGTAAGGTGTCAATATTAATGACACAGTAAACCTCAAACTCTGTCAACAAAACAAATTATGATAATCAAATCTGAGCTTTCAAGTAAAGGAACTATCATTAGTCATGCATTTGGAAAAGTTTGGAAAATGCGCGTGCGTCGATTTCATGTGCACATCGTGCAAGTTGCACACATCTATTGGAAATGACAAACTTAAACCCTAAGCTTATAGGCATTCCCTGCAAGGCGCGTGCTCAGCTGCCACAGTTTAATAAAACTATAATACTTCAAACCAAAACTTTATACAGAACTTTTTTTATCATTATTGCCAATGGTGTTCGGTCAATAAATACCGATAATGATTTTATCACCCAGCCATATGCTATATACATAGACTCATATATGTAAAACATAAATAAATAAAAACACCAGTATGAACTCAACAAGATTTGTAGTGCTTTTGTAAGATTGCATACAGTAAAATATGCATATCTGGAGTAATTATTATTTCATCAGAAAGTGATATCGCAGTAAAATATGCTTGTATATTAAATTTTATTAGGCTGAATTAAATGTAATATTATATAATGAAATCTCAATTAACATTTCAATTTGGAAAAACTTTTAAAAATCAAACCTAGAAAAAGTTATATATAACTTCTTCAGATTTCGAGGGAACTAATTGTTACATTAGCTATGCTTCCATCCAAAAAATGCTAATTAAATGTATGCGCAAAACTGGAATAACGTATAAAAGATGTGTGAATATATAGCACCATGGTGCTCACGGCAATAGAGTTTGATTCCCAACTCAAGGTCCTTTGCCGACCCTTGCCCTGTCTCTGTTCCCAATCTGCTTGTTAAGTGGTGACGTGTTGGGGAAGTATGTAATAATGTTTCTGGGTCCAAGCCACCACTTATTTGAATTGACATAATTTTTGTTTAAGATCACTTTTTATTCATATCACACATTAAAGTGAATTTTATATAAGGTCATAGTGTAAACAGCAATCTCTGGGCTTGCTGCATCCCAAATACCAAAATTTTAACAATTTATTAAAAGTGTATCTCTTTCTGGCCATCAGATATTAGGCAAGGACATATATATTGCGATTGTGATTTTCGAAAGTATTACAGCACTTTGTAAACGTTTATTATTAGTATTTGATGAGTCTCCTCATTCAGTTTCATAGACCGCTTGGACCCGGAAGCCCCTTTGCGTGACGTCACACTTAACAAGCTGATACTGTCTGTAAACTGCACTGTCCTTTCCAATTAAAGGTGAAAAGATGTGCGAATAAAGCAGCGTTTCCATCCAATGAGTCAAAGAGAATAAAATCGTCACTTCCTGATTAACTGGTGCCAAATATCAAAAGTTAAATGGAATTTGCTGTCGTAGGAGAAGCTGTGTCAACCTTTTCTTTATTTAATAAATGACTTGCGCCTCAAAAGACAATGCCGACCTGCAATGAACACACCATGACACACAGAGCACAGACGCTCCTGACAGTTCTGGAGGTAATTAATAATATAATAACACTAATACAAAAATCATAAAGGCATTTTTAGAATGACCAAAACAATATTTCAGATGTTTTACAATGTGCTCAGTGAGCTTGTTTGTCCATTCACACACATTTTTATCATCACATGATCTCTTATAACAAAATCACATGACTTTTTTTAATGCGCATACTGGAATTTGTTCAGTAAAAATGTTTCCATCGTAGTTTATTGCCATCTTTTCTTATCGAATAAAAAGTTTATCCTATTCCCTACATCCAAAATGCGCATTAAAATAGGTGAATGTAAACATAGCTAGTGAGTGAACTCCTGAGTATAGAAGCTCGCAATTCAAATGTTCAAGCTATTCATTTTACAAAGCAGACGTGCTGCTTTAAAGTCTTTGGTCTGCAGTGTATCTGTATCTGCATCCCCACTGCATTAAACGCCAATAGTCGATACTATTGTTTAGCTCAAGACGTTCCATATACAAGCTTCTGTTTTTTCTCGCAAGATAAAAGGTGAATGTAGGAGTCCATGAAATATCCTGTCGGCAGTTTTTCATTTCTATGCTAATTCATTTGCGCTGAATGAGAGTTGGAGCTACAGTGGCAAGGCTAAACAGCTTCTGTAAAGACATGTCTGTGGGCAGTGAGCTTTAGCAGACCTTGAGGCAAAGAGTGAAAAGAACGAAACGTCTCACAAAAGAAGCAAACGTAAAGGCTATGCCCATCACCACCCCCTCCCCAACCCCTCTGCTTTCCTCCAGTCTCTCCTTCGCTTTGTTCATACACACACACACTCACACAAACACACAAACACACGCCCCCACAGACACACACATCCTTCTTCACTCGCATCCACCAGCTCTTCTCGTCTCCCCTATTTACCGTTTTCATCTCTCTATCTGTCATTTTGACAGTGCAAATATTCAGAAAATATCCAGCATTGTCAAAGCGCTCTCGGAGGGCTGGAGCTTTTCATTACATGGAGTAATTAACTGTCAAAGCGAACACCACACTGCATATTTTGTTAATAATGCTACGGCACATAGACGTATCTGCCAATGATCAAAGGGATCAAGCGCTAATTTGTCGGATCAATTAGCAAGCGAATATGTCAGGTTGCACGGACTAAATGCAGAAACGTGTGATGTTTTCTTGCGTACCAATGAGTATTGTTTCTATAGGATTGTGTTGTATGTGTTTGCATGCAAGAAGTAGCTGGTGGTTATAAGTGAATGGTTGCGAATGTGTGAGGGGGGTTGGTTGGTTGGTTGCTATGCATCATTCCGACTCCCTTTTCAGTCCCCCTTGAATGCTGGAGTTGAGTTTCCATGGAAACACTGACCCCTGGGAGTCGATGCTTTTCAGGAGGAGCCTCTTTTTACCTAGTGATTCACAGCTTAGGAAGTGCAAGAACAAAACACAAAAACAATCTTTATTTTTGTCTTATAATATGTACTTTTCTGGGCTTATTAGTGCTGATGTTTTTTTTATATATATCATAATTTTTATTACTTGTTAACACAATTTCTTTAATACATTTTTTTTGCTTTTCTTTTCATAACTACTGTTAAAATACATACTATTATCTTATTTATTAGTATAATTAGCTTTATTTTATTATTAAGTTTAAAGGTCTCCTGAAGTACCTACGCTGTAATAAAAATCCTGTTTGCCTTCAATTTTTAAGCTGAATGAAATTAATATAATGTGCCCTATCATACACCCGGCGCAAAAAGGTGCAAGACGTGTTTGCCGTGATGCGTTGCTATATTCAGACCAGTGCAACCCTATTTGTCCACTTTGTGGACTCATGGGTGTGCCGGTCTATCAAGGAGGTGTGTTAAGGCACATTGTTGATAGACTGTGCAATTGATCAACTGAAAGCAGGTCTAAAGTCCAGCGCAGAGCACGTTAGTTATGCGCCTCGCTTACACATGGCTTAATACTCACAGGATGTACAGCAATATGCACATATCTTTACAAATGAAAAAGAATTAAAGGATTAAAAATATAACAAAAATTATTACTTTCTCATAAATATGTTCTGTTAAATCCACTGCCTCCATCTCGGGGGGCTTTTTCATTTTTTTTTCATGACAACTTGCTTTTGTATAATGTTATTATTATTATTTATAATATGCATTTTTATATTTGTTTTATTAAAAACAAGCTTAGACTTGTCCACCTGTGGGGTTTTGGACCATATGGGTAATAGCACATGTGATGGATGTCTTCAGTGTAAAGCTAACAACACAGTTTGCTTATCCATGAAAGAGAGAAAGAGAAAGTAAAGAGGCTGAATTGAAAAGGCTCATTCTTTATCTTTGCGCTGCAGATACTCTGTTTAACTGTTTTCTTGCTAGTGAAGCATTCAGTTTTCCCACCTACAAAGTCCACCATGTAAATAGCAAATGTGCCATGGCGCAACGCAACTGACTCCTAAAGAGAATGGGAGATAAGACTCTGATTGGTTTATTCTCAAAACACACCCAGAACTCATTAAGAGAATAAGCACAACCCTGTTAGACCATGCGCCACAGTACAGAATGTATGTTCCATCTTTAAAATAACAAAAGTTAAAATAGAGCCCTTAAAACTGACTTAAAACTGCTTGCATAACTTAGAAAATTAAGCTAGAACATGATTAACTTAGTTTAATAAATTACAATGAACTAAAAGCATATGCTGTCATGACTAATTGTTACAGTATAGGAATGCACAGCTTTGATTTGCATTTAAACTGAAACATACGTATCCAGTGAGACCAATCCAGTAGCCCCTCTTATTTAAAAAAATAACTGAGCTTGGCCAGCCAGAGTCGTGAAAGAGTCATGAAAGCCACTAGTTTATAATAGCAAGGCAGATTCTCTTTAGTAGATTTTTCTACTTAAAATGCAGAATTTGGTGTATAATTTAAATAGGTTCATTACGTTTTGTGGTTTGGGTTTGATTTAAAGTATATTATACACTCCATGCTGTCTCTGGACAAGAGTATGTGCTGCTGTGGCAGTCTGGGACATTTAACTTGAAACCAGACTTCATTCAGCCCAATCAAAAGTACATTTACACTGCTGTCTGAATACTTTTTTTTTTTACAGCTCAGTATATGCCATTCACAATATGGACAATTGTAATTATGTGTAATATTTCATTTTGAATGTCCTAGATGTCCCAGGAACTGACTGTGTTTGCAATGTGTTTCCCCCCTCAGAACATGGCATACTGTAGATAGGTGGCTGTACATGTGCACAGGACATTTTAACATCCTGGTATTTTGATTCCTCCCTGCATTGTTGAGGCTTATAGATGTGGAGGGGTTCAGATCAAACTTGTGTTTCTACCATTTATTATTTTATTTATATATGCAAGTGTGCTTAACTCTTGTTATGAATACTCAATTGCATGTGAATAAGTGTCTGATTTGAGCCATGTCTTGGAGTGGGGTGAGGCATTTTAGATTCTAGACATTATCTGATTGGTGAGAAAATCTGATGAGATGACAAATTTGATTAATTGCACTGTGATGTCATAAAACTCATTTACCCATATAGGTACAAATGAAAAACTCCAAGTTTTAAATGCTTTATTTGTTTTTAGTTTTAATTTTTTGGAACAAACTAACTAAATATAATCTTAAACTACTGATACTACCACTACTCTGTAAAAGGATAAACTTTTATAGTGTTCAAGCTATTTAAAACATTTATCTTTTACTAATTTAATGTTTTTAATCAAGTTGGTGAATAGCATTGTTACAGCATCTAAAAAGAAATTCTCCTACACATTCACATAAATTCTGAACTCAAATCATGATGTTACTTGTAATTTAGTATCTGAACTTATTCAAATACATCTAGGCAAGACATTCCAGATCATTTTGATAAACACATTTAGTCATGGTGCTTTTAAAATCATTTTAACAAGATCGGTATGTTCTGTGTGAAGCTTTGGTAAAAACGTACCAGCATGAGTCACTGCTTGATCAGAGAAGCAAGCCTTTCTAAGTTAGGGAAGAAACCATGGTAACCACTATATACACTGTTCCCGGCTCTATAAAAGAAGAATTTCTTTTTCACAGAAATTGTCTAGAACTACTAAGACAATGCATTGCTGTTAAGTAAAAAAAATAAAACTAGATTAAACTAATTGAAAAAAGATACTAGAAAATAAACGAGAAACAGATGCCAACTTATAATAAAGTAATTGATGTAAAGCACTCAAAAAGGCTTGACAACCCGACATACAAATGCAGTGGCCACAAAAGTATTTTTGTATTCATTTGTGTGCAAAGAGATTGGTTGTACTGTGACTAATTGTCTCTCAGTGGATTAAAACCACACTTTCTACTTTAAATCCTAAAATTCTAAAAGAAATGGAGCATGGTGGACAAGCAAACGTGTGCTAGTTTCAGTAGGACTCATTAACTGACCCCAGCTTCTTTGCTTATATTCTCCTCAGGCCAAACTGATAGTGCCGAACAGCACGGCAGGACTGATCATTGGCAAGGGTGGAGCCACGGTGAAAGCTGTCATGGAACAGTCCGGTGCCTGGGTCCAGCTTTCACAAAAACCCGATGGCATCAACCTGCAGGAACGTGTCGTTACCATCAGTGGGGAGCCTGAGCAAAACCGCAAAGCTGTAGAGATCATCGTCCAGAAGATTCAGGAGGATCCACAAAGCAGCAGCTGTCTGAACATCAGCTATTCCAACATCTCTGGCCCAGTGGCCAACTCCAACCCCACCGGATCCCCGTACGCCAACTCAGCAGAGGTGATGCCAGCTGCGGCCGCGGCTGCAGCAGCCACAGCCTCCAGTCTCCTGGGACAGGCCAGTCTGGCTGGAGTGGGTGCTTTCCCCACCACCATGTCCAGCTTCTCAGGGAATGACCTGCTGGCTATCACGTCTGCACTGAACACGTTAGCCAGCTACGGATACAATACCAACTCCCTGGGTCTTGGGCTCAACCCTGCAGCTGCCTCAGGAGTCCTTGCTGCTGTAGCCGCAAGCGCTAATCCTGCTGCAGCTGCGGCCGCTAACCTGCTCGCCTCCTACGCCAATGATGCATCCACCAGTGCTGGCCACCCAGCGACCAGTCTGGGAGGCTTCACGCTAGGCTCGCTTGCTGCCGCCACTGGAGCCACCAACGGTTACCTGAGTGCCGCTTCCCCGCTGGTGGCCAGCTCCCTACTGGCCACAGAGAAGCTGGCTGAAGGGGCCAAAGATGTGGTGGAGATTGCAGTGCCCGAGAACTTGGTAGGCGCCATTTTGGGGAAAGGAGGCAAAACGCTTGTGGAGTACCAAGAACTGACGGGAGCCCGCATTCAGATCTCCAAAAAGGGAGAGTTTGTTCCTGGCACCAGAAACCGTAAAGTCACGATTACTGGATCGCCAGCCGCCACACAGGCAGCCCAATATCTTATCAGCCAGCGAATCACATACGAGCAGGGTGTGAGGGCCACCAATCCGCAGAAGGTGGGCTAAAACAGGGAGTATGAAAAAAGGAGAGAGAAAGAGTGGGGGATGGGGAAGATACAGAGAAAGATTGAGGGCGACGGAAATAAACCACATTCTTTGTGGGAAAATCTCAGTATTAAAAAAATATGGGAAAAAAATCCTATCAAAGTGGAAAATTTGAAAAAGAAAAATGTGTAAAATGTAAATATGGGTTTATTTCTTAAGTTTTTGGATTTTTTTATTGGTTGATTTTGCTTTTGGTTTTTCTTTTGGGTTTTTTGTGCATTTTTCTGGACAGCAGTGAATGGCATTTCAACCTGGCATGCTGCCGCGCTGCAGTTCTCAGCAGGTGGGCAAGGTGGTTGGATGGGGGACATTGGGGTGGAGCAAACCCAGGAATCAGCCCTTTCCCCACCCCCATCCCCTCCTAGCTGACAGATTCTTGTTCTTTATATTTTATTCCTTAGTCTAAGTCCCACCCTTTCGCCCATGCCCTCTCTTTAGAAGGGTCTGAGACTGAATATATATATATATACATATATATCCCCCAGCCTGTGAAATCCCATACCCCACCCCAGCCCCCCTCGTCCCAGCCCTAATGGTCCCAGCCAGCCAGGGCAAGGGATGAGAGGTTGCTGCAGGGTATCTCAGCGCCACTAGACATTGACCTGGGGTTCCAGATTGACCAGGTGCATGCCACTACAAATGTTGTTAGCATAAGGGAAGCTTGTAGATCATGTTGCGGACATACGCCAGGATGCAAAAGGCACCTGAATCTTTTGTACCAGAGCTCCTAGAGATTGTGGCATTTCTCTAAGGGATTTGAGGTCTGGTGTTTATACAAATACTATTATCATTATTATTATTATTACTACTACTATTATTATTATTATTACAAATTATCATCACCATCAACTTTATTTATTAATATGATTTCACCCATAAGGACTGAAGTATTTCCTTTGTTTTGTTTTTTTCTTAATCTGTGAATTCAGGTTGACATGAATGTAAAGACAATATTTTGGATTTAGTTTTTTATTTAAGTAGATCAAATCGTGTGTCCATGTAATATATGTCTTATTTAACGTCCAGTGATAACTGCACCGTCGGCACCAACAGAGAGAATAGGGGCAGATGTACTGTACAGTGAAATAAAAAACAACACACACACTCTCAGCAAACTATTACCAGATTTAAATGCTGAAAATGCAATGAAGCATACACAAACTTGAAATCACAGTGGGACTAGACAATTTATTCACATATCTACTGAATGAGAATGTAGGTCTTTGCACAAGTCCGAGGGAGTGTATCAGAATACGACTTTGTATGAGAGCCAATCCTTTTCTATAACGTCCCCCCAGCTTTACTCTATGCTGCCCTTCTGCAGTGGGAGACATTGTGCACTTTGAGCCACTGCAGTTGAATATCTGCGCAAATCTGCTGGAAAATTTGCAGAGATATTCCCTATCAAATCAGAAACTGGCCCTCAGAGCTCTGAGGCGTTTCATGAACACATACTACTGAACTACTATGAACAAATTCTGACCAGCACAGGTTGATTACTAACATGGTCTGTCCTGGAAATTGCAGGTTGTCTGCTCTGTTGTGGCTAGAGAAAACATGTTTATGTGGTGAACATTTTCATAATTGCCACATTTTTTTAAAACTGTACACTTGAGTTACCAATCTATTTCTGGCCTATTATTCTAAACAGGCTGCCCATGTGAAAATTACCCTGTGCAGATCAGAACTACCCAAGTGCGACGTATGTGCTGCTAATAAGGTCCTATTTGCTTTTTGTTTTAAATCTGAGTACACTGAATTTCGTCTTAATGCACTGTGAAGTGTGGAGGCCATGATGAAAGGCCAAAAAAGTCAGGGTTTCTATATTGTTATTGCATCGATGCATCACCATGATGGAATGTACTCATGTGCAACGTCTCATATTTATAATAACCTCCATGGAGTCAATGTGTCGCTTACTCTAGGGTGGAAAGGAAGCCTGGAAGGTCCTGTCAGGTTGAGATCAGACTCTGAGCAGTTTGTTTTGCCAGTATCCAACTTTAACTTTTCAACTAACCGCCAGCCGACCGTGTGTATTTATCGTGAAGGGGTAGAGGATGGTATAGTCTGTGCATTTAAACTAAGCATGTCCTCCAAAATAATTAACGTTAATACAACGTTGATTCTTTGAGTTAGTTCAAAATACCAAATGCATCAGGACTTAATCAAAACCACGTAGCAAACAGAGAATGACCCAAAGAACCAGACCAACATAGAAAGACAGAGTTTGTGCTCTCTCTCTCTCCCCTTAACTAAAGTAATGATTCTTTCCCCTACTTTTCTATCGGAGCACCAGGGAGAGTAAATCTGAACCGATTGGTAAGGAGGCTTCTTTATTCTCATCTAAAAACCATCACCTCCCCTCACCTCTTCTCAATCCCCTTTTTACCTTCGTGCACCTCATTCTGACATATCAACCCAGAGACCCCCTTTTTCTCTCACATTTCTCCATGGGTGGCGATGTCTGGTGTAACAGTGCATGTCTGCTTGCCCTTTCACGAAACAATGAAGAGAGGTGCGCCCAGAGTAGAACTAGAAGCTTGCAGTAGATTGAGCACATCAAACCTTCAATAGGGACTTGCTACAAGCCATTGATGTGTTTGTATGATGTGCATGTGTGTGATATATGCTTGTAAAGGTGGATAACGGTTGTGACCCAGGTGAAGAGGTCTAACACGGGTGATGACTCTTAAAAGCTGGTTTCACATTTTAAGGTGCAATGAGCGCTTCTTTTCAAATGATGGGATACAATAGTTCAGAATTGAGGATCGGCGAATGCAATCGAGCGCCTCCGCATTTTAGAGTGCATCTGTGCGTTTGGTTTTATCCATGATGCAGTATTTCATCAGACACTTCAGAGCTTGAACAAGTGGGAAACAGTCTTGGTAGATCCCCCATATTAGATTTATGTTAGATCACCTTTCGATTTTATTAAGACACACAAAAAGCAAGATGTTACTGTGACAATTCAATGTGAAAACTATTAAAAGGTGCCAACATAGTGTCAAGGAGCAGCTTTTGTTGTTTTGTTTTTGTATTCAGTACTAAAAGTACATATGGGAGGGGGGGGGTTCTCTATTTTTTTTTCCTATTAGTAACTGGGAAAATAGATCAAATGTGATGAGTACTGAAAGCAATATACGTAGTAGCATGTCGTCATGTCTTGTCTTTTTATTCTGTCTGTGTAGGAGCTTTGGATTTACCTAGATGTTGAGTAGATTTGCATATACTATTTTTTAAGTTGTGAAGATGCTGCTATTGAATAAGTGATGTACTAAAATTTAAGATAAAAAAAACATATCTGGTCAGTCATTTAGCAGGATGTGGTAGTTGTAAGAGGTGTAACTAAATGCTACATTGATAATTGAATAATTGCTATATCAATGGATTAAATGAATAAACCTGTGCCAAAATAGATCTTTACAGATTTAAATGTGATTTAAACACCGTTAGATAAGAGCAGACATACTTTTGTAATTTACAAAAAAAATGTAAAAGAAAAAATGTGAAAAGTGCCAAACAAGCCAGCTAAGATAGTGGGGTAAAGTGACTAGAGAAGCAAAAAATTGACATTAGCACTATAAGGTTGAGAGTTTTCTGCCCCTCAAACTAACCACTTCTTGTTAAAACAAAGGGAGGGATTCATCTCATTGGCCAAATAAAAACAGGGTGCCATGTGGCCATTAACACACATCCCTGGGGCTAGAAGACTGCCGAGTTAGCTTAGCATGGTTAACGTTTTATAAGTTATCAGCATTCTTAAGTCAGCCTTTTATAGTTCTGAAGATGTATTTTGTGAAGATAGATGTTATCTTTTTTGCACGTCGATATTGCATGATACCAAGTGAAGCGTGGATTTAAAAAAAAAAGTGAAGACAAAAAAAAATAATAAAAATTAGGCAATGTGCATTCATTTTGAGGACAAAACTTTGCATGGCAACAACAGTCCAAGCTATTAAATGAGCTTTTTCACATTTTTACCTTTTTACTTTTAGTTTTGCTAAGACCAAGCTGGAGTTTTGTTGTCCATGAAACCTAGGCCACAGAAACCAAAACCATTCATAGTCATGGTCATATTCAGCGTCATGATTCTAGCACTCATTTTGTACAGACTTAGCAATGTTTTGTGATAATTTGGAAGAGAAGTTGGGAATGGAGGGTTAATTTGCTGTCATTAACATTAAAACATGGCCGTGAATGTATTCACCACTACATAAGTTTGCATATCACTCTTGATCATGATTTTAGGGCTTGTGTGTCAGTACTAACATCATTAGGCTTCTGTTCTTTAGCTTGTTCTGCCATCACTGCACATTAGCTTGTCCCATTCTCGTGAGAATATGCACTTTATATTTCTCTTCTGCTTCAAGCCATCCCAGCTACCAACAGCCCTGTTTTCCAACGAAAGCAAATGCAATGACACCGCTAAACTGCTTGAATCCTTTACCTCAGATCTCCATGAATAAAAGACAGGGACGTCCTGATAACGTCATATTGCAATGATGCGGCACTACTGTTTGCATGAGAATGGATTGGCCAGAAAATTGAAACTGACCAATGAATTGGAAATGTTATTTTTCTGACAGTGTTTTTTGTTATTATTAATGGTAATAAGTGCCAAAAGGGGCATGTCTGAAATCATGAATATTGTTTTGATTTTCCTCGCTCTCTTAAAAAGGCTAATGAAAATTGCACTGTGCTTATCGTGATTCTTTTTTAAGCATAGAGCAACATGCGTTTAGTCATTTTACGCCCAGGCCGCTGGGTTTGTCACATGCGCAGTCAAGTTGAGATGAATGCAAACTTATGATTTAGCTGATGTCAAGAAGGTCATTGCTTTTATGTGGGCGCACGGCTAGAGCTTGCCGCTCTTCCAAAACCCCACACACCCCCCCCCTGCCCCAGTCCAAGTCCACCCCCGGCCCCTGACAACCCGGGGTCACTCTTGAGCTTGTACCCATTGAAGCACCAGCAATGTTAGAATACATTTGTCATATCACTGTTCTGTTCTTTTTTATTTTCCTGTTTTTATTTGTACAACACTCTCTAACCTAGACCAAGTATAACAAAAATGTCATTCATATGTATCCTGTTTACTCTCCCTTTTTCTCCCTTTTGCACTTTCACTGCTCCCCTTTTTTCCAACCACTCCCCACTCTTCTGCCGACCTCCCCCTCACACCCTCCCAGACTTTCTCCTGAGTGCCAAACAAAAACAGTACCATTCCAAACTTTTTGAGTTCTCTTGTATGTTGGACATCCATTGGACGCACCCATGAACAAGCCAGCATGTTTCTCCATAACATGATGTCAGTCATGACGCCTCAACATTACCCAAAAAGCGAGCAGTAAAAGCAAGACCTGGATTAACACGATAAAAACACGGCTGGCTACCTCTCATAAACTGCTTTTCCTAATTCTCTGTCATCTCTTCAACCTCCAGGACATCACTGATTGTGTGCCATAATGCTGGGGGCACTGTCACTCTCCTCACCCCAGAATCTCTCCATTTGATTTTCTCGATGGAAAACATTAAATGCAAGCAAAGAAAAAAAATCCATTTTAAATGGCAGGTTTGTTCCTTTAACATAAAAAAACATGCTAAGGAGTGTGTAAACGTCAGCCGCGCAGCCATCTTCTGTCTTCTGAACTTTGAACTTCTCACCCCTCATGAACTTTATTGACCTTCTTCCTCCCCTTCTATGTTCATCAACTGTTTGGACTTAAAATCTCCATTCCATCTCCAAACCTTTTTGAGACTGTGCAATTCTAGTTGAGATGATTGGATTTATTTCTCTTTTTTAAGTCATCATTGGGGACGAACAAATAATAAACAAAACAAAAAAAAAGACACGCAAAAATATCAATAAGATCCAAACTGTTTTCTCCACTATTTCATTATTTTCTCTCATTGTAAATATCTGTCAGATTTGGTTGAACTGTAACCAGAGACGTGTTCAACGTTAAAGGGGCTGGCAGCATAAAATCGCTTTTGTGGAGCCACCATTAAGAAGTCGAGGTCAATTTAAGCAGCTCCATGAAAGATGTACTGTGTTATAGAGTCACGTAAGCAGTACTGAGACCATCAAAATCTAAATCCGGCCCCTCCAAATAATGCATAATCACTACTAACCGCTAAGTTAGATTAAGATTAGTGTAGGTTTCATACTTGAACTGATGGTAATTGCTAATCTCATTGTACATATCAAACGTGTCGAGTGTGAATTGTGATACTTGTCGATTAGGTGTCTTTACCATTACAGCATCTGTTCATGAGACAAAAAAAAAAGAAAAAAAAAAGAAAAGTTTTTCTGTGATGCCGAAAGGATCATTTTCATGCGTCTCAACCATGCTTGAGCTCCACATCTAATGTTTCTATGCTGCCAGCTTTGTTTTCTGATAACCCTTCATGAGCTTATTTATTTTCAAACTACTATACGTTATTAATAAATGGCATCAAGAAACTAGACAAAAGGGAATGACTGGAAAGATGAATTACTGTTTTGTTTTTAGTATTTTAGTGGTTTATTTTAACATCATTCATTAACTGACTTAAAAAAAGTATTAAATATTTAATGTAACTGTAGCATTGTGTTTGTACAAAAAATAGTGAGTTGTGTTTTTTGACTTGTGGATTACCAGTGAAGTCAGCAATTTAGTGCTAATATCTATTAAGTCGTTCCTTTTATTTTTCTCCTTTCTTTTATATTTAAGGGTTATTATTTCCGACAGCAACAGCAGTCATTATAAATGTTCATTTTACCATCACCTGTCTTCTGTTGTCTTATTCTTCACCTCCCACTACACTCAGTTTCATCAAATAACACATTGCAAGTTCGTGCCTGAAACCATGTGCTCGGTCTTGGGGGAGGGGCCATGTGTGAGTGATGTGTGAGCGAGCGAGTGACTGAATGAATGCGACTGCTTGCGAGAGGCTTGGCCGGGCGGGTGTTATGTCTTCTGTCTACCTAAAGCTAAAACCTGTTGGGTTTCCATTTACCAATGGAACCTGCTGATGTTATAGCTCAATACCATCATGTAAGCCTAGTTGATTTTGATCGTCCATAACTCCTCCTCCTCCGTTTGCCAACCACTTTTCACCACCTTTTCCCTCCTCCCTCCCCCTTACGAGCCATTCCCTCGCCACGCACCTCCCACGCCATGTGATGTTCTCCATCGATAACATACTACTCGACCAGACCCACATTAACTCTGTTCTCATGCCTGCAGACGAGGCGGTTGCCAGTCAACTCACCCTCCGCTCATGATCCGCCACCATCCCTTACCGGCTGCCGGAGCCAGTCCTAAACTACTTAACTAATAATAATAATAATAATTAAAAAAGAGAAAAAAATAAGAAAAAAATAAGAAAAAAATACAGACAAGTGACTCTCAGGGTGTTTACGTAATCTACCTTACTCTGTGATCTCACAGAACCGCAACCCAGCTCTCCCTCAAGCTTTTTAAGGAGCCCAAAGACAATTTACCATGTGTGATTGCTTATCAAGTCTTCTTCAAGAGAAAAAAAAACAACAACAGAATGATATGCACCCAATTAAAGGAGCAAGCAAAATGCTGTTAATGTTTACAAACCTTAACGAGACCAACGCTGTTGAAAGAATGTGTAGGAGTTCAAAGACAATTCTTTAATAATAACGTCATTATGAAGTGACTACATTTTAAATGATCATTTTTATGTGACATGGAGTTATATGTGGCATTTTGGAAACATTGCATGTTCCTCTTTTTTGCAATGACTTACGTTTTTTTATGTCATAATGGTACAGTGTAAAGTCAGAGCTACATTTAGTTGCTAATAATAAACTACATTGATGTAAGTGTTCATCTCAAATATCTTAGAAAATGGTACCGGACTGAAGTCCAAAAAGAAGATGATGGAAAAAAAAAAGAAAAAAAACACCACCACCACCAACAACAAACATGTGATTGCGTTACTGTATAGAATTTGTTCATATTTGTATATGGTTGACAGTGAAAAATAAAGTATGTGCTCGAAATATCAGGGACACATGGGTAGAGTTTGAAGGGCTGCTTACAACACCAACTGTAAAGCTCGTGGTGATGAGGTAAGTTACACCAGGGTGAACATATGATTTTGCTTTTCTATTTACAGTTTTAATGACATATTACAGCTTAATATATGATATATATAGCATTTAATATATACAAGAGTTTCATCCTTTAAATTAAGATAGTAGAAAAAACATATATATATATATACATTTTTTTTTTTTTTTTAAATCAGTCTAAAAATTATAAGCCTGAAAACTAATATTCGTATGGATGTCTGGAGTGTGACTGATATGCAAATGCAGCTTGCGTGATGTAATCCAATGTAATTTCCCATTACATGCTTGGTAAAAGCAATCCCAGCAGTCATTTTGCTCTTAATGCATGTGTTTTCAAGATGAAGTCAATTCAAGACGATCTCAAAAACATGATAAAATCTCTTGACCATTGTCATCCACCCACTTTTTCTGTGCACTATTTCATCCAACCTGCAAAAATCACCTTCACCTTCCCAACATGTCTCCAAAGCCAACACCAGCTAAAAAGCACCACGGAAAAATCCCAATATAGCCATCGGTCAGTGGGCTTGACCGGCCTTCAAGCTGGCTTCCAGTACATTGATCTGTGGTGGAGACTCCAGGGAAATTAACATTCATCGCATGATTTAAAACCTGTCTCACCAAACCAACCATTAACTAAAGAAGTATCTCCAGAGTTCAGACAAATCAGCTAGACTTAATTGTTATTGTTATAGTAAACAGCATTCAATTCTAATAGCGTATTTTGAAATAATCAGAAGTATGTTGAGGTATTTAAAAGTGCCGCTTCTAGATGAAATCAAATCAACCGTCAACGCGTAAGTAGCGCTTTCACAATCCAGCCACGATCCTGTGATATCTATATCTGCATCCATATCTTGGCCCAAAGCTCCAAGCGCCTTTTTAAGCATGGAAACTGTCATGATGAATAATTAGGTCTTTCAAGTAGAATCATCACTCCCTCTCTCCATCTCCACTGGGAATGGTGAGCTGGTGTAGCCGAAGCTCCATCATTTAAAATGCATCCAATCTCGCTAATTGTGCACCTTTACCAGCCCTTAGGCCATGATTGATTTTCCCCCACTCCAGCTCGGTTCCTTCCCCACACCTCAAATCCAACAGGCTTTTCCTCGTTTCAGCCCAGCTGTTCCAGAAAGCACACCTAACCATTTCTGCCCCCCTTCCTCTCCTCTTCTCAAAGGGTGCGCAAAAGGAGTGAGAGAGAGAGAGAGAGAGAGAGAGAGAGAGAGAGAGAGAGAGAGAGCAAGAAGCAGACAAGAATATGCTCTCAGCCCTCATAAATCCCCAGAGTTGGAAAGCAGACCTGTGGAACATGTGCAAAGATCTCCAGTCCTTAGTCCAGCACTTTTGAAGGGGGAACTCGCAGTACTCTGTCCTGAGATTGCTTCGGCCTCTCTCAGCTGTTTTTGTTAAGACAGACTGTCTTCGCATTTATGATTGATACTGTATGTGCATTCATTCAACAATATCAATCACTTATTCTTAGTTCAGACCAGTTAATGTCATGTAATCTATCTATCTATCTATCTATCTATCTATCTATCTATCTATCTATCTATCTATCTATCTATCTATCTATCTATCTATCTATCTATCTATCTATCTATCTATCTATCTATCTATCTATCT